>WHPX01000293.1:0-47613 GCA_011057435.1 Actinia equina
GCTTGTGTGCCCTTTGCACGTAAGACCTACCCTCTTTTTTTTATTGGCATACGAGGAATATATTCCACCATGTCTCTTTTTCAATCATTTGCAAAGGTTTCACCATCATCTTGTATCGTGAGTGGACCTGCCACGTCATGGCCATCCCTCAAGATGGTGCGGAAACCATGAAATAGAAACCTAATTCCTTGTTTGACCCTGTCTGTACAATAGACATCCTTTCTCCTTTTAGCTGTGTGACATCTTACTTATTGTATAGCCGTGTTCATAAGACAAAGCCCATCTGAAGTTGCTCTTTAACTGAAGTCATAAGCCTGGTCCTATTGTCCTACAACTCTTCGCCAATCATATATTCGACCCCTTCTCTACTCCCCGTACCCAAGACACCACATTCACACCAAGTACTCTGACTCCTATTATTATCATCGTAGATTGACAATCTACTTTGTTGGATTTTTTTTTTAGATTCATTAGAAGAGGTGCTATGTGAATGACAGAGACTGGTACTAACAGCATGAGCTGTTGCCTATGCTTGTAAAGCTGGCGCAGGTATATGTGTTTCTGGCTGATCGCCATATTTCCGTTCACTTTGTTTAATTTATAGTTTTGATCTTAAATTTATATGAAAACTATTGGGGGACCGTAGGGAACTCAGAAAAAATTCTGAGCCCCTTGAATACTGTTGAGATGCTCTAGCCACTGAGCCCTGGAGACTCTATGTTGAGCCCGGGTTCTACTGTGGGTTTTTCACACATGATTGAATACTAATTTAAATCTCTCTTTTAGTTGGTGTTGGAGATGTATACTATTCTACTATCGTCGTCAGAGAGTTCTTAATCACCTATAGTAACAGAAAAAAAGTATAGAGCATTCTTCACATGACATCAAGCGACCTTATTTGGGGACAAAACAATATATTTTCTATCCTCTGAAAAATGAACTTGCAATATACTTTGCATAACAGTGTTCTATTGTTTTTGGCTGCCTTCTCACATGATGTGAAAACTCTCTATAGTGTTGTTCTTAGGTATACTCCCCACCAGGAGTTCTCTCATCACTACCAATTTTGCGTGGGTAGTAGATAGTTTGAGATTGGGATATGTTCTATCCACCTGTACTCTTATTCAGCGAGATGTGTTAAAATACCCCCCCCCCCCCCCTCTAGGCCCTCTTCACCCCTTGGAAATTTGAATCTCCCCCCCATGGGGGAGGTAATGTATTGTTTTTGGAGCACAAAATATCCCCCACAGACCCTCCCCACTCCCTTGGAATTTCCATCCCCCACAATAGGGTACGTATGCCCTGAGTATTGTTTGGAACTGCATAAATGCTGTGATACTTTCCGTCAGACCCGTCCCCAACCCTTTGATATTTCCAATCCCACTCCTAGGGGAGGTATAGGTATTTCTGAAACTACAACGACATACCCTCGTCAACCTTCCCACCCTTGGGAATTCCAATGCCCCCTACCTGATTGAGATGAGGTAATGGATTTGTTGCTGGAAACGTACATGATATAGCCCTCCCAGGCCGCTCCCCCACCTCCGCCTTGGGACTTCAATCCCACTATAATGGGGGAGGTAGGGAAATTTTCTCAAACTACTCGATATTCCCCCGCGCACAGACCCTCCGCCATTGCTCCACTGCAAAATATCCGTATCCTCCATGGAGGAGGTATATGATTTTTACTCCTACTACACAATAATATCCCCTCAGAGACCCGCCCACCCTAGACATTCCAACGTGTCCCCCTCCATGGGTGATGGTATGGATGGTATTCCTTGGATCATGGTAAACTCCTTCACACTTTATTTGTTGTAATCGGGAGTGGATGTCTCACAAGGTGTCGATGGACAGACATTTTACCACTTCACTATGCAGCATTCCTTTGATATCGCTCCAGCCATCGAATTCCGCTTAAAGCGTCAAAGAGCAAGGTAGGGTTTAAACAATTATAATTCTTTCAATGGAATGACTCCTCTAATGCAAGCAAATATAAGGTAAACAACGATTCACATTAGATACTATCACCACGCTGGACCACTGACACTGAGAAACAGACAAAATGTTGCACGTGCTGTGTGCATTAAAGCAGATGGATTGGCAGACATGAGAGAGGTTAGGAGAGGACAACATCATAGTGGGGTGCTTTAGTAACTTGAACACTTCTCAGTGTTCTGCTATCCGTTTCTCCGTCATTCTTCAAGAGCTTTAAACACACACAGCCGGCAAGCAAGTTTTTTTATTTCTTGTTAATAAAAGGCAAAGGGCCCTTGCGCGCTCTGTGCTCTCATAAAGCATGGGCTCCCAACCAATCAGAATGCGCGATATATTACAGTGTATTTTATAAATTAGTAGTGACATAAAGTGGTGAATCTTAGACATAGCTGCTGGCTAACCCCAGGCTGCCCATTTTTGGGTATGTTTGGCAGTGTGTAAGCTCATAGAACCTCTTTAGCTGTGGCCTCACGTTTGTTGTAAATTGTCAGACCACATACTTCATATCCCGTTGAAATGGATTCTTTGTTTTGAGTTGATCCATTTATTGTTCTTTCTCATACTCCACTGTTAAACAAAGAAAATGATACTCAAGGTAATGACACATGTGCCCTTTGGAATAAGATTCTTGTTTGAGTGTGTATCTCTATTCATGTGTCTTCCTATACTCGAGGCTGTTAAACACAGAAATGATACTCAAGGGAATGACACTGGTCTTGAGAATAAGATTCTTGTTTGAGTTGTATCCATGTTCATGTGTCTTCTCATGTGCAACCCTTAAACAACGAAATGAATACTCTACGGAATGCAACGTGTCTGAAATGGGAAAAAAACATTATGCCCAAGGTAATAAGTCTATTTTTTTTCAGCCCTAAAAAATATTGGTATTAATTGTCAGTCAGTTAAGCTGTGGATGCAATATTTATCCCCTATTATCATCTCAGAACTGTCAAAAACATGCGTTAATTGCTGTTTGCTTTTCTTCAGATGTCAATGCTCGTGCAAGGGTTTGATATGGCACAGCTCTGCCATCGCTTCAGTAACCTTTGTATTGATAGAGTAAAACCCTGGTATGTCTGCACTAAGGGTTCGATAGACATTCACTCTTTCCACTTTGTGGCGTTTTGGGTTTGCTATTTGTCTTGTTCTAGTGGGCTAATGTGGCTGCCTCTCCTAACTACTTTAACAAACAGGGATCCCAGGGATCCGCAATCTTCAAAGAAGTAAACAAGAGAAGGCTCCGTAGACTGCTAATAAATCATTGCACTCTAATTCTCAAAATGAATCCATCCAACTGAGTTTGATTCGATACAAACAGACTTCCGATCAGCTTCTGATTGCTTGGTGTTGCATTCACATGTATTTTCATAGCCAGATATTAGATGCTTATACCACTGGACCTTCTCGGGGCGTCACTAGTACTAATTGGTTCAAAAATTATGGTCATATATTGTTTGGTTGATTTCTTAGTTTGTACAACATCCTACCCTATGGTCAGCCGCTAGTGCCTTTTGCTCCTCTATTACCTTAATCTATTTATCTTATTTTATATTTGCTCTCCTAGCTTTGATCATGGTGCTGATGTGAATCCATAGAGACAAGCTAAACAAATAGCCTTGACTGTGTAACCAAAATGGTAAGTCCTTACACGTGAGTACTCATGTGGAATCAGTTCAGTTGATTTATTCACGAGTTAGGCCCACCACTCAGTGAGATTCTCAAACAATGATAATCATACCGTTCCAGGGGCGGATCCAATATTTTTAGGGGGGCCCATGAAGAAATTTATATAGAATATTATGCATCTTAATGTTCTTCTTCACAGCCTTGATGAGTCATGCTTTCCAAACGTTATAGAGATACATGCAGTTTCCAGAGACCTATGATACCCCCCTTGGATCTTCCCCCACATACCGTACAGGCTAGGAATTTGAAAGATTCCTTCCCTTTATTGCAGTCTTTTGACATTTATTTTATTTCTTTTCATCCAATTCATCACAGTACAGTATGTGCACAGACACAACCAGCAGATGACTGTAACAGTGTTGATTTTATCATCCATGAAACATGCCATAACTCCGTCCTTCCATTTCTACCATAGTTATACTATTAATTTACTTTATTCATTCCCTGTATACAATATACACCAGTAAATTAAACATGTTTGTTTGTTTATTCCCATCTATTGCTGCATATGAAACCGATTCTGAACCTGTCAGTTTGTTGCAGCCTCCTGCATGCAGCTACTATAAGAAGCTGAACCAACCTCCTACCACCATCACATGATAAGAGGTTAGACGAGTTATTTAGGCATCTTTTAAACTTGTTGTAAACTATAATGTGCATGGTAGTACAGCCAGCACAAGGTCCAACCAACATGGGGTGTGCACATGACCATCAGAAATGACTCGCGAACCTCTTCCCTTTCCTCTCCATTAACTTTACTAGAATAGTCATAGTAGAGTGCAAATAATTATACCGTGAAATAGATAGCTAGCTTAACTATTATACCTTTGGTTGCCTAATAAAGTTAATTAGTTAAAATAGGTAGCCGGATGTGCTACTTAAGTCGCAAATTTTAAATATTTTTAAACACACTTCAAAAACCTGGCACCCATTTTTGTTATACCTGCTTTTCCTCCTATCTATTCTTTGGGTATTGAGTTGTTATCGCTAGTAATGCTCGTGCCCTTGTCAGGCCTCACTGATTCCTTGTCTTGTCTAATTAAGGGCTAACTATCTCCTATTGCATTCCTAAGCTATGTCACGGTATATTATTGCATCTACCATAATCAAATCTTTTCAAATTTTTTTATGTAAGTTCATTACACGAGACAACGCCACCTTGTGATTTCACGAGTGCCAACGATTTGCCCAGATATTCCCCACCCACTTTGCATGATCAAGTAAATAATTTTATCTCGACATTGACATTTTTTTAGAACCATCACACTCCATCATGTCTTTGGCACTCAGATTGTGATCGTGTTTGGTTTGCGGCACTAAGGTGGGATTTCTAATCATTATTATGATATTATTAATTTTGATTTTACTTGAAAACCTTGCTATTAAAGACATGCTGGTACTGTGCTGTGACCGTTACAGGCCGCCTCATGGAACGCCAAATTTAGATCAGGTTCCCAGGGGTCAGGACAAAACACAGTCAAGGAAAGTCAGGGAATTTTCTCCTTTTATTACTCATAACTGTTTGCAGTTTCGTAAGACTAATAATCTTTTCAAATACTCGAAAAAATATTGAAGTATTTAGTATCATTTATGCCGGACAGTTTAACTACGTTGGGTATCCTGTGTAAGTATGATAAGAGCGAGTCCTATGGAAAAAGTTGGCATGTAGCCCATGCTTGCCCATCGCGGCCCAACAAGATCAGTGCGAAAACTGCTTTTTTAGTCCACGAGGACATGTCAGGGAAATTTTTATTTTCAAAAATGCTGGTAAAGCATACTTAGATTAAATTCCTGTGCTTAATCAATATTCACTGTACTGTGTTTTTTGTTCTTCATTTTCCTCATGTTACTTGTAATTTCTATAGTCATCACTGATATTTATCCTACCAAAATAATGTCCGTCAAAAAATTACAACGACGTCTGTTTACAAATATAAATACGCAGCTACCCGTACTCCGGAATCTCTAACTCTAGCTGAGTAGTTTTAGTACCTTACATACTACACCTTCTTTTCCTCACTGCGAAAACGTAATAATAAAAATAATAAATGACAATTCCCTCCTTGAATTCTTTCTTAATTGGGTTTCCCTGTGGTGGGTGCGCCGCAGTTTTCACTACATTTGTTTAAAGTGCTACTCTGACGAAAATCGCACAAACTGGGATAAGGTCCAATAATCCCGTAGAATTTTCCTCCGCCGCTCGATATTCAGAAGAGACGAAAGTATGATACTTTTACGGTTTTTTGGAGGTCTGTGTACGTCATACGACTCGACCACATCAAACATTGCTACATATATTCTTTGTATAAATCCCTAATTTATTTATTCCTATGAAGCCCACAGGGTCGCTAATGTGCTTATTTCACTTACTTGTGAACTATAATTTATATTTTGGGTGTTCTGGGTATTTCTTTCTCCTTAACTACTGAATAGTTTCGATCATCAACACAAAAGAATGTATGGTTCGATGTTCGAGAAAACACTCATACAGTGTTATTGGACCTTTAAAGAGTATTCTTAGGAGTTTCAGCTGAATCCAAGTTTGAGCGATTTTCGTCAGATAGTCCTTTAAATTGTGTGGCTAATATCCCTATAAACGTAACAGTATCAACATTCATTATTTACTCCACCATTTAAAAACCACATTTTTTTATTTATTTTGGTAGTCTTCAGAAGGTCTGGTCTAAGGTTTTGTGGCGTGACAGAGTTTTTGCCGCCGTGGATTGGCCGGGATAAATGACAAGTCCCGTATGAGGCAAAACGAATGGAATCTGTTGGTGGAGTGGCGTACTTCCATTGCCGTCCTAATCATGGTATTTAAATTGGTTCACAATGAATAGATCTGGTTTTTCCTTTTTTTTTTTGGAACTCCTTTCTACTAGTGGACTCCTGCCGTTCAAAACAATGATCAAGATTTTGAGCATGAACAAAGACATTCACAACACCATAAATCTATTTCAAGCCTTGCCAAATCCATCCTGCCTTTCACTTCTCTTCCCAATCTCCTCTTCTCTTTTCCCTCACAGGAGCCTTGCTCCCAGTTCTTAACATTCTGTTTTCATAGCTTGTTACCATGGTGCATTCTGGTAATAGGCTTGGGAACCAACATCGTTTGGTCTTCATGCCTCTATGCTATGACGTTGTTTTGCTAGCCAGCTAAACCTGAATTCACCATGTCAACCTCTCTGTCATACTACACTTAATTGAGAATCGTTGTTGGGTCTCAAAAACATTGACATAAAGACTGACCCATCGTGAAATGGGCAAACATGGGAAATGACTAATTATATCAATAAATTTATTTCATTGGCGGTCCATCCCTCGTTCGGTTTAGAATGCCAACGCGGTGACATAACAAACAGTGGGTGGTGCCACGGGTCGCCGGTCCACGGCATGCATCTAATTAACGTACTTTCCCATGTGCCATTTCAATCTCAGCTTCTATTGTTCTATGTTTCCTGAACCCGACAGCTGATTCTTCATGGTTTAACCATTTTCTATGAATTGCAATTTTCCATTTCTTGAAAATTGATTATTGTTTTAAGGAATCTTCTCTCCGTCTTCAAAAATCGCCAAGGAACCAAGTCCTCAATCAATAGCTCGACCACATTAGTCTGCCAACCCCGCCGTGCAACAACCCCGAACCAGTCCTTCCCAGGGCAGCCTCATTGCCACACCTCCTGGACTTCAGGCCGATTCTCGGGACCATTCCGGTCGAAGTTCCTCCTCACCCCTTCTCCTCATGACGTCAAATGATGCTGAGATAGCGAAAATTTGAGGTTTGTACCGATATGCAAATGTTAGAACGGTCAGTTTTGCGCTTTTGTCAGCCTTTTTTGCATTTTCAAATGACTCCAGAATCATTTTTTTCAGACGTCTTTGCTTTTCTTTTAGTTTTTCCATTAACAGTTAAGAGAAAATATAGAAAATGTTTCTTAATCTTTAATATTTCAGCTCAATGACCGCGTGGTTCGTTGCGGGACAGAATCATTGCGTGTACAGTTCATAGGCCCGACACAATTTTCTCTGGGTACGTAAATCTTATACCCTTAATTCCAGGTTGGTAAATAAGAAGAATGTGATGAATGGAGTTGGGGCCTTACCCTCACCCGGCCCCCCCCCCCCCTCCCAATCCCCCCCAATCCCCTCACACCACACCTCCTCGCACCTCCTCAGAATGTACTATGGTCTCTTAACGCGGTAATTTGCTTTTATAACCAGTGGTGGCTTGTTTTGTGAAGCTTGATCGCCCCCCCCCCCCCCCCCCAACCCACGGCTTCCCGCACCTTTCCAGATGTATCTACAACAAACACACCGTCATCATTGTGTTTATTTTTTTTATACAAGGTGGTGGCTGGGTGTGGAGCTTGACCAGCCTGTTGGGAAGAATGACGGTTCTGTAGGCGGTGTGAGGTACTTCACGTGCAAGCCAAGATATGGCGTATTTGCTCCCGTTACAAAAGTTAAAAAGTAGGTTTGCACATCTTCTTTACCATCAAACCTATTGTTTTCTTGATCACGCGTATTTTTGGTTGACACTAAAATTACGGCCATGTCATAAAACCCCAGATAGATGAGCAACTCTCTATCCCACCCCCTCCCCCTCGGTGCAATTTGATTCGCTACCAAACCCCCTCGGAGACATTGATCTTCAAATTTATCGATACTCTGAAATATTCTCTGGGCTGAAGAAAGTCAGGGCACCGGCCGGCTAACTCACAAGCCAGCGGACACAAACGCCACACATGTGAGGAAAAGGAAATGGAATCTCTGGGTCTGTATCATAGACTCAGAGTGGGTGGGGAGGGGTTTTAACCAGGCAGCGTCATTCTAGAGCTCTTGAATAGAGGCTACGCGTGGAAAAATCTATTGTTCGAGCCAAGAGGACTGCCGCGTTACAAGTTCATTTCTAATAATCTGCTTTGTTTTCTATTTTTTTTTTAATCAGCCTGACTGCCGAAGACAGTTTTGCTGTACCTACTGCGCCTGCGCCAAAGACACACCATAATTCCCACGGTTCATTACACGAGACAAGTTCAAAGGATCACAGAATGATTTATCAGGCTCGAACTCTGACCTTGCTGGACATAAACAAATTAATTCGCTGAAAAAAACGCCGGCCAACTCGAACTCAAACTCCCGCCGAGGCAGCGCAGACAGGTACGTCATGTTGTAGGTTCCCTGTCTTGAGAAAAACTGAGTTGAAGCCATAAGAAGGATTGTTTTGTTTCCTATCTTTTTAGCATAAAAAAGGCCAGTCTTGGATCAAGAAAGGCTCAGAATTATGAGTTCAAGTTAACTGAGGTGAGGCACAACGCACCGCTATCAGAGCTTTCACAGTGAATACAGATTCCTTGTGTGTCAATCTGGCAACGAAAACGACGAAAAAAACAGTTACACGAGTAATGTTTTCAAATCTCAGGAGAAGAAACGTTGTTAGAGCCTCAGAACAGGGAATTAGTAGAGATCTAAAAATAGCGCCAAGAGAAAATGAAGGAAGAGAAGGATTCCCGTGGTGTTGTATTGGTTATATTTCTAGTGTGTTAAAAAATTTATGACACCTTATATTTCCACTAGGGTATGAGTATACAGTGAACAGTGAACTGGGTGTGGTAAGATAATCGGTACAGTCGACTTTGCTGATGGTCTATGGCTGGGCGTAGAAATGAGGAACCAGGTAATGATTTGTTAAAACTTATAAGTTTTATCAGTTTTCGATGACATTCTCTTGGTTTATCCGTCGGACGGATGGATCGATGGATCGATGGATCGATGGCCCTCGATGGATCGATGGATCGATGGATCTGGATGGATCGATTGGATCGATGGATCGATGGATCGATGGATCGATGGATCGATGGATCGATGGATCGATGATCGATGGATCGATGGATCGATGGATCGATGGATCGATGGATCGATGGATCGAGGATCGATGGATCGTGGATCGATGGATCGATGGATCGATGGATTCGATGGATCGATGGATGGATCGATGGATCGATGGGTGGATGGGTGGATGGATGGATGGATGGATGGATGGATGTATGGATGAATTGCATGGATAGATGCTTGTATGGATTGATGATTAACTGGGATGAATGCATGGATGAGTGGTTGGATGGAACGATGGATGAAAGAAAGAATAAGTTGTCAATATATTCTCGTTTTTCTAGTTGGAAAGAACGATGGCTCTGTCAACGAAAAGAGATACTTCACATGGTAGAGTAAGCGCTGGATTTTAATTTCGAGCTCTCCTCCTTCTACCAGTAAAACATTTCCCCAACACATTAATATCCACAGTAAACCAAGCTATGGACTGATGGTTGCGACCAAGCCGAGCATCTTGTCGAGGAATCAACTGTGCAAAGCTTGTCGAAGATATAACATCATGAGTAGCCCGAGTAAACCAGATAAGTGGATCATGTTAAAGTGTTAGGTAGCCCGAGTAAGTAATCTTGAGGAGTGAAATAAGTTGAAACAGGTTAGTCCGTTACGTAGCCCGAGTAAGCTAATAGTCTTGTGCAAATATTTGATATTAATTTGCCTCAGCAAATTAATTAGTCAAACACGGTTTATTTAGATATGACTTGCCATAAGTTTGTTAAATGTAGCCCGAGTAATTGCTTTGTGGCACGATCTTAGAATTTTGACATTAACAACAAAGTTGAATGTCAGACAAAGCAAAATCCCTGTGAGGACCCCTGTGAGCAATTAAATGTAAATACAACTGCTTTAGTTTGTAGCTTCTGTTCGTTTCTATTAGAGCTGGACATATTCAACCGCAAAACTAGAGTTTTGATTGACAGAACTATTTCATTTTACTCGGGATTCACTGACCTTCGGAGCCAGAGGTTCACGGTTCGATCCTCAGGATCTCCTCTCCTGTTTCGACTTCTCTCTGTTCTGGTGAAGCTTTAGCTTTAAATACTCACGATAATAGGAGTACTGACAGTTTGAGGGGTAAATAACGGAACGCCTTCAGAGGCTTTAACACGATCCCCTGGCTTTGGAGAATTGGACAACCATTCCCTGAGGTTCGAAGTAAAATAGATTACAAGCTTGACATTTATTTCTTATGAATATTATTTTACACTCGGAGGCTATCGTGAATTAGAAGTTCTATGGGGGATATCTAGTTACAAGAGTTAGGTTTAAAGTGCTACTACGACGAAAATCGCTCAAACTTGGATTCAGCTGAAACTTCCTAAAAATACTCTTTAAAGGTTCAATAATCACTGTATGAAGTGTTTTCTCGATATTCAGTACGAAGGTATGATATTTTACGATTATTTTTTGGAGTCTGTGACGTCTACACTCAACATCAAACATTGCTACATATATTTCTTTGTATATAAATCCTTAATTTATTTTATTCCTATGAAGCCCAAAGGGTGGCTAATGTGCTTATTTCACATTACTTGTGACTATAATTTATATTTTGGGGGGTGTTTGGGTATTTCTTTCTCCCTTTACTACTGATATTTTGATCATAAACTACAAAGAAATGTATGGAGCGATGTTCGATGTTGAGTGTATGACGTCACAGACTCCAAAAAATAATCGTAAAAATATCATACTTTCGTCCTGAATATCGAGGAAAACACTTCATACAGTGATTATTGGACCTTTAAAGAGTATTCTTAGGAAGTTTCAGCTGAATCCAAGTTTGAGCGATTTTCGTCGTAGTAGCACTTTAACTGACGATGTAATAACGAAAACTAAGGAGTGTTTGTGGAATACTTCATAAATAATTTCACCATTATCGTTGATTTTCGAGAAAAAATAAAATGTACAATTTCTTAGCTCAAATGATTATATTTTATTGTTAGAAAGAGAGAAAATATATTTGTAGGTAATTGTTTATAGTTTCTCGATAGATATTGGCGCATTTATCAAGTAATTCGTATTACTGAGGTGTTAAATATTTTGCTTATCAGAAACTAAACACCTTTTTATGTATTTATTAAAACAAAAACACTTTAAATAAAAGAGAAAACATTTATTTATATCAATAACCGAAATAAATTCAATTTAAAAACCAAGCATGTTTTGCTTTGACTAGCGTTGTCTTAATTTGAGCCTGCGCACCGACGTTTCTTGAACTCTTTTTAGCTTCGAATGAAAAAGAAGCAAGTTATGCTCAAAATTAACCACTTTTGGGATAAAAAAGACATCGGGAATTGTCATTTTTGCGAACTCTTCGTGTTAAATGAAAGCCTTGGTTAGCTTTGGCTTATCAGCTAGTATGGCGGCCAAACATACCATCGTGAGAACTATTTTCAGTGTTAGTGTACCTTTCAGGATCTCATTTTTTTAGAAATTTTCTTTCCTTATACATGACACTTTTTCCTTTACGCGTAATTTTTCGCTGTGTTAACTTTTTTAAAGACCCCCGTCGTTTAAAGCGATTTTTTGTCAAAGTGTCGTTTAAATGTTTAGTCATGGCTATATTTTATTCCTTCAAAACAGTGTTACTGACTTTGAGTCTGTGAGTTAGGTTAGCCGTGCCCTGTTTTAGCTCAGCTCAGTCTGGTCGTTTTTTAAGTTTAATTACATTTCAAGGTTTGTATTCAATAAATAGTTTCGTTCTTCAAATCTATTCATATATTTTTGGCCTCAGGTGTAATTGTCCCATTTCCCTTAGATTAATAGGGAATCTCTTTATTCCGTCATATTTTGGATTCCACGCTTTACCAGGTGTTAGCTAAGCAACCGGAACATCCGCCCGGCATTTATCATCAGCTGGATCAAGACATTTCCAGGGTAAAAGCAAAAAGAAAGTCACGAATCATAGGCTTTAATTACTGTCTTTTACCGCTAATTTAATCATTTATCTTGACTTTAAGCAGCAATTAAAGTCTTTTTAGTTATAAAAACGTAGATATATTAGAGAGCGCCGGTAGGGAGGAATTGCAGACACGTCGAAATATCGAGAAAAATGTTCAAATATTCGCTCTCATATCAGAGTACGGTATTCAAGGGGGGAAAATCGGATCAAACTCTTCAAACCCACTTGTTCTTCTTAATTTCTTTTCAAAAAGCCGTTTCTTTCTGTGAGATCTCTGATTTCTCTTTCCTCCGAGTTGTCTGGAATTTCCTTCCTCCGTAAAAATCAACATGTGACTTAAGTATTCTCGTTAAGATATCTTTCTTCCCTCATTTTCCTTCCTCCGTAAATTCAACATCCCCCTAGCCATTATCGGTTAGAAAAAAGCATTAGCTCTTTTTGATATCAAAATGGCTACTTGGAGCATAGTTAATTCATTAACTATGTTTGGAGTCGTAAGACTAGATATGTTAAAACTGCCATTTAATATCAAGTCATTGGGAGAAAACATGCGTGGCTCTACTAAGCAGATGACCCGGTGCTTTAAGTGTATATTTTGATAAGTGGTCAATAAGTTAATAAGCTAGTGACTCGTGTTCAGTTTTAATGTTTCGCCGGAATATACTAATGTGTATTTGATCAATTAAACCCCGAGGTAATGAGGTGTCAAGATCTTGAAATAACACATGTGCAGGCATCTGTGAATAGCTTTCACTACTGATTCCAAGATTGTTTGAAATGTAGAACCTTTCCTCCTCATTTTCTTGTCTTTATCGTTATACTTTCCTTATTTCCCTTTCATTTCCTTTCCTTTACATTATTCTTTCCTTTCCTTTCCTTTCCCCTTTCCTTTTTTTCCTTCCTCCTTTCCTTTCTTTCCTTTCCTTTCCTTCCTTCCTGCAGTTTCCTTTGTCCTTTTCTTTCGTTCCTGCCAGCCTTCCTTTCTTTTCCTTTCAACCTCCTTCTTCCTTTCCTTCAGTTCCTTTTTTTCCTTGCCTTTTTTTCCCCTTTCCTTCTTCTTTCACTTTTTCCTTCGCTTCCTTTCTCTTTCCTTTCAAATCCTTGCTTTCCTTTCCTTTCTTCCTAATCCTTTCCTTTATCCTTTCATTTCCCAACAACATCCTTTCCTTCCTTCCCCTTCCATTCCATTCCTTTCCTTTTACAAAAACATTTCCTTTCCATTCCTTTCATTTTCTTTCCTTTCAAACTCCTTTTCCTTTCACAGCATGTCCTTTCCTCCTTTCCTTATTCCATTCCTCTTTCTTTACTTCAACTCCTTTCCTTTCTTTCTTTTCAACTCCTTTCCTTTCCTTTCCTTTCCCATTCCATTCCTTTCCTTTCCTTTCCCTTCCCTTCCACTCCTTTCCACTCCTTTCCTTTCCATTCCTTTCCTTTTTCTCCTTTTTCTTTCCTTTCTTCTCTTTTGATTGTTTGATCCATTCTTTCATTCTTTCGTCCTGATTTCCCTCCACTACTATATATTATTTCCTAAAGTATAATGCGTCGAGCATTCAAATATATATATATATGCCTTTCTCCCTTCGCAGACCATTTGACCGATCACTGCGTTACATGTCAACTTATAAATCAATGACCCACATAAAGTAGAGGTATTCAGTCTTAACGTCGCTTATTTGTTTTCTCATCTCACCCAACGCTATTATAAAACATACAAGCAGACTCACACAAACTGACCAGCCAAGGACAAGTCGTATGAATTAGAAACGTATAGTGCCGTGACACTGAAATGCATTCCTCGCAGAACCAGTCGAAAATCATCTCTTGATATATTCTGGGAGTTAGCGTTCGTTTTTCTGATCCGTTGCAGATGAAGTTCGCATGAAGTGAGGCAAAACACCACGTCAAAAACCCACAGAAATTATAGATCTTAATTTTAATATCAAATGCAACACGTGAACTCGAATTGCTTTCCTAAAGTACGCGATGAATTGTCTAGTCTTTTCAAGCAGAATGGCTGACTGGATGAGTTATGAATTTTCAAAATATCTTTTGGTTAGGAAGTTAATTAATTTTATAAATCGTTTGTTTTATTCCGCCCATATACGAGCTTTTGATCCGTGAAATATTAAGTAAGCTTACTTCATATTCTCTTGATTAGAATTAGAATTCAATATATTATAAAGAGCGTTTTCAAAGCATCGTATAGATACAGTAGAGAAATGATGAAATAAAGAATGAGAAAACTACGTTTAGTTTTGTCAAAACTTCCCACACGCGTTCTGGTCGACGGAAAACTAGATCACCGGTACTAACTTGTATTTTATCAGTCTTACATTTCCCATGGAATATATCTCTCTACCGAATCAAGCCAGTGGGATATCAACATGTTTAACCGCTTTTTTTTAGTCTTTACTGATCTAATGATTGTGAGTTATTCGCTGACTATGCGGGGAAAGAAATGAGCTCGTTCTTCACGAAAAAACGCGGAAGTCTTGAGAAGCGATAATGTGTTTCCGCTTATAAACTGACAAATTAATACTGATACTTATCATATCTAGATTTCTTATATTGAAAAGAGCGATCCGGTTGAGTTTCCACCCAAGCAATGGGTAGTTTTCCCAATGGAATCCAGAATGTCCGACCAACAAACTCGAATTCATAAAAATTTTAGTTTTTATTGATTTGTTTCTTAATGTACCTCTAGAGTGCATTAATTCTAAGACACACATTTAAAATGTCTGTTCCATGCTGTATATCAAAAACACAGCTTAGCTTGTGCGACGTAGCAACAGTAACTAGGGAAGTAGAACAGTGAATGCGGGAGTGTATTCGTAGCATGTGTTCGTGTAGACGCTCTAAAATCCTCCGCCCGTTTTTGAATATTTTCTATCGGGAATAAAGACTTATTTCTGCTGTACGTCAAATTTATCGACGACTTTTTCAGTCGGTGAACAAGTAGCCAATCATTAAAAACTAGTGGCATTTTTAACGTAAAATTGACTTCCCCGAGGCAAAATAAGTCGATCACTCGCTCCACTGTTGTTCAAAGTTTTTTTTGAGTTGCCCTTTGTAAGAATTTGTCAATCCTGCCGCGTCCATTGAGTATGTCGTATCACCTGCGGCAACACGTCTAGAGCGCATGCGTTGATTGCTATCTTTTTCACGAGAACATTCAGTAATCAGGAATTAATGAAAGATCTGCAGTCAAAACATGAGGTAGTTTTGTGTTAGGGGTTTTCGCAAACTTTAAATTTTTATATTTTTGATTTCATTATTATAATTGTTATTATTTATTGTGAGTAGTAGTAGGCTTAAGAAATTCTAATTTATTTATTTATTTTTTATTTCTTATTTTATTTTGCGTGGAAATCTTTCTTGATTCTTTAGTACGGTATAAAAGAATGGGAAACAGAACAGACTCATGTACAGTTTTAATCTTTGGAAATATAACCAAATATGAATTTGATCACCTGTACAGTACGGAATTGAAATTAAAAAGAAAGAAAATGTAGAATAGGCTGAAAGAATGGGAAACAAATCAAGAGAGAGAAGGAAAAATGAACATGTAGAAAAATAAACTCTATTAAGAAGACTAAAAAAGAAACTAGAAAAGAGCCAAGAGTAGTCTAAAGAAAAGAGAAAGGAAAGAAAGAAATAGCTTTGTTCAACTTAGAATTGAAAAGAACACGTGGGTTTGAAGAGTTTGATCCCTTGAGTACGGTACTCTGATAATAAGCGCAATATTTTGAACATATTTTATCTCGATTTTTCGACGTGTCTGCAACGTCCGCTCTACCATGTTCTCTCTCATTTATTTACTATCTACGAAAGTCAAAAGAAAGAAAATGCAGAATAAGCTAAAAAAATTCAATCAGAACAAAAGTGAGAAGGAAAAATGAACGCCTAGAGAAATACACTCTATAGAAGGCTAAAAAGATTAAATTAGAAAAGAACCGAGAGCATTTAAAGAAAAGAGAAGGGAATTGAAAGGAAAAGAAAGGAAAAGAAAAGAAACGAAAGGAGAGACGGAAAGAGCAAATAATTCGTTGTTATAGTATTCTTATTTAATATATTTGATTCTAACAATGACCAACATTTATCGGAACCAGTTAATTATGTCAAACAACCCCGCTGAGATCCTGATGCAATTACCATGTAATTAGAAGCATTCCCTGCTAATCGGACATTAAACATCCATAAACTTCCCTTCCTTCTATCATGATAATGACAATAAAATCTCACCTAATTGTCCGGTTAATATCAAACACATTATCATAAATATCACTCAAGTTCTATTTAAGAGCTCGGAGCAAACTCTTCGACACATTTCGGACTTGTGTTTAGACGTTGCCGCATATCAGAATGGATTCTAAATCTATCGTATTTCTAGGGCTTTTGCTATCTATTTTGGCTTTTTCCCCTGGCTTTTCTAGTGATGATTTTCTATTGAAGAGGAAAGAGAGTAATAGTTTCGGGGCTAGTTTACGGGATAGAGTTAACGAAAGACGTCGAATGTGGGACGCAGCAAACGACGATTACCAAGAAAATCGGCTGAAAGAATATGGTCAGAAAGGAGAAGCTCCTCCGTTCCCTTTTGGACGTAGACGTTAAACCAAGGTAATTTGATTGAGTGAATTATTTGGTTATGAGGTGTTTTTAGAAATTGATTTCTCTTTTGTTAGATTGATTTGAACTTCCTTTTAAACCTCTGTTATGTTTTCTTGAAAAAAGGCCATTTTTATTTATTTTATAATGGCTTCGAAGGAAGAGATACTGTAGGTTTGATAGGCACTTTAGATTTTTTGATAATTTTGTTACGTATTAGTTTTTTTTTTTAAACTTTCTTGAAATCATTATAGTAAAGAAGCATCCTGTTAAAATATCATTGTAAACGAACGAACGAACGAACGAACGAACGAACGAACGAACGAACGAACGAACGAACGAACGAACGAACGAACGAACGAACGAACGAACGAACGAACGAACGAACGAACGAACGAACGAACGAACGAACGAACGAACGAACGAATAATTAAGTCAATAAATAAATTACTCCAATTAAATTTAATTCAGTTTTGTTTTGAATCACATTGAATGTGTTGTACTCTACGTTACAGGGACTTACAGCAAATGATGGCAGCTATGGTGAACGTGGAGATGCTTTCAAAACGCCGAAAGAACAGGGAAAAAAATATTTTACTAGATTATAACTATTTTTATCGTATTGAAATGTTTGTCAAAAAACAAAGAGTAAAATTGTAATCAGTAGAAAAAATAAATAAAATGCTTTGATTAAAAGACTTCATCAAAGATTGTCGTCAATGGATGCTTTTTTATTTCAATCACGAGTCTCATGAGAGTACATTTAGCCAATCAGGAAGCGACAAGGTCCAATCATAATTCAGAAAAACTTTAAATTATCCAATCAATATAATTTTTGCTTGTCCAATCAAATGTAAGACTCTTCTCAAAATATCCGAATATCCAATCAAAATTAGGGAATATAATGTTGTCCAATCAAATGTAAGACTCCTCTCAAAATATCCGAATATCCAATCAAAATGAGGGAATATAATGTTGTCCAATCAAATGTAAGACTCTTCTCAAAATATCCGAATATCCAATCAAAATTAGGGAATATAATGTTGTCCAATCAAATGTAAGACTCCTCTCAAAATATCCGAATATCCAATCAAAATGAGGGAATATAATGTTGTCCAATCAAATGTAAGACTCCTCTCAAAATATCCGAATATCCAATCAAAATGAGGGAATATAATGTTGTCCAATCAAATGTAAGACTCTTCTCAAAATATCCAAATATCCAATCAAAATTAGGGAATTATTATGTTGTCGTCCAATCAAATGTAAGACTCTTCTCAAAATATCCGAATATCCAATCAAAATTAGGGAATATAATGTTGTCGTCCAATCAAATTTAAATGTGCTCATCAAACTATCAGATAATCCAATCAAAATGAGGGAATATAATTCAATCAAATTTTATAAAGACACTTCTCAAACTATCCAATTAAAGACTAGTACTACTCATCCAATCAAAGTTAAGGAAATCTAAAGGAAAGCTAAACATTTGAGCTTTTGATTATATGCAACTGATATTGCTAATAATTGTTCAGCAATATTTTTTCAATATTCATACTTGAGGTAGACATCAGTGCATGTTTCCCCGCTGTTATCATCTTCACCAACATTGCGCAAGTCCTCAATAATCCAAACTGCCAGCTCACGAACATTTTGATTTTTTACCCACAATGTAAACTCCGGGAGGGGGATTTCCGGTGACACATTTGTGTAATCTGTAATGCCATAGGTTTTGTTCCCAGGGTGAAAAGTGTAGCCCACTGGTGGAGTTATAGTATTATTTGCTTCGTCCGTCACAACGGTTTCGATTTGATGTACCCTGCCTCCTGCTGTACCCCAGTACCCTTTAGCCTCAGAAGCTACCGTCTTGATCCCACCAGACAGGTACTTTAGCTTTAAGCCGGTTATTTTACCGTCAAACGGGATCTTAACTCTTCCGAAGCTGTTGTCTTTGGCGCCAAAACAAACAGAGTGATTGTTCACTTTCAACCATCCGTCACCTGTAAAGAAAGCCATTGGAATGTTCGAGTGAAAGCCATTTGAGTGTTCGAAATGAAAGCCATTTGAGTGTTCGAAATGAAAGCCATTTGAGTGTTCGAAATGAAAGCCATTTGAGTGTTCGAGTGAAAGCCATTTGAGTGTTCGAATGAAAGCCATTTGAGTGTTCGAGTGAAAGCTATTTGAGTGTTCCGAGTTAAATCGTGGCATTCTTGCGTTTTCGTTGGTATTTGCGCTGCCTTAAACGTTTAAAATTCAAAAGGTATCAAGAAACGTTTTTCAATAAACGGTGTGAAAAATGAGAGAGAGACAGAGCTCCTAATCATATTGGCTTGGTTCTTTGTCTTAAATGTTTGAAGCGTAAAAATTTGTTCTTTAAAATTAATGCTAAGAAAAAAGTCAAGACTTACTTGTGCAAAGTGTGATGTTCAAGGGGGAAGGGCACTGGCAGATTGTGTTGCTATGGCCGAGCAGGAAACATTGGGTAGACTTGTAACAATCTCTGCCTCTGCACTAAAACAATTAAAAAAAACTAAGTAAGAAAGAGTGGTAAAAGAAAGAAAGAGATTTAACTAAGGACAAACGTCCAACTTCACAGAAGCCATACGCTTCAAAACAATTGATAATAAGGCGGTCTTCTTTCATGTCATTGGGTTCGGCTCATGTGAAGTTCGAAGTTTTACATTAGTCTAACTCACCTTGCGTATTCTAACAATACTGTTTTGAGATTCTAAGATCCTGTAGGATCCCGTCACCCCACGGTTCATCAGTCCACACAGCCTTGTCCCGTTATTATAGTTGAACTTATAACAGTTATCTTTCTCAGTAAGAAAACACTTGTTTTCGCAGTCCTCTTGATCTCTAGCTGTGAACGATGCCACGAAACCTCCACCGGAGAGTGTAGCATCTATGTGTGTTTTGTAGAGGCGTTTAAAGGCGTAACTAGCCTTGCAATCAGCATCTAGAATATTGATAGAAACAAAAAAGCCGTTGCTTTTCAAGGGAAAATAAGGTACTACAATTCAAACATTCTTTTGTTTATAATAGTCTCTTCTTTTGTTCTCAGTAGCTTATAATGGTGTCATGACGACTCCCAAACGTAGCTCAAAGCTTTTTAATCATAATAAAAAATGATGACGATAGAAATGATAACATTTTATGATGAATTTATTTATTTTTCTCGTGTTTTGAATCATGAAGTTTAAAGCTAAATTTACAATTTTTGAATTTAATATGTTCTACAATTTCTTTGGACTGGTGCAGTTTGCATTTTATTTGAAAAGTCGTATCAACTATATACATCGAAGATAAGTTTTGGCTTCGTTCACTCGGACTCTCGTCGAGATGTTGTTGAAAACTAGTGATTTAATAATTTATACTTTTATTCTTTTGTAAAGTTGAAAAGAGTCATTCAGGATTTCCTCAAAATATGTAAAAATGCTTTTCTTTGTGCGTAATATCTCTGCTAGAGGTCTTCTAGTATACCAAACCACACAGATTGTTTATCCAGTGGCTGTTTGACTTTTTTTGAACCGCTAAACAAAAATAACAAATCGTTCAACTTTCTTTATGTTACTCCCTTTCTTGAAGAATTAGGAATTCAAATAAACTTTTATTCTACATGCCACCATTGAAGACTAATAGCTGTTATTACAGTTTAGCCCGAAATGAAATATTCTTTCGCTCTAAGAATCATACGAGTGAGGATTTGCATTTCATTTTCATGTATCCATATATCTGCTATTGGCAACATTTCTCTTTATTTTAGTAAAGAAAGATCTAGAGAGTGGACTGGAAGATTCAATATGACTCTTCGGTGTTATATTTTCCAAAAAGGACATTTAAAATGAAAAATACATTGATTATTTTTCACAATCTTATCTAGAATAACAGAATTTTATAAAGCTCGTTTTAAAAAAATACATCTTGAGCGAAAACATTTGTACAAAAAAACTTAAAAGATCTCGAGTGTTTGAGTAAGATTTCACTCCTCTAGTCTTAAATTCGCCTAGTGTTTCAGCACCTTGGAATATTTGATTTGGTAAATTAATGATAAAATGCACTCCAAATGCTTTGAAATTTTCAGTGTGAGTTTATAAGAATTAATAACAACACTGTTATACGGTAAAATGTTTATCTATAACTCGTGTACGACAGAGAAGCAAAACATAATTTTAAGAAACCTGTTATACTTTCGACGGAATTTTTGTTTTTCTCAAGTTGAAACTCAGCATTTCTACTGTACAATAAAAAGCTAGAAAAGTGGTAAAATATGGTTTTTATCAGAGTAAATTTTGTATGAAGAAACTGTATATTTTTCATGAAACTTTCTCACAAGAATAATCTTTATTGCCAGAAAAATAATCTCTTTAGTCAAACTTCACATACAAATTTTAAAAAATAGATACTTTTTATAATCATTATCAAAAATTTCTTATGAAAAAGCATTTCAAATCCTTTTTCGTAATACTAAACTTTTATGCCGCCTTAATTAAGATCAATTACTAAGTTTCACTAGAATTTTCGGTTTTGTAAAAACATTTGTAATGAAAACCTTTAGTTAAAGAAAATGAAACGCTATTTTTTCAGTAACTTACCAGATTGAAATACCAGAGTTGACAAAAACAGTCCGACTGCAAAGGTAGAAAGTTCAGACATAACTTCGCTTTTAACCATTTTTCTTTTTCAGACTTCCTATGAATTTCCGTTAATGCTAGAGAAGTTAGTAATGACAGACCAAAACTGGATTGTCAAATTATCTTAAACAAATAGACCTAATATTACTTAAGACATTAGCTATGTCATTGGCTAGCTAAAAAGATGTAAATAATTTATCATTATTAATTTGGCTTTTAACTAAAGTGTTTGTCCACGAATCACCCTTATATTGTGTACGCGTGACGCGTTTTCTCTAAGTTAAACCAGAATACTAGAAGCTTGAAAAGTCTTAAAAAATGATGTCTAAAGATAAGCAAGATTTCAAGTACCCTTACTTAGTAAGGATTTGTCTGAAGAACGATAAATCTGTAAACTAAATTGCAATGATTGTAATTTTTCAAACTATTTTTCTGACTTAAAAATTAGTTTCCAAACGAGAATTATTTTGATGCATGCAAGTAAGCAAATCGTGAGATAAACAAGAAATATAACTGTTATAAAGAAAGGATGAATAAACAGTAATAAAAACTCTAATAGTTCCCCTTCACATTTGCCTGCGCCATCTTGAAAGGTAGCCGTGCCTTTGCATTGTAGCGAGACGAACGGTGAGCTTGCAATGATAGAGACCTTTTTTAACACCTTGGACAATTATTCACATGTCTCTATCATTGCAAGCTCACCGTTCGTCTCGCTACGACGCAAAGGCACGGCTACCTTTCAAGATGGCGCAGGCAACTGTGAAGGGGACTATTACTTATTCGTTTCATGGTTTTGTTGGGACACAATGATAATAATGTATCTTTTAAAGATGCTTAACGATAAAAGACGTGAAAACCCTTCACAACAAGACACATCCGACACAGCAAAGCACCTTCACATCAAGACACATCCGTCTCACCAAACCACCTTCACATCCAGACACATCCGACACACCAAACCCCCTTCACATCAAGACACATCCGACACACCAAACCACCTTCACATCAAGACACATCCGACTCACCAAACCACCTTCACATCTAGACACATCCGTCTCACCAAACCACCTTCACATCTAGACACATCCGTCTCACCAAACCGCCTTCACATCTAGACACAGTCGTCTCACCAAACCACCTTCACATCTAGACACATCCGTCTCACCAAACCACCTTCACATCAAGACACATCCGTCTCACCAAACCACCTTCACATCAAGACACATCCGACTCACCAAACCAACCTTCACATCTAGACACATCCGTCTCACCAAACCACCTTCACATCTAGACACATCCGTCTCACCAAACCGCCTTCACATCTAGACACAGTCGTCTCACCAAACCACCTTCACATCTAGACACATCCGTCTCACCAAACCACCTTCACATCAAGACACATCCGTCTCACCAAACCACCTTCACATCTAGACACATCCGTCTCACCAAACCACCTTCACATCAAGACACATCCGTCTCACCAAGCCACCATCACATCTAGACACATCCGTCTCACCAAACCACCTTCACATCTAGACACATCCGACTCACCAAACATCTTCACATCTAGACACATCCGTCTCACCAAACCACCTTCACATCTAGACACATCCGACACACCAAACCACCTTCACATCAAGACACATCCGATACACACCAAACCACTTTCACATCAAGACACATCCGTCTCACCAAACCACCTTCACATCTAGACACATCCGCTGCTTAGCCCATGGTTTTCATCAAATTTGGCCCATTTTCACACCTTTTCCAAAATTATGCAATATCAATGAAGAATGCAAAATAGGTCAATTTTGGCTATTTCTGACCAAAAAGCACTGACAATAGTCCATGGTTTTGATCCATTTTGGACCATTTTCGCACCTTTTTAAAAATTATGCATTATTTATGAAGAATGCCAAATAGTTCAACTTGGGCCATTTCTGACCAAAAAGCATAGACTATAGCCCATGGTTTTGATCGATTTTGGACCATTTTCACACCTTTTTAAAAAATTTTCTTTATTTATGAAGAACGCAAAATAGGTCAATTTCGGCCATTTCTGACCAAAAAGCATTGACTATAGCCCATGGTTTTGAACGATTTTGCACCATTTTCACACCTTTTCCAAAGTTATGCATTATTTATGAAGAATGCAAAATAGTTCAATTTTGGCTATTTCTGACCAAAAAGCACTGACAATAGTCCATGGTTTTGTTCAATTTTGCACCATTTTCACACCTTTTCCAAAATTATGCATTATTTATGAAGAATGCAAAATAGTTCAATTTGGGCCATTTCTGACCAAAAACCATAGACTATAGCCCATGGTTTTGAACGATTTTGCACCATTTTCACACCTTTTCCAAAGTTATGCATTCTTTATGAAGATTGAAAAATCGGTCAATTTGGGCCATTTCTGACCAAAAAGCATAGACTATAGCCCATGGTTTTTGAACGATTTTGCACCATTTTCACACCTTTTCCAAAGTTATGCATTATTTATGAAGAATGCAAAATAGTTCAATTTGGGCCATTTCTGACCAAAAAGCATTGACTATAGCCCATGCTTTTGAACGATTTTGCACCATTTTCACACCTTTTCCAAAGTTATGCATTATTTATGAAGATTGAAAAATAGGTCAAATTGGGCCATTTCTGACCAAAAAGCATAGACTATAGCCCATGGTTTTGAACGATTTTGCACCATTTTCACACCTTTTCCAAAGTTATGCATTATTTATGAAGACTGCAAAATAGGTCAATTTTAGCTATTTCTGACCAAAAAGCACTGACAATATTCCATGGTTTTGTTCAATTTTGTCTTATTATCATACCTTTTCCAAAGTTATGCATTATTTATGAAGATTGAAAAATAGGTCAAATTGGGCCATTTCTGACCAAAAAGCATAGACTATAGCCCATGGTTTTGATCGATTTTGGACCATTTTCACACCTTTTTAAACATTTTTCTTTATTTATGAAGAACGCAAAATAGGTCAATTTGGGCCATTTCTGAACAAAAAGCATAGACTATAGCCCATGGTTTTGAACGATTTTGCACCATTTTCACCCCTTTTCCAAAGTTATGCATTATTTATGAAGAATGCAAAATAGTTCAATTTGGGCCATTTCTGACCAAAAAGCATAGACTATAGCCCATGGTTTTGATCGATTTTGGTCCATCTTCACACCTTTTAAAAAATTTTTCTTTATTTCTGAAGAACGCAATATAGGTCAATTTGGGCCATTTCTGACCAAAAAGCATTGACTATAGCCCATGCTTTTGAACGATTTTGCACCATTTTCACACCTTTTCCAAAGTTATGCATTATTTATGAAGATTGAAAAATAGGTCAAATTGGGCCATTTCTGACCAAAAAGCATAGACTATAGCCCATGGTTTTGATCGATTTTGGTCCATTTTCACACCTTTTTAAAAATTTTTCTTTATTTATGAAGAACGCAAAATAGGTCAATTTGGGCCATTTTTGACCAAAAAGCATAGACTATAGCCCATGGTTTTGAACGATTTTGCACCATTTTCACACCTTTTCCAAAGTTATGCATTCTTTATGAAGATTGAAAAATAGGTCAATTTGGGCCATTTCTGACCAAAAAGCATAGACTATAGCCCATGGTTTTGAACGATTTTGCACCATTTTCACACCTTTTCCAAAGTTATGCATTATTTATGAAGAATGCAAAATAGTTCAATTTGGGCCATTTCTGACCAAAAAGCATTGACTATAGCCCATGCTTTTGAACGATTTTGCACCATTTTCACACCTTTTCCAAAGTTATGCATTATTTATGAAGATTGAAAAATAGGTCAAATTGGGCCATTTCTGACCAAAAAGCATAGACTATAGTCCATGGTTTTGAACGATTTTGCACCATTTTCACACCTTTTCCAAAGTTATGCATTATTTATGAAGACTGCAAAATAGGTCAATTTTGGCTATTTCTGACCAAAAAGCACTGACAATATTCCATGGTTTTGTTCAATTTTGTCTTATTATCAAACCTTTTCCAAAGTTATGCATTATTTATGAAGAATGCAAAATAGTTCAATTTTGGCTATTTCTGACCAAAAGCACTGACAATAGTCCATGGTTTTGTTCAATTTTGTCTTATTATCATACCTTTTCCAAAATTATGTATTATTTATGAAGATTGAAAAATAGGTCAAATTGGGCCATTTCTGACCAAAAAGCATAGACTATAGCCCATGGTTTTGATCGATTTTGGACCATTTTCACACCTTTTTAAAAATTTTTCTTTATTTATGAAGAACGCAAAATAGGTCAATTTGGGCCATTTCTGACCAAAAAGCATAGACTATAGCCCATGGTTTTGAACGATTTTGCACCATTTTCACACCTTTTCCAAAGTTATGCATTCTTTATGAAGATTGAAAAATAGGTCAAATTGGGCCATTTCTGACCAAAAAGCATAGACTATAGCCCATGGTTTTGAACGATTTTGCACCATTTTCACACCTTTTCCAAAGTTATGCATTATTTATGAAGAATGCAAAATAGGTCAAATTTGGCTATTTCTGACCAAAAAGCACTGACAAGAGTCCATGGTTTTGTTCAATTTTGTCTTATTATCATACCTTTTCCAAAATTGTGCATTATTTATGAAGAATGCAAAATAGGTCAATTTGGGCCATTTCTGACCAAAAAGCATGAACTATGGCCCATGTTTTTGAACGATTTTGCTCCATTTTCATACCTTTTCCAAAGTTATGCATTATTTATGAAGATTGAAAAATAGGTCAACTTGGTTCATTTCTGACCAAAAAGCATAGACTATATCCCATGGTTTTGATCGATTTTGGACCATTTTCACACCTTTTTAAAAATTTTTCTTTATTTATGAAGAACGCAAAATAGGTCAATTTTGGCTATTTCTAACCAAAAAGCACTGACAATAGTCCATGGTTTTGTTCAATTTTGCCTTATTATCATACCTTTTCCAAAATTATGCATTATTTATGAAGAATGCAAAATAGTTCAATTTTGGCTATTTCTGACCAAAAAGCACTGACTATAGCCCATGGTTTTGTTCAATTTTGTCTTATTATCATACCTTTTCCAAAATTATGTATTATTTATGAAGAGTGCAAAATAGTTCAATTTGGGCCATTTCTGACCAAAAAGCATAGACTATAGGCCATGGTTTTGATCGATTTTGGTCCATCTTCACACCTTTTTAAAAATTTTTCTTTATTTATGAAGAACGCAATATAGGTCAATTTGGGCCATTTCTGACCAAAAAGCATTGACTATAGCCCATGGTTTTGAACGATTTTGCACCATTTTCACACCTTTTCCAAAGTTATGCATTATTTATGAAGATTGAAAAATAAGTCAAATTGGGCCATTTCTGACCAAAAAGCATAGACTATAGCCCATGGTTTTGAACGATTTTGCACCATTTTCACACCTTTTCCAAAGTTATGCATTATTTATGAAGAATGCAAAATAGGTCAATTTTGGCTATTTCTGACCAAAAAGCACTGACAATATTCCATGGTTTTGTTCAATTTTGTCTTATTATCAATCCTTTTCCAAAGTTATGCATTATTTATGAAAAATGCAAAATAGGTCAATTTTGGCTGTTTCTGACCAAAAAGCACTGACAATAGTCCATGGTTTTGTTCAATTTTGTCTTATTATCATACCTTTTCCAAAATTATGCATTATTTATGAAGATTGAAAAATAGGTCAAATTGGGCCATTTCTGACCAAAAAGCATAGACTATAGCCCATGGTTTTGATCGATTTTGGTCCATTTTCACACCTTTTTAAAAATTTTTCTTTATTTATGAAGAACGCAAAATAGGTCAATTTGGGCCATTTCTGACCAAAAAGCATAGACTATAGCCCATGGTTTTGAACGATTTTGCACCATTTTCACACCTTTTCCAAAGTTATGCATTATTTATGAAGAATGCAAAATAGGCCAATTCGGTATTTCTGACCAAAAAGCACTGACAATATTCCATGGTTTTGTTCAATTTTGTGTTATTATCATACCTTTTCCAAAATTGTGCATTATTTATGAAGAATACAAAATAGGTCAATTTGGGCCATTTCTGACCAAAAAGCATGAACTATGGCCCATGTTTTTGAACGATTTTGCTCCATTTTCATACCTTTTCCAAAGTTATGCATTATTTATGAAGATGAAAAATAGGTCAATTTGGGCCAATTCTGACCAAAAACATAGACTATAGCCCA
The DNA here is from genome assembly GCA_011057435.1 of Actinia equina. Classification (NCBI taxonomy): domain Eukaryota; kingdom Metazoa; phylum Cnidaria; class Anthozoa; order Actiniaria; family Actiniidae; genus Actinia; species Actinia equina. Next base: position 27,966 of record WHPX01000293.1, read on the forward strand.
TGATTTCGAACGATTTTGCACCATTTTCACACCTTTTCCAAAGTTATGCATTATTTATGAAGATTGAAAAATAGGTCAATTTGGGCCATTTCTGACCAAAAAGCATAGACTATAGGCCATGGTTTTGAACGACTTTGCACCATTTTCACACCTTTTCCAAAGTTATGCATTATTTATGAAGAATGCAAAATAGGTCAATTTTAGCTATTTCTGACCAAAAAGCACTGACAATAGTCCATGGTTTTGTTCAATTTTGTCTTATTATCATACCTTTTCCAAAATTATGCATTATTTATGAAGAATGCAAAATAGTTCAATTTGGGCCATTTCTGACAAAAAGCATGAACTATAGCCCATGGTTTTGTTCAATTTTGGACCATTCTCACACCTTTCCCAAAATTTCGAAGCCGAGAATAAGGCTAAAATAACCAACGGTGATTTTTTAGTTAACCTGGTTATTTCAAAGCCGACAATGAGGCTAAAATAACCAACAGTGATTTTTTTTGTTACCTTGGTTATTTCGATGCCGAAAATGAAGCTAAAATAAACAACGGTTATGTTTTTGTTACCGTGGTTATTTCGAAGCCGAAAATGAAGCGAAATAACCAACGTTGATTTTTTTGTTACCTTGGTTATTTCGAAGGCAAAAATTAAGCTAAAATAACCAACGGTGATTTTTTTGTTACCTTTGTTATTTCGAAGCCAAAGTATGAAGCTAAAATAACCACGATCGTCTTTTTTCTTACCGTGGTTATTTCGCACCCAAAAACGAAGCTAAAATAACAACGATCGTCTTTTTTCTTACCCTGGTTATTTCGAAGCCAAAAATGAAGCTAAAATAACCACGATCGTCTTTTTTCTTACCCTGGTTATTTCGAAAACAAAAATGAAGCTAAAATAACCACGATCGTCTTTTTTCTTACCGTGGTTATTTCGCATCCAAAAACGAAGCTAAAATAACCACGATCGTCTTTTTTCTTACCCTGGTTATTCGAAGCCAAAAATGAAGCTAAAATAACCACGATCGTCTTTTTTCTTACCGTGGTTATTTCGCACCCAAAAGCGAAGCTAAAATAACCACGATCGTCTTTTTTCTTACCGTGGTTATTTCGCACCCAAAAATGAAGCTAAAATAACCACGATCGTCTTTTTTCTTACCGTGGTTATTTCGAAGCCAAAAATGAAGCTAAAATAACCACGATCGTCTTTTTCTTACCCTGGTTATTTCGAAGCCAAAAATGAAGCTAAAATAACCACGATCGTCTTTTTTCTTACTCTGGTGCATGGACTATAGCCCATGGTTTTGATCGATTTTGGACCATTTTTGCACCTTTTTAAAAACTATGCATTATTTATGAAGAATGCAAAATAGTTCAAATTGGGCCATTTCTGACCAAAAAGCATAGACTATAGCCCATGGTTTTGATCGATTTTGGTCCATTTTCACGCCTTTTTAAAAAATTTTCTTTATTTATGAAGAACGCAAAATAGGTCAATTTGGGCCATTTCTGACCAAAAAGCATTGACTATAGCACATGGTTTTGAACGATTTTGCACCATTTTCACACCTTTTCCAAAGTTATGCATTATTTATGAAGAATGCAAAATAGTTCAATTTGGGCCATTTCTGACAAAAAGCATGAACTATAGCCCATGGTTTTGTTCAATTTTGGACCATTCTCACACCTTTCCCAAAATTTCGAAGCCGAGAATAAGGCTAAAATAACCAACGGTGATTTTTTAGTTAACCTGGTTATTTCAAAGCCGACAATGAGGCTAAAATAACCAACAGTGATTTTTTTGTTACCTTGGTTATTTCGATGCCGAAAATGAAGCTAAAATAAACAACGGTTATGTTTTTGTTACCGTGGTTATTTCGAAGCCGAAAATGAAGCGAAATAACCAACGTTGATTTTTTTGTTACCTTGGTTATTTCGAAGGCAAAAATTAAGCTAAATAACCAACGGTGATTTTTTTGTTACCTTTGTTATTTCGAAGCCAAAGTATGAAGCTAAAATAACCACGATCGTCTTTTTTCTTACCGTGGTTATTTCGCACCCAAAAACGAAGCTAAAATAACAACGATCGTCTTTTTTCTTACCCTGGTTATTTCGAAGCCAAAAATGAAGCTAAAATAACCACGATCGTCTTTTTTCTTACCCTGGTTATTTCGAAAACAAAAATGAAGCTAAAATAACCACGATCGTCTTTTTTCTTACCGTGGTTATTTCGCACCCAAAAACGAAGCTAAAATAACCACGATCGTCTTTTTTCTTACCCTGGTTATTTCGAAGCCAAAAATGAAGCTAAAATAACCACGATCGTCTTTTTTCTTACCGTGGTTATTTCGCACCCAAAAGCGAAGCTAAAATAACCACGATCGTCTTTTTTCTTACCGTGGTTATTTCGCACCCAAAATGAAGCTAAAATAACCACGATCGTCTTTTTTCTTACCGTGGTTATTTCGAAGCCAAAAATGAAGCTAAAATAACCACGATCGTCTTTTTCTTACCCTGGTTATTTCGAAGCCAAAAATGAAGCTAAAATAACCACGATCGTCTTTTTTCTTACTCTGGTGCATGGACTATAGCCCATGGTTTTGATCGATTTTGGACCATTTTTGCACCTTTTTAAAAACTATGCATTATTTATGAAGAATGCAAATAGTTCAAATTGGGCCATTTCTGACCAAAAAGCATAGACTATAGCCCATGGTTTTGATCGATTTTGGTCCATTTTCACGCCTTTTTAAAAATTTTCTTTATTTATGAAGAACGCAAAATAGGTCAATTTGGGCCATTTCTGACCAAAAAGCATTGACTATAGCACATGGTTTTGAACGATTTTGCACCATTTTCACACCTTTTCCAAAGTTATGCATTATTTATGAAGATTGAAAAATAGGTCAATTTTGGCTATTTCTGACCAAAAGGCACTGACAATAGGCCATGGTTTTGTTCAATTTTGTCTTATTATCATACTTTTTACAAAATTATGCATTATTTACAAAGAATGCAAAATAGGTCAATTTGGGCCGTTTCTGACCAAAAAGCATGGACTATAGTCAGTGGTTTTGTTCAATTTTGGACTATTCTCACACCTTTCCCAAAATTTCGAAGTCGATAATAAGGCTAAAATAACCAACGGTGATTTTTTAGTTAACCTGGTTACTTCAAAGCCGAAAATGAAGCTAAAATAACCAACGGTGATTTTTTTGTTACCTTTGTTATTTCGCACCCAAAACGAAGCTAAAATAACCACGCTCGTCTTTTTTCTTACCCTGGTTATTTCGAAAACAAAATGAACGTAAATAACCACGATCGTCTCTTTTCTTACCGTGGTGATTTCGAGTCCAAAATGAAGCTAAAATAACGACGATCGTCTTTTTTCTTACCGTGTTATTTCGAAAAACAAAAATGAAGCTAAAATAACCACGATCGTCTTTTTCTTACCTGATTATTTCGCACCCAAAAACGAAGCTAAAATAACCACGATCGTCTTTTTTCTTACCCTGGTTATTTCGAAGCCAAAAAATGAAGCTAAAATAACCACGATCGTCTTTTTTCTTACCCTGGTTATTTAGAAAACAAAAACGAAGCTAAAATAACCACGATCGTCTTTTTTTTACCCTGGTGCCTGGACTATAGCCCATGGTTTTGATCGATTTTGGACCATTTTCGCACCTTTTTAAAAATCATGCATTATTATGAAGAATGCAAAATAGTTCAAATTGGGCCATTTCTGACCAAAATGCATAGACTATAGCCCATGGTTTTGATCGATTTTGGTCCATTTTCACACCTTTTTAAAATTTTTCTTTATTTATGAAGAACGCAAAATAGGTCAATTTGGGCCATTTCTGAACAAAAAGCATAGACTATAGCACATGGTTTTGAACGATTTTGCACCATTTTCACACCTTTTCCAAAGTTATGCATTATTAGAAGAATGCAAAATAGGTCAATTTTGGCTAATTTCTGACCAAAAGCACTGACAATAGTCCATGGTTTTGTTCAATTTTGTCTTATTATCATACCTTTTCCAAAATTATGCATTATTTATGAAGAATGCAAATAGTTTAATTTGGGCCATTTCTGACAAAAGCATAGACTATAGCCCATGGTTTTGTTCAATTTTGTCTTATTATCATACCTTTTCCAAAATTATGCATTATTTATGAAGAATGCAAAATAGGTCAAATTTGGCCATTTCTGACCAAAAAGCATAGACTATAGCCCATCTTTTTGATCGATTTTGGTCCATTTTCACACCTTTTTAAAAAATTTTCTTTATTTATGAAGAACGCAAAATAGGTCAATTTGGGCCATTTCTGACCAAAAAGCATTGACTATAGCCCATGGTTTTGAACGATTTTGCACCATTTTCCACACCTTTTTCCAAAGTTATGCATTATTTATGAAGGTTGAAAAATAGGTGAATTTGGGCCATTTCTGACCAAAAAGCATAGACTATAGCCCATGGTTTTGAACGATTTTGCACCATTTTCACACCTTTTCCAAAGTTATGCATTATTTATGAAGAATGCAAATAGGTCAATTTGGGCCATTTCTGACCAAAAGCATAGACTATAGCCCATGGTTTTGAACGATTTTGCACCATTTTCACACCTTTTCCAAAGTTATGCATTATTTATGAAGAATGCAAAATAGGTCAATTTTGGCTATTTCTGACCAAAAAGCACTGACAATAGTCCATGGTTTTGTTCAATATGATCTTATTATCATACCTTTCCAAAATTATGCATTATTTATGAAGATTGAAAAATAGGTCAAATTGGGCTATTTCTGACCAAAAAGCATGAACTATAGCCCATGGTTTTGTTCAATTTTGGACCATTCTCACACCTTTCCCAAAATTTCGAAGCCGAGATAAGGCTTAAATAACCAACGGTGATTTTTTTTTTGTTATCTTGGTTATTTCGAAGCCGAAATGAAGCTAAAATAACCAACGGTGATGTTTTTGTTACCTTGGTTATTTCGAAGCCGAAAATGAAGCTAAATAACCAACGGTGATGTTTTTGTCACCTTGGTTATTTCGAAGGCGAAAATGAAGCGAAATAACCAACTGTGATTTTTTTTGCTACCTTGGTTATTTCGAAGCCAAAAATTAAGCTAAAATAACCAACGGTGATTTTTTTTTTACCTTTGTTATTTCGAAGCCAAAAATGAAGCTAAAATAACAACGATCGTCTTTTTTTCTTACCCTGGTTATTTCGAAGCCAAAAATGAAGCAAAAATAACCACGATCGTCTTTTTCTTACCCTGGTTATTTCGAAAGCAAAAATGAAGCTAAAATAACCACGATCGTCTTTTATCTTACCGTGGTTATTTCGCACCCAAAACGAAGCTAAAATAACCATGATCGTCTTTTTTCTTACCGTGGTTATTTCGCACCCAAAAACGAATCTAAAATAACCACGATCGTCTTTTTTCCACCACCACCACACCATCATCACCACCACCATCACCATCATCATCACCATCATTATCATCATCGTCATCACCATCATCATCATTATCATCATCGTCATCACCATCATCACCATTATTATCATCGTCATCACGACCATCATTATCATCATAATTATCTCACCCCCATTGTTTTCATCATCGCCATCAACAACCCATAAGGAAAAAACAATTGATACTGCTTTGATTCTGTTTAATTTGATCACTCATTTTGTGCACAAATAACAATGGCATAACCAGGCTTTTAACTATAGGATTCTACTGGTTAATCAAACCATAAGAACTGGAGATGGAAAACCACCAAAACCCAGCTTCTGGTTTCTAATTCAGGGTGTGCGTACTTCTCCATTATGGGTTGTTGATAACATTTGATGATATTATCAGGGTATTCGTAGTGGTAATTGAGGAGGTTCATCATGGTTCATCACATCATTTGTGCACAAATAACAAGGCATAAACCCAGGCTTTTAACTATATGGATTTCTACTGGTTAATCAAACCTAAGAAACTGGAGATTGGAAACACCAAAACCCAGCTTCTGGTTTCTAATTCAGGGTGTGCGTACTTCTCCATTAGGGGTTTTGATAACATTTTGATGATATTATCAGATCACTCATTTTGTGCACAAATAACAATGGCATAACCAGGCTTTAAACTATAGGATTTCTACTGGTAATCAAACCTAAGAACTGGAGATTGGAAAACCACCAAAACCCAGCTTCTGGTTTCTAATTCAGGGTGTGCGTACTTCTCCATTAGGGGTTTTGATAACATTTTGATGATATTATCAGGGTATTCGTAGTGGTAATTGAGGAGGTTCAATCATGGTTTTAAAAACTTCTGAATAAAGCTATGTGTTTTAATTCCTGGGAAATTACATTTGATGATAAAATAGCCAAGGAGAGGGCGTCCCGGGAGAGTCATTTATCCCTGGGTTCCTCGAGAATAAGGAGATTCTGTTCAACCTGTCGTAGCTCCCTTGAATAGAAAGCCGACAATCATATTAGTTTAAATTAAATCATAACTTGCATGATATAGAGGATATACCAGATTAATATTCTATTAATATACTAGATTAATAGTCAGACTGACGGTATATTAGAAGCCACTATCCAGTCTACAGCAATTGTGAGACAAAAAATCTTTTATTTATATCCAAGATGAATGATCTTTTCCAATCTAGATTAATATTATTTAGTCGCAGTGCGTAGCAGCCTGGGGAGCGGCTAGCTCCTTAAAGCATTTTAGCTGCATTTTGTTTGGTATTAACAAACTGCAGTCGCCACTGTAGGTGAAGTCGTCCATGTTTCTTTGGCATTTAGTTTCCAGTAGGGACACGCTTAGCTCTCCCTATGTGGCTATCCTTAGGGACCAGTCAGTATTTAAGTCGGAGGGAAGGGAGTGCAGGAGAAAATGTGGTTGCACTCAAATTTTTTGAGTGGAACATGGGAGGCTTGACAGGTGAAAGGAGGATTGGGAGGACTTTTTAAACAATTTTGAAGGGAGGGTACCCGAAAAGCGAAAATGCTACAAATGCTATTAGGTTGGGGTTTGGAAAAGGTTTTTGCATCACGACCATTTTCTCCTCCCCTTCCGATTTAAATAATGACTGGTCCCTTGGGGGCTCGTGATACAAAACTTCAGTTTCAAGTTATCTGTTGCTACGCGTTTGTCTCTATTTTGTGCAGAATATTCATGTGTTCCAGTGAAGGTCCGTAGAATTTCAAAGTGTTTGCATTGTTTTAAAAAATTGTGCATTCTTTACTTTACCGTTGGTATTTGTGAATATTAAGGACACTGATTCGAGGCTAGCCCTGTGTAAACGAGGCTGCTATCAAGGAACACAGCGGTAATTTGCAACTCGAATGAGGTCTATACAAGAGTGATTGCTTAAAATATATTTCACATCGTGCTTCTACCGTGCAGTTTCACTACATACTATATTTCAATCTCCGTTCTTTCGCCGTCTTCCATCACGTGTTGTTCATACGAGTTCACGGTTTGGTTCATGACGATGGCTGGCGGTGGAGTTTCCCTCGGAGGAACGCGATTGCGACGATTGTGGAACATTTTGACCGACAGGAGAATGGCCACTAGAAGTGCAACTGCCCCAACAGTCGAAACTGAACCAATGGTTGCTGTGTTGGCGCTCGATGTTTCTGGAGATTAAAAAAGCAAAATGATTCTAAAACAATCCATGTAAATCACATTTTTTCACTGAAAACAACTGGAATTTGGAAGCTTACATTCGAAGCATTCAGTGGAGAGAAGTTAACGGCTCTAACAAACCGGGCATTTCAAAAACGAGCAAGGAACTGGGGTGGATCAGTTTGAATTTTTTCAAATTTTAAAAACACTTATCGCACTGTGAAACGTTCAGCGCATCGATATTTGTGGATATAATAGAATCGTTTTTAAGCTTATTCGCTTGACGTGGTCTTACCTTCTCCGCCCTGTTCGTCAGTTCCCGTCTGTGCGTTTGGTCCTTTTCAGTGGTCCAACAGACAAATCATGTTTATTCGAGCCCATCAACGGCCTCTCGACGTCTTCTGGAACTGATACAACCTTGTGCGCACCGTGAGTTGGTTGAGTTACGATGACAGACAATCAGCTCACAGTGTAGATACACCAGGAAGCTGTTGGAGTACACGAAGCTGAATGATCTGATGGAGAACCGTTGGGCATTGCTGTACGGGTTGTACCAGTAGACCATGGTTGGGTCGCGAGTGCATCTTTAAAGAAAGAAAAAGGAACTTAAGGAATAAAATCATAGGCCAGACAAACTTTGAAACGAGTAATCCTACTATGACAAGATGTCTTATGGCTGTATTTCCATAGTTTATAATTAGAAAATTGTAGGATTGCCAAGAGGATTTCTCACCCTCTCTCCAGAAACACATGTTGTGGAAATGAGTCTGGGTTAGTTGAAGTGGTAGCACGACAATTCTCAGCAAACACGACCAGATCAGCGTTGGTATTCTTGACTTCATACTGAACCCACAGAGGCTGGTTTGGGTAGACAACCACTGGGTAAGCAAAAGGGGAGTAAGGTGTTGAATATCTAGAAGTCTGATAGAGATCCATGGTGAACGTGAAGTTGCCATAAGATCCTGTGGAAAGAAGATATTTACTTTTAATTAATTACAAGGAAGCAGAACGCTTTATTTCAGAACTTGCATCAAAACTATCTAAGAAGAAACAACTTGAGTACAACTTATTAATTCATTGATTTGCTCAGAGTAAAACTTTTCATAAATTTAATAAGGTCCGCAGTACTGTGTATACGAGGAACGAGAACTATTAAGATATCAAATTATGACATAGACAATGCACAAATGTAACAATAATATGTAAACTCATTATATATGCAAGGTTTCCACAATATTAATTGTAAATTTGATGTCTCATAATGGCTAGTGTTTAGTATTAAAAATTAAGACGAATTACACTCAAAAGTCTATTGCAAATATAGACCTTCCTAACTTAAAGACTCAAACATTCAATGAAGAAATATTTCACCATTCAACTTTTAACGTTATGTAGAATCGATTCTGAAAGTATCGTATCAGGAGTTAGGTGCATCTAACACGACCGCCTTTTAGAGGTTGTTTTTGATACTCACCTTCAGAAGCGTAGACTAATTTCCTCGATGGATTGAAACTCGTACTGACAATCTTTTCTCGTCCGTATTCGCAGTAAAATGGAATAAGAAGGTTTTCACCTCGCGTTATGGCAGAAAGATTTCCACCCCAGCTTGGCCACCAGACTTTGCTCATTTCGAACCTGGAAAGAAAACCATATGGATTGGGTGAATGCTTCATCCATTAAATCCAATAAAGTTAACTAGAACTGTGGATGTTTTGGGAAGAAGGAAAACCGGTGGAGAACCCGGTCAAAAACCCTCGATAACAATTCGAGGTAATTGTTGCAGGGTTTCATCTGTGTCTTGGCCGAATCCTGACTTTAAACAGCGCAGAGGTTGCTTCTGGGTATCTATTGCTGGGTTTCACTACACATCATTCCCTGTCTCGTGAGGAATGTTCATCAGCTGAATCACAAGTTTTCAATAGAATTCTTTCTGGTTGACAGCACATGGACACACACCATTTGGAGCAGATAATGAGATTCAAAGACTTCTATCAGCTGAGTGAAATCAAGCAATACTGAAACTTTGAAATTTGAATTACCTCGTTCCAGAATGTAATTTTCTTGTCATGTTCTACGTAAGTCACACCACAGCCGTCTAGAGGAGCACGTAGTCTCATGGTGTAGGCGGTCTTTGTTGCTGTACACGATGTGTTCTTGAGGTGCAGACTGCGCCAGTTCAGGCCGGGAAAGTACTGATCTCTCAAGTCAATCTGCATAAAGTTTTCTCCACAGGTAACGCTTGTTTTAAGGGCTGTTGAAAAATATTAAGAAAGGTTAAGCTAACTATTGCTGCTGTCTTTCAGTGCCTTTTGATTGGATAACCAAAATTGATCGGTGGTCTGTCCGTGCGTTGTGATCGCTTACACCGCTTACATCAGGTGTATTAGGTAATGAACTTGTTTGCCATTTCATACACTTTTATGACCTTAGTATTATCCTCGAAATATTTCCCAGTAGGTCTCTGCGCACTTTGCAATAGTCTTGCAACACTGTCGAGTGGTTGACATATTCACCAATATTCACCCGAAGGGTTCGAGTGTGTGGAGTAATTACTCGCTTCACATTGTTTGCCGGCGGTGAATCCATATGGACAGGAACACTGATATCTATTATATTAAGCATTGTTACACGTGCTCCATTACGACAAGGCCCACTGGCGCACCAGTTTATGTCTGGGAAACGGAGAACAACAAGTAACGTTTATTAGAGTGCAAACTATATATCCGTGAAATAGTAACGACTAATTAGTACAAAATAGCACCAATGAAACAATTGTAGACAAAAAAAGCATGTTTTAGTGCTGTTTTAGCCTGCGTCACATCCGGATTTTTCTTCGTTTTTAAATTTTGTGCTATTCAAGGATATATGGTTTGCACACTAACTTTGGATCGTGTTTCTTTAGGTTTGAATTAAAACGAATAAGACATCTAGTAAGGGTCATGCATTGTTCACGGGGGAAACTCCTTGTGACTGGGAAACTTATTTTACAGTGCCGAAATTCAAGTGGCTTACGTTATGAACCAATAAAAAACAGGAAAATGCACCCTTTAACATACATTAACTTGTCACATTAAATAGAACAGACTGTCGAGCAGACTATGATAATTGTAGGTACGGAAATGACGAGCCTTGCCATGAACTTCATAATGCAATGTACCAGCATTATTCCCAGTGGACCTGATACTGATTAATAGCGCGCTATGATTGGTTAAATAAGGTTGTTATTCCTGTACCGTTACCGGGCTGTTCATTTTTAAAATCCTAGTCTTGTGCATCTCTACCCTGTTTCTGATTGGTCTAAAGGGATTTCGTCATTTGCTTCGGCAATAAAATACAATGTTCTATTGATTGACTGTTACTTACAAGTCTGACATTGTTGCCCAGTGTATCCAAAAGGACAAGAACAGTAATATCCTCCATAATAACATTCCTACAAGTGACCTCGTTACTGACAAGGGCCACTGTTACACGGCATGTCTAAATCCAAAAGTAAATAGGTTATATCAGTTAGAATAGCCGCATTCCCGTTAAAATGGTCTAATGATTTCAGTTGGGGTCAACTGTAGCATCAAATAAAATGCTCTGTTGCTTGAATGTTACTTACTAGTCTGACATTGTTGTCCAGTGTATCCAGAAGGACAGGAACAGTAATACCCTCCACTATACCAATGATAATTATGGCAAGTAGCTCCGTTACGGCAAGGGTCACTATGGACACGGCATGTCTAGATCCAAAATTAAGGTTATCTCAGTTAGAATAGCAGCATTCCCGTTAAACCGGTCTAATGATTTCAGTTGGGTCAACTGTAGCGTCCAATAAAATGCTCTGTTGCTTGAATGTTACTTACTAGTCTGACATTGTTGCCCAGTGTATCCAGAAGGACAGGAACAGTAATATCCCTCATAATAACCATTCCTACAAGTTCCTCCGTTACGACAAGGGTTACTAGTACACGCCATGTCTAGATCCAAACCAAATAAATAGGTTATCTCAGTTAGAATAGAAGCATTCCCGTTAAACGTGGTCTAATGATTTCAGTTGGGGATCAACGGTAGCATCAAATAATATATATATTTAGGCACTGCCTAAAAGCGGAGCTCCCGACACGGAAGTAACTGTGAGAACAATTTGAATGAACCGAAAGGTAAAAATAAGATCGGGGAAAAAAATATTCAATTATTTTTTATTCGAGATGAAGATAATTTTCTCCCATAATAAAAACCATGCAGTGCAATCTAATCGAAATACAGTTTTGTTTTTTTTGTTTTTGTTTGTTCGTTTTTTTTTTTTTTGGTCGAGTATACTCTCGACTTAGGAATTTTGTACACAACTCACCACCACCCCAAGGGGCTAGTTTTGTTCTTGGAAGATTCTTCGACAAAGTTTTCCCAAGGCCGACAGCTTTAGGCTTTGGATCTCTTTTACTTAAAGAAAAACGAAAGCTAACTACAGATAATCCAATACAATATCAAGTTTAGTGAAATTTACCTCGGATGACCTTTCATGAAATCGAACATCTGGAGATTTAGGACAAAGCAAGACCAAAAAACAGACTTTAAAACTGTTAAGGTGAGCAGAAAATGAGGTTTACTATTAGGTCTTTTACAGTTTTCCAAAAACAGAGCTTACATTCATTTAAACTTGACAAGAACAACTGAGGACAAAATAGAAAATAATGCAAAAGGCAATGCAAAATACAAAATGACTCCATTTCTTTGGCAGTAAATTGGCTGTTGTAAATGTTTTTGATATTTTTTAGCTTTTTAGAGTGAGGTCTAGTAGGTCTTTATACAATAACATCTTTCAACACAACACAAATTTAAGCTCATTTTTATAATCATACTTGCTCGAACAGCTTAATAAACAGTTGAATATTTGGTAAAAAGTTACATTTCATTTAATGATTAAATAATTATCTGTAGAAAGATATAAAATTATTGAATGAAAGTTCTTTTCTTTGTTTTGGCCGATGGGACCCCGTGACAGGAGGCGAACAAAGCTGCATTTTTCTTGAACGAAAAACATACGATAATTGGTTAAAAACAACCGATTTTTAAAGATTTACAAAGCTAAATAAAGGGCGAATATTGTTGTAATATGCTCTTCGTTGTTATATTTACTCCAGCATTAAAATAAATTAAGCTTATCGACTAGAAATATAAAAAGTTTTGAGAGAATGTCTTTGATTTGTCCATTCGTCGAGAAAAAATGCTTGTCAAAAAAAAAAAAATATTATATATATATATATATACGATTGTTTGCTAAAAAACACACACCTGAATTCTTGAAGAAACTTCTTGATCCATTTTTGACTACATGAAAGTGTTTTTTTAATTGTTTTGGTCTATAACTTGTGCTAAAGCGATTTTTTCTGTGCTTTTTGAGAGCCGCATTTTTGAGTAGTTTTGCTTTGACATCAAGCGGGATTCCTGTGTCGTGTACACGGACGGACGTACGTACGTACGGATAGTGACATCAGCCAAGCCATGAAAAATCAACGTGATGGTTTACCCTCTTTTTTTGTAGGTGGCTGCCTACTTTTGAACGTTCGAATTGAGCCACGATGAGCGCGCGCTCAAAAACCGCCTGAAAAAACTACAAGATTTTATTGAAGACCCATACGGCTTTTGAGCTTCAACAGGGCATAACCCCCAAATTTTACACGGGACTCTCTATTTCTTTATAGCTCTTTGAAAAAACTCCTAAAAATATCTAGGTTATATCAACATTTTTAGAAAAGTTTAAATCAGTAACACATGAAAAAATAGATTTTTTGTTAGGGATTTTTTGTTCGGCTTTTTTTAAGAGCACCGAACTACAAAATATGACAAATCAATGTATTTTTTTGTATTTTTCTCGAAAATATCCATGTATATTGTAGAATGGTTGACTAACCTTCATTCGTGCAATCATAGAGTCTGCAAATAACTATTATCTTATGAATCTTAATTTTTTTTTCTGATCCACTCCGGTGGGCGCAATTTTTAGCAAAAGCTCGAACGCGGGACACCCTATTTTTCTTCCACATTTGGATCAGCATTAAAATTTCAATACGGAAACCGAAAAGTTTAAAAAAAGTTTTTTTAAATCAATTACAAAATTAGCAGTCACTTAGTATGTTGCTCGCTCGCGGCGGGAGCTCCGTAAAAATGCTTATTGTTGAAGTTACTTACTAGTCTGACATGTGGTCCAGTGTACCAGAGGGACCGGAACAGTAATATATCATAATAACCATTCCTACAAGTTCTACCGTTCCGACAAGGTGTTTACTAGTACACGACATGTCTAGATCCAAACCAAAGAAATAGGTGCGAAGTGATGAGCAGCTCTTCCCATTAAACCGGTTTTCTAATCTTTCACTTGGGGATCATGTTAGCAGCAAATAATGTCTCTGTGTGAATGTTAATTACATAGTCTGACATTGTGTTTCTTTTTCTAAATGGTATCCCGAAGGGGACAGGAACAGTAATATCCTCCATAAATACCCATTCCTACAAGTGCTACGTTACGGACAAGGACCACTGTTACAGGGTACATGTCTAGTTCAAAATGAAGCAATTTTCTCTTATTAGAATAGCTTTTTTCAGTTAAAGTAGTCTAATGATTTCAGTTGCGATCCAATTGTAGCGTCCAAATTACCAACATTGGTTCTATCTATGTATGATGTACTTACAGGGACATTGTGTCCAGTGTATCCAGAAGGGACGAACCTGCTGTACCACCCAACCCACCCTGGACAAGTACTCTGTACGACAAGGGTAACTGTCCACGAGTACAGGTCTAGATTAAAAAAAGATGTGTGATTTCAAGGATAGAACAAGAGATATGTACGACGACAAGTTGAGCAATTTTTCCATCTCAGAGCCCATGGAGAATAAAATTCTTTGTCTGCCTTTGATGTAATCAGGACTTATCAATACGAGCTCAAGAACTAGGATGATTTGCAAAAATATGCTGTTTTAGCATACTTATTCCATTCAGAAAACATTACCTTAGTAACAGTTCTTGTTAACGGTTGTGCATGAGGAAGCACCTCAATAGGATACAACCAACAAAAGAATTTATTCCCCAAGAGGAATGACACTTGGTCTGAAATGGGAAAAACATTACGCCCAAGGTAAAGAAGTTTATGCCTCATCACATGACTATATTTTTGTCCAGACTACTGTTCATCGTTCACTGTTTTCTTATATCCGTCATAAGGTGTTCACAAAGACCCAGTAAATACAAACATAACCTAGGAAGTTTTATACGCGCGACAATTGTTTCACGTGTCCCGCCGTAACCAAATGAAAACAATTAGCACCATGTAGCCATAGTAGGTTGTAGTAACGTGGCATTATTACGAAAAGGACTACTTGCGCATTCGTTAGTTCGTACCTGAAGAAGAATATCAAACAGTTTAGAAGCACTTAGTAGAATTAGGTGAGGACCAGAAGAGGATACAACAAGCTAAAAACTAGTTGTGAGCTGCGTCGGTTTTTGTAACGAAAAACAGTACATGAGAAAGGGTAAATTTTCACGTGAAAAGGTGAAAAAAATTACTTGACGTTTCGGACGATAGACTTCTCTGGGAGGTACAACGCCGACAGCACTAGCGCCCGAAAACGTCAATAGGAGGACACGTATTTTTGGTATATTAAAAAAACCAAACTTATAATAAAGTGGCTTTATAAACTGTGAAACACTAATACTTGTAAGTGTAATAGTATTAAAAGATACAAAAAAGTTGTTTCCCTACCTTTGAAAAACTAGTTCCCACCTTTGGCGTTTAATAAACAATTTCGTGAGTTAATTATGATCACTCTATACGTGTTCACTATCAATAGGTTTAGCTTGAACTTATATACCACTAATGAATAATAAGCAACAACAAAAACTATACTTACTATTTCCACTGCCACAGTAACGATGTTACAGGCGATGATGGTTGGACAAGCTCGTACCGTAGAATCCTCCACAAGTTTGTGACACGAATTATGTTGTTCCGGTACGCGTTTAATATTCAATGATAGCACACCGTACGAGTCACATCCCTCTGCTTGGGTGGGATGAGAACCTGCATCCGAGCCTGGACATAAGTACGCGTGGTAGCTATCAACACTATGCTTGTTGCGTGGCAGTCCCAGCCCTCTCCGATGAAGCGATTACCATAACAGGGGGTGATGTAGTTACCTATCACCACGTGTTTCGTTATTCCCCGATAGCGTGCCTGCTGGTATGTTTGTGTTCAGCACGGTGTAGCTACTGCAGTCGTTTTTGTTTCTTTGTTAAAAATATTTTCAAATTAGTAAAGTATTGCTTTTGACACTAGTGATTTTAAAAAAGCTTTAATTTGTTTCATGTTAAGGTAAAAACAGGTTTATAACGGTCACGCAGTCGACGAACGTGTCGATAGGCTGAGAGAGAGAAAGATTCCTAAATATACGTTAAAAGACGCTTATAATCCAGATAAGCTGCGTAATTTCAATGTAGACACTGAGGATTGGTTTTTAATGTATATAAGTACACCATGTATGTAATAGATTTTTATAATTTCAATAACTATAGAGGACCATCAGTTATTCAGTTTGTAAATGTTAAATGTTCCCTATTGGATTAGCTTATTATAGTAAAAACAATATAAAACATTATCATCCTCCTTATCAATTCCATTTATTAAAACGTAACACTTAAGTTCAATAGGTTATTGTTTACAGTGGGAGATAGCAGGGTACAAGACGTCTTCCTAATGATTACAGTTGTGATTTCCCCACCCCTCGAGTCTAACTGTGAATAGCACTCTCGTGGCAGAACATTGTACATCATCAAGCCTATCGTGTCCTGTTCCTCCTCCACGGTTATGTAAGAAGGGCATCCAGCAAAAGCAAGCTGACGACAAACCACGTATGGGTGTTTGTCTGGGACCATCTATCATCACACACGTACCCCATACCTCCATTGAAGAACTTGTAATCGGCTTCCAGAGGACCATCCTCCTGAATGCGCACCGCATCTGACATCAGAAAAGAAGATTAGTTCTTAGGTTGTACATGAAAAAGAAAAAAAAGAAGTATCATATCTTTGCACCATTCAAATTTGCATGATGAAGGTAACGTGATATTGAATAGCATGAGCACATTAATAAAATAGACATGACGCCGTTTAGCCAATTCTAATAGTGGCAAAGTTAACCCTTTTGCAAAAATTGAAACGCTTTCAGAAACACTATTTAATTTGCCACCTTAGGAAACAGAAAAGAAACTTGAGTTATGCACAAAATTTGTGATTTCGATTTGATGGCATACGTCAGCTGTATAGTTGTAAGGAGATTTAATAAAGTACTTTCACCAAAGCTAAAAAAGATGGACTGTCAACGGCGTTGCACCTTTCTTGAGATCTATAAGAGTTGATCCGTAAAATCTTGGCATGGTTTCGTGATATTTTCTTCGCGCGCGTAGAAAGGGATTGCGGGCGTTAGAGAAAGGACCGCGAGGAAGCGCCGCAAATGGCTAGTTAATCAAAATTTACCAAAACACTTGTTTCTGATTGCCAAAAATGGTTTGTCACCTGCAATTGTGTTACCTATCGGTCTATTTAATTCATATATTGCCGCTATGGTGTTGAATGATAAAAAACCCATACATTCTCGACGATTTAGATTTTATAATCAACGCGTTTTCATTGCAGAATTGTTATTAATAGGAAAATACCCACCTTAGCTCTCGAAAAAGTAATGAAAAACATTTTGTAATGATGAAAGTATTAATACATTGGTGTACCATACTTTAATATTGAACTATTAACTTATGTGTAAGCACAAGCTGTAATAAGCCTATTCATCAAATCCGCGCGCGTAAGGGTAATTGCGTTGGTTACTCTTCTCAACGGGGGTAGTTTCTAATTGCAAACATGATGGTGATGACACGGTGGGTAAATCAAGGGAAATGTAGTACGTGATATGCATATACCTGTTAAGGTGACAAGGTAATACAAAACTGAGATCCACTGAGCCAAACGGTTATAGACGAACAAACGGCGTGTCCATGAAGGAAAATCTCAAGCTTCAAAATGAATGGAAGAGGATGGATTCATAACCACCTCCATTATTGACTGAGGGAGTACCATTTCCCTGAAAAATGATGACAAAGAAAATAAGTATACATTCCTCTGTAACATTCCTGGTAGCTACCAGGGCTTTCAATAATGATTTGAGTAAGATGGATGGAACTCTTCAAAAGTAAACGTCTGTTTTCCACACAAAGTTTACTTCTTCCATTTTATTAAGATGATTCGCAAATAGCCGTGCGGTAAGGAAGGTAAGGACCAGGCGATAAAAGCCGGTCGACGCCTTCCTATTGAAACCCCGGTACCTGTTAGTCTCCATAAGGTAAAGTAAGTAACATTCCTCGTAAACATTCCTGTTCGCTTACATCGGCTATTAATTTCATGTAAGGCAGTAATGGTACACATTTCCTGAACAGTCCTGGTAGTTTACCGCGTCTAAACTCTCTGAGGAAAGTTAAGTAAACTTTCCTTGTACTTCCTGTTAGCTCTACTCGTCTAGTACTCCATGAGAAAAGAAGTACACATTGCTATGCACATCGTGTAGCTTACCTCGTCTATTATCCATAAGAAGAAGTATGACTCCTCTGTAAACCATTCATGTAGCTATCTTCGTCTAGTACTCCATGAGGAAAATAAGTACCATTCCTCTGTAACATTCCGAGGATTACCGTCTAGTACTCCATTTTAATTTGGCAAGTAAAGTACACATCCCTCTGGAACCATTCAGGAGCTTTAACATCGTCTAGTACGCATGCTATGTTTTTTTGAAAAGTACTGACATCCGATGTAACATTCATTTTAGCGTAACTCGTATAGTACTCCATGAGGAAAGTAAGTTACACATTCCTATGTAAACATTACTGGTAGATTAAGATGTCTAGTACATGAGGAAAGTATACAAATTCCTCTGTAACTTTCTAGTAGCTTACCTAGTCCCCCTTAGAACATAAGTGAAAGAAAGTACACAATACCTGTAACATTCCTGAGAAATAAATCGTTAGTAATTAATAAGGAAAGTAGTACAACCTCTGTAACATTAATGTGGAGCTTACCGTCTAGTACTCCATGAGGAAAGTAAGTACAATTCCTCTGTAAGATTCCTGGTAGCTACCTCGTGTAGACTACATAAGGAAACGTAAGTACACATTCCTCTGTAACCTCCTGAGAGGCTATGAACTCGTGTTTGTAGTACTCCATGAGGAAAGTAAGTACAACATTCCTCTGTAACAGTCAGGTAGCTCGACTAACGACCAAAGCACTAGGTCACAATCAGGGATCTTCAACAGGAATATGATGATGACGGGATAACGAAATACGTAGACAATCTAGTGAAAGATTGGGGACGTGTTGTGCGAGTTATTGAAGGCACGCGCCGGTTCGTGTGACCCCCTGCGTCACAGTGCAGGTATTGTAGGATGGAATGTGGCTTCCATTTAAGACAATTGCCATCACTCATTCTTAGGGAAAAAGAGCAAAACAATTAAATAATAAAGCAAAAAGTGAAAACTTTTGTGTTTTACGAAAAAAAAAAGAGGGGAAAACTCATTTTAGGCTAGCAGGGTTGCTTTTATTGACGTGTAACAATGATTTTTAAAGGTATCATTAAAGTGCGGCTTTTTGAATATTTTGAACAGGGTCATAACTAAACAGTGACTTCCGCTCATAAAATGGAGCAACCCATAACCGTGGGGTTACGGAAAATCAGTCATTAAAATGAAGCGAAAAGTAAGAATTAAACTTAAAAATAGCGCGAAGAATAGCAAAAAATGAATCCTCGTTCAATGTCCAAGCTGTGTCAGGCGGCGTATTTTTGAAATGTTGAGTAATTAATTTCTAAACAAATCTAATTTTTAAGTACCTAACATTCCACAGTCGTCGCCATAACCTCCAATAAAGCTAAGTTGCCCAAACCGCCACCTCCAGTCTTCTTGGATGTTGAAGTCACTACACTCAGAGAGCACCT
>WHPX01000294.1:0-183977 GCA_011057435.1 Actinia equina
CCCGTCGCGAGTTTACCGTTATGCTATTTATAAAATTAGGGAACAGATATATGATGACGTAATGAAACACGTGGGTTCAACCGGCTCTGATGATGTCTATCGTTACAAAACCATCGACCATCACATGCAGATATTTGGAAAGCCCCGCTTCGACAGGATGAAATAACGTACGCTGTTCTTATGGACGCGGTCGGTGGGACTACGATCAAGTGTACGAGCTCATCGTTGGTGTTAAGGACCCCGATACAAGTCTGGACGTAAAGAACTCGCCCTCCCTAAACCAACAAGGCTAAAAAATGGCCTCAGTGCGTTTGAAGACTCTGTCCGGGATATCGGTAGCTATATTGATGATTTGAATTGACAGTGCTAAAAAAAGTGGTACCCGCTGACCGGCAGGCAATCGACTAAAATCATCTGTACGCAACGCTGGCATGCCGTATGGAAGATGGACGAGGGCAATACACAGCTATAACCAGGATGCAAAGGAAAAAAAAGGTTAAAACGGCGAAAAAGCGAATGCGATTGGCGATTTGCAAGCAGAAATGGTAGAAAACTAATAGCAAAGATACTAAAAAATTGCGTACTAGAAACAGAGCTAGGGCGTATATTTAATCTTATTAACGGAGCGGGAGTCTGTAAGTCTGTAAGATTAATATGCGATCGGTCGGTTAATACGGAGAATTAGACCAGTCCGGCGATGCGATCTATCCAATCAGATTGCTCGATTTGGCTAGGTGGCAAGGCTCTAAGATTCAGGTCATATAATAAGTCTTCCTCTGAACGACTGGCACAGTTTTCTTTCATCACCCAGAAAAAACGCGGGTCACCTACAATGAAGTGAACCAACGCCTCTCGATGAGAGTTTTTCTCCATGCCACTTCGAGAAAGAATTCGTTAAAAGATAATAAGGGACAAGGGAGCCTTGTATGGATGGCTTACAGTAAAACTCCTCAAGGGAAATTCTCACAGAAGGACGTTAGGCGGTTCGTACGGCGCGCTGGATTGGGAGGAGCGTCAACACAGAACACGTTTAGCCGGTGAGATTCTAGATCATTTAGGGGATAGCATATTTCAGCATCAAACCTTCAAGAAGAGCACGCAACGTAGGAAGCAGAACTTCGTTAATGCAACTCTTTACATTGACACTTTAGAAACGAGCAGAGACCTGAGAGCGCGTTTTGAATTTAATCTTATTAGGAAAAGGACTTGTCATTTGAGAAGAAAGCATCTCAAGATTAGTTAGTGTGACAAATGGACACATGAGTGCAATGAAACGAGCTAGAAGAATTATTGTCTTTCAAAAGTGTTGAAAATTTACAAGAACTGATGTAAGACTACATTGTAAATTTTTCCATACTTTGGCAAGGATTGTAACTCTGTTTCTTTTTATCCAATTTTTTCCAATTTCCACAGCTTACAAAACATTGGGGTGCTTTATAAGTTGAGTGAAAGGTTTTTCTAATGAGATTAAAATTCAAGACAGTCTTTGAATTTTGCTCGTTTCTAAATGGCAAATTCCATAGGACAATGAACGAATGAAAGAAACCGAGCGACAGAAATTTTAACCCATGTCCCGAGAATGCTGGAAAACACATAAAATCTATTTTGTTAGTGTAGTCAAAACAGTGAATACTACTATATGCGCAGGCAGATAATATCTAAACTAAATTAGAGCGGAGAGTTATGTATTATATCAATGAGCTGAATATGAAAGCAACTTATGCAGCGCAATTGAAGACTCTGAAAAAAATTCGGAGTCTTGATTGGGGATTGGAATCTTGAAGTTACAGATGAGAATTGATAGCTCAGGGTTAGAGCCATGGCACCGGATCGCCAGGGACGGTTCGTATCCCGTTCGAGACTCAGATTTTTTCTGAAGTCTTTCAATTTGCACTTGTATAAGTTGTCGTATTACGGCGAGGATCAGCTCAATTTGATAATACGGACGAAGTACCAAATATTATATTTCATAATCATATATTCTCATACGCAGTTATAGTTACTCGTGTATGAAACGTTTTTGGCGCATTTTGTTTCTTTACAGACAAGAAAAGACAGGCGCACTGGTGACGTTTGAGCCAACTTAGCCGGAAAATACTTATCCATGTTTGCGCACAGCTACTTGTCCTACGGGTCAACAGAAGGCCAGCACAATCATACTTACAAAATATCTGGGACGAGCAGGCTTGACTGTAAGAAAGAAGGATCAGCAGCACTGTCACAACGAGGGGTACGAAGGAGAAGTCAAGATAAATGACCAAGATTATCTCTGGGGAAAATCTAACGGGGTTCTTTGTGAAGAAAGCGAAAGAAATAAGATTTTCGTAAACTATCCAGACAGGAAGAATGCCCTGTTATCGTGCAGCAAATTGATGGGAAATTTCTTAAACGGATTTAGCGCCATTTATTATGCGTTAATGTAAACCGTGTGGAAATGCTAAAGACGGATGAACCCGATATTGCACTGTACCGTGAAATTAAGAATTCCACCGATACATTCTGCGTAAACCGCAGAACGGCGTAGATACGAGCGTGTATGGCCCGGATATCATGTATGGCGTTTGTTGTCCAACTCAAGATATTACGAGCTTTTGAAGGATGGGTATCCTGTACTGAGGAATTTTCACTTTAAAATTGTGGCCCCGGATTAAAGGGTTTTGCTGAGTTGGGTGATTAGGAGCTATGCTGGGAGGCAACAAAAGTCTTTAAAAACCATTCATTGCGCCATTCAACCAATGCAACCTGTTCCCAGTGCGCACTCTCTTCTCCTCGGCCGAGTGCGTACTGGACACGAGATGTATTTTCCTGGGGACCTCAGAAACTTCCATGACAGACTCGGTACGTTTTCTGCGTTTTCGCTTGTTACATATTTACAACGGTAAGAGTTGAGGGGTTGGGGCGCGGCATGATGCCCTATGACGATAGGGGGTGGGTTAAAATGTCGTGACGGATTCAAGTAGAAATGCATAGCAATTACTCTTTACCTAAGTTTTGGATGGTTAAATGAAATAAAGTAATCATGAATGAAATGAAATAAACAAATGAATCTCACTTGTCGCAAGTCAGTTTTAGATAGTCATTTCTATGCATATATTCTCGTGCACATGCATTAGGCAGCCGGTTTATTTATATATTTATACACGATAGATGATAGGTATCAAGAGAATATGTAGGTATTCACTATTGCCGGCGCCATAGTTGGTATGTTTATCTAACGCCATTGCCGAAAAGTGAGCCAATCAGAACGACGGTATTATCACTAGCCGTATATGTAAATAGTCGTTTATTTAAGAGGGAGGGGTTGGTTATAAAGATGTTCTTTGTTTGCCCCGAAGAGATTCTCGACCCAAGGAACAATTTTCTGTAAAATAAATCTACTATTAAACAGGAGCTACTCCGGTCAATGATTTGAGAAAGAACAAAGATTCCAAAATTAATTGTCGAGTCCAATAATACTTGCCCGTTAAAGGATTGTGAACGTCGTACAAACATACTTGTGTTACTAACCATCTCGAGTCAATAAGTCTTTATTGCTGCTGAACATCGGTTCATGTTGCATGCCATATTCACCCCTGTATCCACTCAAAACCAAACTTGAAAAAATCTCGGTTAAGTATCCCAAGAGATATTCTTTTGAGTATACTTAATCTGACATATCTTATCATTTTTTTCTTCGATCACCGAGAACAACGAAAAAAAACTGTGACATCCAGGGCGGATCAGGGGGGGGGGTTCGGACGGGTTCACGGAACCCCACTTGAAGGTTTGATCTTTTAGGTAATAGAACAGGTCTTATATCAATTTTTGCTTAAAGTATCCACAAGGATAAATGTGAACACGAAAATGATAAATATTTGCGGTTATAATGTTAATTTCCCTTTGAAGTTTCCGTTATAGATAGTAAATAGGTGATTAGAGCCATTTTTTTTTTGGCACAGACTCCTAAACAAAGAAAATTATACAACAGTTAGGAACCGGCAACCACCCTTTGAAAATACACTGGATCCGTCACTGACATCCCAATGTTTACGGTCGTTGCTCAACGATTATACTATTCAATTGTTTCACGATTGTGGCACTTTGAAAGGACCAGCGACGTTTCGGATGCTATACTGCTGGAAGTTGGTCATCTTATATACAGATACGTATGGCTCACTTGTTTACAGTGTTGTGCTAGCTTGAACCGCTTTCTGTTGGACCAGATTCTTCGAAGTGCATTAATCAAACTGTTATACCGTTTATGCTATCTTCTTTATTTTGAACGACCAACTCTTTCCCCTCAGTGCCATTTTCTTGATTTTAGTATTACAAGGCTATAATAATGGATTGGAACTATACGAAAAACGCCGACTCCACGGCTTATTGCGAAAATACAGCTCTGGAATCCCAGTCTACCATAGCAGTTTTGGCTGCAGGTCGCTGCTCTATTCATCCTTCTCTCAGTGCTTGGAAATGGCCTTGTAATATTCTCTGTCTACAGAACCGAAAGTTTACAGACTCCGACAGTATTTCTTCTTTGGCTTCTCTAGCTATGGCGGATTTTTTAACTGGGTTATTTGTCATCCCTACTTGGTCCATACGCCTCATTTTGGATTTTCGAAAGCCTTCTCATCCCTTTTCTATTGTTACAGAATCGTTAACTTTATTGACAATGGCTGCATCAAAGTTCAACCTTTGTGCTGTAACTTTGGATCGTTATTTTGCTATAATTCACACAATGAAGTATAACCTCATAGTTACAAGAAACCGAACTTTTGAAGTTATCATCGCAGTTTTGGGTATTATCCTTTTTTACCGGTATATTCCGTCCATTCTTTAAACGACCAAAAAAGTTTAAGACTTGTGTATATTTGTTCCATTGCTGTTATTGCGTTATCCCCTTCACTATCATAACAATTTCCTATACTAGAATTTTCCTCGTGGCGAGAGTCCAAGCTAGACGAGTTGCTGCAGAAAATAGAGGTGTTTTCTCCCGTATCTAATAGAAACACAAAAGCGGCCGAAACTGTAGCATTAGTTATTTCTTATATTATAGTTTTTGGTGGACTCGAGTTTCGCCATGTTTCTTTATTCAGTGTTTGTAACAATTTGATGGTCTCGATTTCGTTTTGCAGCTGTTGCTGTTGTTCTTGCTTTTACGAGCAGCGTTTGGAATCCATCAATCTATACTCTGAGATATAAAACGTTTCGACAGTCTTTTCAAATAATAATATGCAAACGAGGGTTTGAAGATCTTATCGAACAGGAAAAAGAGCAGCTAGTCTAAAAGTCTAAAATGAAAAAATCTAAATATATTGACGATTGTACATAAGTGTTTCTGTTAACTTTAATACATCAGCAAAAAAAAAAGTTTTGAATCATTGAAATTTTAGTTCAGGCGTTAATTTTTTAAATTTATTTCAACTTGTATTTTTCCTTGATTCTTTAAAAATAACGACATGGAGGCAAAAAAGTATTCAGAACTTGATAAGGCGGAGTAAAAAAAATCTACTTTTATTTTAGGACAGTCTTTGGAGGTGACCAAGTATAGATAATGCCAGAACGAGGAGTGAAAACGTTTCCGTGAGGGACAAGCGTGGCTCGATCTCGCTATCATGAATCGTAAAAATATAATTTATCGTATTGGGGAAATTAGTTAGCTAATAAACTGTATATATATATAGCCAAAATATACACTTCCAAATAAAGGGATTCCAAAAGAAAAGGACAATAATGTCCATACGAATTTATTGATTTAAGTTTCCATGATTTTTCCAAAAAAAAGAAGAAGCTGAGACCGAAATGGCACATGGGAAGTATGTTAATTAGACTGCATGCTGTGACCGGCGACCCGTGACATCAATCACTGTTATCAGTACGCGTTTGGCATTCTAAACCGACTGCATAGATGGCGCATTTCGGTCTCAGCTTTTATGTTCTATGTTTCTCAACCCGACAACGATTCTTCAATTGAGTGTATATATACACCTACTTGCAAGAACGTTGTCATACGAAAATAGAACATTAGGGATTTAGTGGGATAGGAATTATATTAAAAAACAAAAGAAGATCACTGAAGCTGAACTTTTTCTTTTGTCTTTTAATGTATTCCTTTCTCACTAAATTACTAATGTTCTATTCTTGTATGACAACCTTCTTGCAAGTAGGTGTATAGAGAGAGATAAATGACTAAGATGAAAATCAAGCTCTGTACAAAAAAAAATCATAAAACCGAAACTAAGGAAGAAACGGGTAATTTTTTTTCCCGAACACGTAACTTACACTATGTTTATAAAATACTGATGAAAGTTGTTTTAATAAACTATTGTAGAAAATGGAAATACATTTTTGTTCATGTTCTACGGTGTACAAGTCATCGTAAAAATTGAGCACAAAACGAACGGAACGATCTTTTACATCATTCTGATAAACAGAACTGTCTTAAACTTTGAAAAAATAATGAAATATTACCTGATAGAGGGGTCCGAAACCGTCCATTGAGGCTTGGACAATAATCCAATAAAACGGAACAGAAAAGTAATGCCGCAGTGCAAGGAACAAAACGCTCGTTCTTTTTTTTAAAACGCTTGACACAGATTGATAAAACGCATGATAAGTTTTATTTTAAACACTTTTTCTACCAGTGACAGTGGGCTCCCTGTAAAAGATTGTCGCAAGCTCGATTCACAAAGTCCATATTGAATTTGAAATGCAAAATGAGGATGGTGTTCTTTCTCAGCCATGCCGCCAAGGATCAGAACGCCCTTCCACCTAGTCTGCGTAGCCAAGGCGTTTTTTTGAACTTCGGCTAATTTGCACTTCTATAGGAAAGGACAAAGCATGCCGTATTCAAAGAAGATTATCTCCAAATAAATTTAGTCAAAATATATAATTTAATACTTCAACTAACAGTTCTAAGGCACAAAATAATCGTTCAAAGTTTGGTTACGAAATACCTTTTGGTTTTTCTTGGAACGAATATTGGAATTCACTAATTTCACGCTCTCGCGTCCCGTTTTTTTAAAATTTAATTTAATTTAATTTAATTTTTGCGGCTTTAGAGCACGTGGAATGCACGTTTTAATTTTTACCACTGTTGCCCTGCACTCGAGAACAAAATATAATGAAAAGTAATAGCGCGCAGCACACTGATTCTAAAATTAGCTTAAAGATTCGGACAAACATTGCATTCTGTTTAACCGCCACGAGGATTATACGAACCGATTTATTATTTTTACTTAAAGTTACAATAATAACCCGTGTAAACTAAGATCAACTGCGATCGGCTGTGAAAATTATCTGCTGAAAGTAAACTTGTAAGTTTGTTTGTCCGAATTTCGCCTTTGTCTTCGTTTTTATGACGTCAAGGTTGCGCTGCGCTATTGAAATTAAGCTTTTTTTTAATATAACAGTCGTACCACGACTGTCTGACTTTCCTTGATAACAGACCTGATTCCGTGAACCAAAAACCAAGAGACAATACAAAACCGTGGTATCATATTGATAGATACTCGTGATATTTTGAAAGTTCTCTAATTTGGACTCGCCTAAGTTCTCGTCCAATTTTGAAAACTTTCAGACTGCATCACTACGCGCACCTATCAATTCCGAATTGTACTCGAGATCGATCGTGCGACTCGTGTTATTATCTTACTGTAGTCCATATGATTTAGACCAGACGCGGCCGTAATAATGATAAAATTGACGTCGTCTGTCATATCTACATCATACAATACACCACACCTAGAACATGTGCTATTTAAAATAAAAATTGAAAAATATTTAAATGTTACACGTTGACTAGTATTTTTTATTTCACGGGTTAGATACCTTCGCTCTACACCAGTTTTTCATTATTCTACTATCCAATAAGGATAAGGCTGTCGACAAGGCTAGTGCTTATAAAGTCAGACCACAGACAGGCAGCTTGGTAAGTGTTCTTCCCATCACTGCATCGTCATACTAAGGGCCACGTAAGGATCAAGGGACATCGAATTCAATCGAATTTCAGTTGGTTTAGAGGTACCAGTACAGGTAAGCGTATGGTTCAGTAAATTGTTCCAATATCTTTTTTTGGATTTGTTTCCCCTTATCAAATTTAAAGGAAAAACTGCTTGAATTTTCAAAGTTAAGCGACGCTTGTCAGAATAAAACAGTTTGCAGGCTGAAGCTCTTGATAAGGAGTCGCAAGAATTATTTACTGTTACACGGTTAGCTCAGTTGGTAAGAGCGTCGGCCGGTCTGTTGTAAGGGAGGTCATGGTTCGATTCCCGATGCCGGAATAACACTGAGAGGCTAATATAACCTCTCTGCCTTTGTGATTACTTCTACAAATAGTTAGACTTTAGAAATAGTTTGGCTCGAATCAACACTTTAAAGTGCTTATAAGCCTTTACACAATATTTTCAGAATTGATTCTTTAGATAGTGGATAGTTGATTGTGAAAATATTACGTCATTTGAATGTCGGGTCTTTGAGATACGAAGGTTTATATTCCCAATATGTTAATGACTATGACGTAACATAAGGGATCATTTAATATACAGCACTGCACTCGTTCTGGAATACAGTATTTTAAAAGCATCCCCCTTTTACTCGTGACTCACGTAAAGGTTCTCACAAATTTATTTTCAAAAAATGTCCAGCGTTCAATATTAAAAATTGCCACAAAATAACTCAAATTCCTTATGTTACGTCATAGTAATTAACATATTGGAAATATAAACCTTCGTATCTCAAAGACCCGACATTCAAATAACGAATTATTTTCACAATCAACTATTCACTATCTAAAGAATCAATTCTGAAAATATTGTGTAAAGGCTTATAAGCACTTTAAGAAACGAGTTGTTGCATGTTGGCAAGTTTGCTGCATGTTCAACGAGTGGCTGCAAATAAGAAACGAGTTCCTGCATGTGAAATGAGAAATCACTTGCTGCATGTTAGGTGAGTTTCTCTTTTAAAAAGGAGTTGCTGCATGCTAGACGCGAGCTGCTTCAATTAAAAGACGAGATGCTGCGTGCTAGACGAGTTGCTGTAAATAAAAAACGAGTTGCTGCATGCTAGACGAGTTGCTGTAAATAAGAAATGAGTTGCTGCATGCTAGACGAGTTGGTGTAAATAAGAAACGAGTTCCTGCATGCTAGACGAGTTGCTGTAAATAAGAAACGAGTTCCTGCATGCTAGACGAGTTGCTGTAAATAAGAAACGAGTTGCTGCATGCTAGACGAGTTACTGTAAATAAGAAACGCGTTACTGCATGTTACACGAGTTGGTGTAAATGAGAAATGTCCTTCGTTGCCACCGTAAAAACCAAAGACTTCAGCAGAAACTGAATAGACCCAGCGCCCGATTGTACGAGGCCTGGATAGCGCTATCCGACGGATAAATCTTATCTAGTGGATAAATTTATTGGATAACAGCATCGACTTATCCATTGGATAAGGATTTATCCGCCGGATAGCGCTATCCAGGCTTCGTACAACCGGGCCCAGAATATTAAAAAAAAAATTCAAAACCCGATATTTTTACTGATTTTCATTTGTAGTAATAAATTAACGACAGTTTTATTTTAAAGGTTGTCACAGGCCACGTCATCGATCTCTGCGGACGTCATGAATATCATGTGGGTTTCTACCGTTCTCATGATGGTCCTATTGTTTCAAACTTTCGACCAATCACATGCCAGATATATGAAAAGGTCTACTTTTAAGGCTGTAGAGAAGTACGCTGTCTTCTGTGACGCGGGCTCAAGTGGGACTCGAATCAAGGTGTACAAGCTAGTCGTTGGTGTTCATGACCCGATTGAAGTCTCTGATGTCAAAGAACTCGACGTCCCTAAACCTAACAAGGCTAAACCTGGCCTCAGTGCGTTTGCAGACTCCGTCAGTGATATCGGTAGCTATCTTGATGATTTGATTGACAGTGCTAAAAACGTGGTACCCGCTGACCGCCAGTCATCGACTCCAATCTATCTGTACGCAACCGCTGGCATGAGGTTACTGGAAGATGACGAGGTATTTTTAAATATATGCTAAATAATTACAATATTTTTAAAATGCCTTACTTATAGTTAAATATATTTTGTGGTCATAACTAGATCCCTAACTAGAGACGTTCAGTGATTTGCCTTAAAAACATGGACTATAGCTTGTAGGGTGGACAAACTATATTATGTATTATATAATACTCGGGGAGAAAACGATTTTTTCATACTAAAACACTCTTGAATGTTTGGAAAACGCACTAAAATGTACGCATACAGCGACATGGATTAAATACCACACACGGTTTTCAATTTTCGACGATTTCTCAGTAAAACGAATCCTAATCGATTTAAAGTATCCCATTTTTGTAGAGAAACTCTAAGTGCATTGGTTCCGCTGTTAATTGACATCAATTTGACGTGTTTGTCTTCTTTCGCGCAAAAAATACGAACAACTCTCTTTTGTTTGAGTTTGCGTACCAACATGGCGACGTATCATTGTTAGAAACATGTCAAGGGATTTTGAGTCACGTGGTTGAAATTCAATAATCATAATTAGTAAAAGGACAATTAATGAATATGTATTTGATTCTAGCTTCGAATTCTAGTGCAGTTTTCGTATCACTGTGAAAAGTTCACGGCACGAACACGGTCGTGACACAGCAAGGGATACGCCAGACCAATCACATTGCACGAGAATTTACTCTCCATCCAATCAATCACGGTCACGCCAAGGTCAAGGCAATGCAAGACCAATCATATTTGCGTGAAAAAAATCAGCCATTTAAAATTCTAGAAAGCATCACGGTCACGGCACGTCACGCTTACGGCACTGAACTTTTCACAGTCATACGAAAACTGCTCTAGACACACGCACTCTCACGCACACACACACAAGGTTTTCAAGCCATCATATCTTGTCGCAGGGTTTTAACGGTTTTAGCACCATTTTCTACAGAGCTTATTGCCTATACTGAAGGGCGATAGGGTTTGTACAGAGCTTGGGATACCTTTGTATTAATGATAGCGCATTCCTTTCATTACCCAGAAAAACGCGGTCATCAATGAAGTGAACAAGCTCCTCTCAGATAAAACCTTTTCTCCATTCCACTTCGAGAAGGAGTTCGTAAAGATAATAAGCGGACAAGAGGAGGCTTTATATGGATGGATTACTGTAAACTTCCTCAAGGGAATCTTCTTGCAGAAGACGTCAGGCGGGTCGTACGGCGCGCTTGATTTGGGAGGAGCGTCAACCCAAAATACATTTAGGGTAAGACTGAACTTATACTCGAATTTTACACGCACAGAAACTCTAGCGCGCTAAATTCAAATAGACCTATCTGTTTCTGTATTTGTACCAAACCAATGTGTGCAGTTTTTAATTATATAGTGAGCAATTCATTCAGCATTAGCCTATGTCACGGTCGAGGGACAAATCCAGGGGTTGTAAAAGGGCTGACCAATCACCCCCCTTTTGCTCAAATTTCTCAGTATATCGTCAGTAACAGTCACCCCCTTTCTTTTCCTCGAATTCCTGGTAAAACATTGGTAATCGTCACCTCCTTCTAAAATTCCTGGACCGTTCCTGATGCCAAATAAAAGAATATACAATTTCAACAATGTAAACACTTTGTAATTCCACGGACTTCACTGGAACACATGAATATTTAAGCAAAATCGCTGGTTGTTGTCTGAGCAACATTTAAAAAAAAAACTTTTTTGCGCATTTTGTTTCTTTACAGACAAAAAAAGACAGCGCACTTGTGACGTTTGAGCCAACCTTAGCCGGAAAAACCTATGCTGTGTTTGCGCACAGCTACTTGTCCTACGGAGTTGACCAAGCCAGACAATCATACTACGAATATCTGGTGACGAAGCAAGGCTCTGACTGTAAGAAGATCATCAGCCACTGTCACAACGATGGGTACGAAGAAAAAGTCAAGATAAATGACAAAGATTATCTCTTGATAGGGAAATATAACGGGGTTCTTTGTAAGAAAGCGATAAGAAATAAGATTTTCTGTAACGATCCAGACATTGAAGAATGCCCTTTCATCGTGCAGCCAAAGTTGAAGGGCAATTTCTATGGATTTGGCGCCATTTATTTTGCACTGCGCGATGTGGAAATGCTAAAGACGGATGACGATATTGTCACTGTACCGCAAATTAAGAATTCTACCGATACATTCTGCGCTGAACCCGCAGAAGACCTAGATACGAGCAAGTACGAAATCTATGGCCTTTGTTTCCAACTCAATTATATTTACGAGCTCGTAAAGGATGGGTATGGTGCTGGTAATAATTTCACCCTACACGTGGCAAAAGGTTTACACGGTTTTGAACTGAATTGGGTTTTAGGAGCTATGCTGGAAGCGACCAAAGTACTTTAAA
This sequence comes from Actinia equina, assembly GCA_011057435.1. Classification (NCBI taxonomy): domain Eukaryota; kingdom Metazoa; phylum Cnidaria; class Anthozoa; order Actiniaria; family Actiniidae; genus Actinia; species Actinia equina. Next base: position 12,356 of record WHPX01000294.1, read on the forward strand.
CTTTTCAAAGAGGGTTTCATGCATGATTCTTCTACCCAAGTACTTCGATACAAGGCATGTTTTCGCGTGTTTTGGTTTCTTCTTATCAAATTTACACAAGGGATGTCTTGAGCTCCATCCCGGGAAGTATTTTTTGTTTGACAGAACTTAAACCGAGTAGCCTAGACCAGCCTAAAAAGTTGTTTAAAATGTATAATTGCCTGTCTTAATGGTAAAGATTGACATCAAGCTAAATAATGAAGTAAATAAACGAATGAAATCTAATTTGTCACAAGTTTTTAATCTTAATCGAGGGGAGAAAAATAGATCAGGGCATACTGAACGAAACAAACAAAAGAAAAAACAAAACAAAACACTAAACAAAACAAAACAAAACAAATTACAACAACGGGGAAAAACTAGATATGGGAGAAAAGAGAGAGCATAGAAAGGGAATAGGGAGAAGTGAAAAAAATGGCATAAAAATTAAAGAATGTTTGAGTGTAGTTTGTAGGTTTGCTGGACTGGTGACTTGTGTGAGATGAGCGCAAACACGTAATTGAATATTATTATATTTTAGTCTGCGCGCAATCATTCTATTTTCTTTGGTAAATATTTTTGGTGTTTGCTTTGGCTAATTAAGATGTCTTTGAAGAGATCATTTGATTGAAAAGATATCCTGAGTATTTGAAGAAAAAATGGCTTCGATTGACGGAAAATAAGAGCATTTTGGGGTTCCTGTGTTTTTAGTGCCAGTCCCTATAAGACCTTTACGTCATCACGTCTATCAAACCCATTTCAAACATGGCGTCCAACAAGATTGGGAAATTTCGTTCTCTCTTCATTTTATCTTTTCTTCTTTTATTTATCAATTCTACCGGCAGAAAACACCACCTAACCCTAAAAGTAAGTCTATAAAAGGCATTAGTAGTATTTAATCTCATTTATTTTAAAGAATTATTACAAAATTCATGTCGACAAAACGCGTTATTTTTTCAGGATGAAGCGAGAAAATCCTTTGAGTTGAGCAAATTTGGTTTCCTGAAAAATGGGTTTTTGAAGGTGGAAGTTAGAAAAATTGTGTTCAAGAGTGCTAGGAAGGGCACGGAGGTGGATCAAGCTTTCCTATCTCGTAAAGTAAGTATTTAACCTTTAATATGGTCAGGAACTATACAAAACTTGAAATTTAATATTATTTATAATCAAATTACTGACGCTGCTCAACTGGTTTAGACTTTCAAAATTGAAAATAACGTTATTGTTAGATATTTTTCTATCTTCCTAACTCAACTTTTTTTGCATTTGAAATTCTTATTCATATATTTATTTGTTTGTTTGTTTTCTTTCGCTTTTTGAACTTGAGATTGGATTTAAACGAAAACGTAATTAAGCTTACTATGCTTTGTAATTTTACCCTAAATATTACAACGAAACGTGGATTTAATACAATTCCTTTTTGATATGTATGTAAACGTGTATCCAAAGAACCAGAATATGTTAAGCTAATATTAAAATCGTTAGTAGAGCTGTTTTAGCATTATTTTTCAGGAAACGCTTCAGGGAAATAGGCTGTTTCAGTTTAATTTCATACTTGACTGCATTTGATATTTAGGCCTCTTATTATTTTTGTTTGTTAGCCCCGGCCAATAATTTATGAAATGACTAGATTGAATTTATTCTAACTCTTGAACAGTCTACGTCGCCTAAATTAGATATTAAGTTATTTACTATTTCAGTTAACGTCACAATATTGAAAATTCATGTGCCAATGGAGTGATAATCAGGGGCAGAGAACAAAAATGCAATCAGCTGTCTCTTCACACATTCTCTGGTAAAGTAAACCCTTGGAATCGCATGACTATTGGTTTGGCATATATATACGATTAAATAGGTGACATCAACTAATAGTGTGAGTTTTGATGCACTCAAAGATAGATGTATTATATTAGACATTTTGGGGTGCGTAAGGGTGGATATTTTGACTCTGCAGTATTTTGTCGACCTGTGAGTAGTATTTTGTTGACATTAAGGCAAGTTAAATGTCTACCCATGAATCCATGAATAGTTTTCGAAGTCAGATAGATTTATCTAGAACCATGAAACTATACGACATTTTAGGGTGCAGTAAGGGTGAATATTTTAAGTCTAAAGTGAGCAAAGAGGCAAAAATAATACAAAGACAAGTACATGTAATATGTCCATCAATATTGTACTCTATACACTGAATTGAAATACGGCTAAGAAAGTTTTAGTATAGTTGGATTGCTCAGGCTGGGTATAAAAATGACGAATCTTGAATTCAATTTTTTTTAATATAGAAAAAAAAACTGATGTTTTGCACCTTATTGTTGGGAAAATTAAAGACAGGGGTAGAAAATAATGTTGTAGATTTTGCTAAACCCTTGATAAAATAAGAGATTTAATGCTTACAGACTGCTAGCAAAGGTAGTTGATCCTTTCAATAGATTTTTCAATATCAGCTTGAATTATAATAGAAAAAAGTTTGTAATTAAAGAATGAAGGTGTGTAGTCCCAAAAATTATCCTTCCCCTCCCCTCCCCCCACAGGGGAATTAGGAGTTTCCCAGGGGTGGTGGGGGGTTAAGAGAAAAAAACAAAATTACAGAGTTTGTATGGAAGAACATTGGAATTTTCATGGTAGCTGGGGGCTCCTTAAAAGAAATTTCTCTGTTTGGGTCTATGCATAATTTCTGGAACTACTCAACATGGATATGAATTTAAGACCTAATTATACAGCTTCTCATTAATCCCATATAGGTAACTGTCCAATTATTTTCTTAATTGGACAGGTCTTGTTGATATGGGATTATAATTAGGCTGCTATATAATTAATAGGTAATGGGATTTCATGCTCCCTAATCAAGAAATAATTAGACTCGAAAAATTTCTCTGACTGTCAAATTTTGTCAGTCCTTGGAATTTTCCCCATCAAATTATTTCTTAATTGGACAGCATGGAGTCCTATTACACATACTAATATAAAAAAAAACCAAATTTAAATAGTATAAAAAATATGTTATTTAAATTTACATTTTGAAATCATTATTGTCAGTATTAAATTAAATTCTTGTTTTTTATATTAAATAAATTTTAAAAAGTCCTCTTTTATTCATTTATTATTTTAGTTTGGGTTTTCACTTGAAAAAACTGCCAGTGATGGGATCTCACCTTACATGGTAAGTAGATCAATGGACTATATCCACGTCTGTTCTGTGTAATTTTAATTAGCTAAAATACCCATAAAAAGGAGCACTGATAGTAAGAGGGGGTAGAGGGCGCACCTTTGAGCACATTAAACATGAGCCCTTGGCTCGGGAGATTTGGGCAACCACTCCCCGCGTTATTGAAGTATAATAAATTGCCTTTACCTTTACCGTTGGGTGTAACGTTTCCCATTTTAAACCACTTGTCATTTCCTAGAGTATCATTTCTTTGTTTAACATTTGCACATGAGAAGACACATAAATATGGATACAACTCAAACAAAGTATCCTATTCTCCAGAGAATGACACATGGTCTGCAATGGGAAAACATATACACCCTTTCATCAGCTTTATGCTGATCAAACATAGCACTGGATCAAAAAATAGTGTTTGCAGTTAATCAGTAATGTCATATTGTTGGTTTTAAAGGAACAGCATGCTGGAGAGTGCATTCTTAAGGATCAGACTAATCTGCAGAACCGCATGTCTGTTGCTGTTTTCATCTTTGATTTGAAAAAGAAGAGGTATAGTATAGTACAGACTCATGATGTCTAAGTGCACGTCGCTTTCCATAGATGTGTTATACCATTAAGAACCTGTCCACACTATGCCGGATAAATTTGAATCCAAATTTTTATTTATTCAGTTAGGCCTACCGTCCACACTAGTAGTCCTGGCAAATCCGGAACGACTCTTCACTGAAAACGAATTTTTTTGAATAAGGTCTCCAGAGTGGAACAATTTGAAAATGCCAGCTAACTGTATTGGTGTGGATGGAGATCATTTCGTATCTGAAGTTTTTTGAATATGATGATGTCATGATTGTCATGGGAACATGGCGGGAAGGCCAAAAATTCACCACAGGCTCAATTTCAGCTTCGATGCACATGCTCAGATGTGCAATGAAGCGTTTTTGCTGCCTCTGGAACATTTTATCTGTTTTCATGTGTGGATGGAAAACTTTTTTTTCTGGTTTCGGTGTGAAAGTTGTGGATTCAGATTTATCCAGCATAGTGTGGATGGGGCCTTAGATGTTTTACTCAGGCAGTGGTGCTGTGATACCGAGACACAAGCCACCCAAAGATAAGGATATCCATTTATTGGTTGCAGTAATTACTAAATTTTTGACCAAAGGGTTGGTGCCACACCCATAATTGAGACACCCACAGAAGGACACCCAATAGATGAGTTGACTAATGGTCACACCCAAACTTTACAAATCTTTGAATTGTTTTATCCAATGAGTAGTTGCACCCATTTATGAGCCATTTGAAGAATTATGCAACATAGCCAAGGTGAATGTTACAGCAATACATGAACCATGATTAAATTGTGCTACACAATTAGGAATCCCCCCTTTTATCAGCCACCCAAAGAGACACGAGTATCTTATTACAACACTCATAATAAATCATTATTATAGACAACTTTCATCCAATTTTTGAAATAATTATACTTAGGACAGAAATCTTGTAAAAATCATTAAAGTTCTAACACTCAAATATACAATATATCTTGCGTTTAGCATAATTGTTCAAAGATTTGGTCCTGATTTCAACAAATTGGAGATCGGGTTTATGCCTCCAGAAGAACCCACTACAACAAACGAAAAAAATGGAAATGATGAAAGTGCAAAAGAAAAGACACATAACGAGAAAGAAACAGAAGAGGGAAATGAAACAAAGGAAAAGAAAATAAACAAAAATGGAACGGAAGTGATAGCAACATCAACACCAACGACAGGTTTGAAATCTACGAGCAAATCATCAGCCTCGACTCCATTAACACAAGCTGCTAATTTAACTCCTGCCAAAAAAGAGAATGATGCACAGAGTAGAATCAGACGTGATGAAAAGTCAAAGAAACTTGAATTCAATACTACTTATTTACCACTTTCCTCAAGAACTATGAACGAGACGATTGAATACTCTGGCAATGTGAGTATATGATTGGATGCCTTTATTCCATTTGAATTTGATTTACTTTTTGCACTGTATAGATTATACTGTTTCAGAAAATGCTTGTAAACACAGGGTTTTCAGTATTAAGTTTTGAACTGTTGGAGACAAATTACTATAAGCTATATAGACCTTTTTAGCTTCGTATGCAAAATTGCCCATTTCAGATCACATGACATTCCCTTGAGAACTGTTCTTTTATGACAAACATGTTAAAATATTTACACATGAAAGAATTGACTCCCAAGAGTGGTACCACATGGGATGAAATGTGCAACAACAAACAACAAAGCTAGAAAAGGTCTACTCATGGTAGATTAAGCTTGGGCATTTTGTTCAGTTACAGGAACATTCTCTAATCCCCCGGCCAACCATTAATGAAAACCCTAAATCATCCCCCTCCTCCCCTCCCATGAAGGGGGATTTGAATCCTTATGGAATATGTTAACAAAATATTCCTTCAATGTGTGTGTTTTTAATTTGTTTTATTATAGTTTACTGTGACAGTAAAAGACAAGAATGAAGAAGGGTTATATAACCTTTACTTTCATAACTGTGCAAATTATGGGGAGAAGACCGAGGTCATGGTTGACATTCAGGTTAATACCATGTCATTGGTGCATTCCATTCCATCCATCCCAATCTATCCTTAAGTCCGTCTCTCTTTCTATTTCATGTCTCCATCCTATCCCATTTTGTATCCATCTCTGTGTATCAATTTTCTGTGGATGTGATTAATACCATGCAGGGCTCGAAATAGCGGCCAGCCAATGGCCAAACGACAGGACAAATTTCAGGTTTGGCACGAGAAAATAAGGATGCACTGCCAAATGAATAATGAAATGACATGCACAATTTACTGGAATTACCTCCTTTTACCGTGCTCCTTTACTATGGCAGGCTAATAAAAATTCCTATTTCGAGCCCTGCCATGTCATTGGTGCATCCCATTCCATCCATCCCAATCTATCCATCAATCCATCCATTTTTCTATTCCATGTATCCATCCCATTACTTTATTTTATTCATTTCACTATCCATGCATTTATTCATTTAATTGCATGTTTCTTTGAATCAAAGACAGTCATTTTTGCTCTCATTTTGTGTTTTGACATTATTTTTTCAAAATTCATCATGGCTAAAAGTCAATTTTATGCTCTGTTTATCATTGTAGGTTAAGATAGTAGAAAAGAATGCCAAGAATTACTTATCAGCTGGAGAGGTAAGAAAACCCAAGTATTATATCAAATAGACCAATCCTGTCGATTCTTGAATGTCCACTCAAACAATGGGTAGTTTTCTCAATGGAATACAGAATGTCCGACCAACGTTTAACTCAAATTCATAACATTTTTTATTAGTAGTATGTTTATAAATCTCAAGAGAAGAAAACTTAATTAGGGAATTAGTGCAAGGGATGTTTATTCAAATTGTATATATTACATATTACAAACACGCTCATAAATAGCTGCTTAATGTATATTTCAGGAGCCTCTTCCACACCTCTTCTCTGTCATGGCAGCAGTTTTCTTCTTGACAGCATGTTTTTGGATATATGTTCTTCGGCAAAACAGGTAATTCCCAGTAAAATGGAATGTCTTAATCATTGGTATACCATGAAATTTCTGTGAGGGTTCCTATGCTATATCTCTATAATCCCCTCCCCACTTTAAGTGCCCTGCCCGAGTTGCCCCCCTCCCCTCCCAAATAAACATAAGATCTAGACAAATTTAAACAGCTGGTCACAGCTTTCTAGGAAAAATGTCGCATTTCCAGTAGGCCGCTTTTGCCCGCTGCTGTAGTAGTGAAATGGTTAATCTTCACCTAACCCTCCCTTAATATTTTAGTGATAAACCTCTTATTGTCTCTTTTCTACTATCCTAATAGAGAAAACACATTCAAAGTTCATTACATGATGTTTGTCTTGATTATGCTCAAGGCTATGGATTTAGCATTTGAGTCGGTAAGTAGCTGCATTATAATGCACCAATGGATCAGGGAAAAATTTAGGTGGCTCGGATGACCACATGAAATAACTGTCCAGTCTAGCTAAGAGACATTATAAAATAGAGTGCCATGAGTTTGCATGTGGGTGAGGCCAGCGACCCTACCACCACACACTATACATTATCAGGGGCGGTGGAAGCTGAAAATCTTTGGGGGAGGGGGCACTGCAAAAAATTACAACAACTTAATAACAATAATAAAAATTGAATCTATGCATTTATATTTTATGTGAACAAATATTTTTGGGGGGGGGGGGGGGGCCCAAAATATTTTGCAGGGGGCCACATGCCTCCCTGGTCGGCCCCCCGGTTCCACCAATCCTGACTATTGCTACGGAAACTGATGATAGGGATTGCACGATGATAGGGATAGCATGTGAGATAAAAAACTAACCTATGTGTTTTTCTTTCAGATAAACTACTACTATATTAGTAGTGATGGGATCCCTAAAGGGTCTTGGGCTGTAGTTTACTATATTACTCATCTGTAAGTACTGTCAACTATATTAGAGAAGATTGCATTGTAACTGCATGTGAAAAAACACCTAGATCACTATATTAGTAGTGATGGGATCCCTAAAGGGTCTTGGGCTGTAGTTTACTATATTACTCATCTGTAAGTACTGTCAACTATTACAGAAGATTGCATTATAACTGCATGTAAAAAAACACCTAGATCACTATATTAGTAGTGATGGGATCCCTAAAGGGTCTTGGGCTGTAGTTTACTATATTACTCATCTGTAAGTACTGTCAACTATTACAGAAGATTGCATTATAACTGCATGTAAAAAAAACACCTAGATCACTATATTAGTAGTGATGGGATCCCTAAAGGGTCTTGGGCTGTAGTTTACTATATTACTCATCTGTAAGTACTGTCAACTATATTAGAGAAGATTGCATTATAACTGCATGTGAAAAAAACACCTAGATCACTATATTAGTAGTGATGGGATCCCTAAAGGGTCTTGGGCTGTAGTTTACTATATTACTCATCTGTAAGTACTGTCAACTATATTAGAGAAGATTGCATTATAACTGCATGTGAAAAAAACACCTAGATCACTATATTAGTAGTGATGGGATCCCTAAAGGGTCTTGGGCTGTAGTTTACTATATTACTCATCTGTAAGTACTGTCAACTATATTAGAGAAGATTGCATTATAACTGCATGTGAAAAAAAACACCTAGATCACTATATTAGTAGTGATGGGATCCCTAAAGGGTCTTGGGCTGTAGTTTACTATATCACTCATCTGTAAGTACTGTCAACTATATTAGAGAAGATTGCATTATAACTGCATGTGAAAAAAACACCTAGATCACTATATTAGTAGTGATGGGATCCCTAAAGGGTCTTGGGCTGTAGTTTACTATATTACTCATCTGTAAGTACTGTCAACTATATTAGAGAAGATTGCATTATAACTGCATGTGAAAAAAACACCTAGATCACTATATTAGTAGTGATGGGATCCCTAAAGGGTCTTGGGCTGTAGTTTACTATATTACTCATCTGTAAGTACTGTCAACTATTAGAGAAGATTGCATTATAACTGCATGTAAAAAAAACACCTAGATCACTATATTAGTAGTGATGGGATCCCTAAAGGGTCTTGGGCTGTAGTTTACTATATTACTCATCTGTAAGTACTGTCAACTATATTAGAGAAGATTGCATTATAACTGCATGTGAAAAAAACACCTAGATCACTATATTAGTAGTGATGGGATCCCTAAAGGGTCTTGGGCTGTAGTTTACTATATTACTCATCTGTAAGTACTGTCAACTATTACAGAAGATTGCATTATAACTGCATGTAAAAAAAACACCTAGATCACTATATTAGTAGTGATGGGATCCCTAAAGGGTCTTGGGCTGTAGTTTACTATATTACTCATCTGTAAGTACTGTCAACTATTAGCAGAAGATTGCATTATAACTGCATGTAAAAAAACACCTAGATCACTATATTAGTAGTGATGGGATCCCTAAAGGGTCTTGGGCTGTAGTTTACTATATTACTCATCTGTAAGTACTGTCAACTATATTAGAGAAGATTGCATTATAACTGCATGTGAAAAAAAACACCTAGATCACTATATTAGTAGTGATGGGATCCCTAAAGGGTCTTGGGCTGTAGTTTACTATATTACTCATCTGTAAGTACTGTCAACTATATTAGAGAAGATTGCATTATAACTGCATGTGAAAAAAAACACCTAGATCACTATATTAGTAGTGATGGGATCCCTAAAGGGTCTTGGGCTGTAGTTTACTATATTACTCATCTGTAAGTACTGTCAACTATATTAGAGAAGATTGCATTATAACTGCATGTGAAAAAAACACCTAGATCACTATATTAGTAGTGATGGGATCCCTAAAGGGTCTTGGGCTGTAGTTTACTATATTACTCATCTGTAAGTACTGTCAACTATATTAGAGAAGATTGCATTATAACTGCATGTGAAAAAAACACCTAGATCACTATATTAGTAGTGATGGGATCCCTAAAGGGTCTTGGGCTGTAGTTTACTATATTACTCATCTGTAAGTACTGTCAACTATATTAGAGAAGATTGCATTATAACTGCATGTGAAAAAAACACCTAGATCACTATATTAGTAGTGATGGGATCCCTAAAGGGTCTTGGGCTGTAGTTTACTATATTACTCATCTGTAAGTACTGTCAACTATATTAGAGAAGATTGCATTATAACTGCATGTGAAAAAAACACCTAGATCACTATATTAGTAGTGATGGGATCCCTAAAGGGTCTTGGGCTGTAGTTTACTATATTACTCATCTGTAAGTACTGTCAACTATATTAGAGAAGATTGCATTATAACTGCATGTAAAAAAACACCTAGATCACTATATTAGTAGTGATGGGATCCCTAAAGGGTCTTGGGCTGTAGTTTACTATATTACTCATCTGTAAGTACTGTCAACTATATTAGAGAAGATTGCATTATAACTGCATGTGAAAAAAAACACCTAGATCACTATATTAGTAGTGATGGGATCCCTAAAGGGTCTTGGGCTGTAGTTTACTATATTACTCATCTGTAAGTACTGTCAACTATTACAGAAGATTGCATTATAACTGCATGTAAAAAAAACACCTAGATCACTATATTAGTAGTGATGGGATCCCTAAAGGGTCTTGGGCTGTAGTTTACTATATTACTCATCTGTAAGTACTGTCAACTATTACAGAAGATTGCATTATAACTGCATGTAAAAAAAACACCTAGATCACTATATTAGTAGTGATGGGATCCCTAAAGGGTCTTGGGCTGTAGTTTACTATATTACTCATCTGTAAGTACTGTCAACTATATTAGAGAAGATTGCATTGTAACTGCATGTGAAAAAACACCTAGATCACTATATTAGTAGTGATGGGATCCCTAAAGGGTCTTGGGCTGTAGTTTACTATATTACTCATCTGTAAGTACTGTCAACTATTACAGAAGATTGCATTATAACTGCATGTAAAAAAAACACCTAGATCACTATATTAGTAGTGATGGGATCCCTAAAGGGTCTTAGGCAGTAGTTTACTATATCACACATCTGTAAGTACTGTCAACTATATTACAGAAGATTGCATTATAACTGCATGTAAAAAAAACACCTAGATCACTATATTAGTAGTGATGGGATCCCTAAAGGATCTTAGGCAGTAGTTTACTATATCACACATCTGTAAGTACTGTCAACTATATTACAGAAGATTGCATTATAACTGCGTGTAAAAAAACACATGCATCACTATATTAGGTCAACTTGAGGTCTATTTGGCCGTTCATGATGACCAGCAACTGAACAGCCATTATTAACTCTATATATGCCTAATATGCCTATATTAATTATTTTTCTATTCGACCTGTCCTCTCCTACAGGCTTAAAGGTGCATTACTGTTCACTACCATCGTCTTAATAGGCACTGGTTACTTCTTTGTAAAACATGTATTATCTGACCGAGACAAGAAGATCTTTATCATAGTCATCCCCCTACAGGTGTGTGTTGGTTAAAAATCATTATAGAATAACTGTGTTCTGGTTGGTTGGGAGTGCATGCTTTATGAGAGCATGCACATGCACTTTCAGTTTGGTCATAAATAATGGGGTTCTCATATAGCGCATTATCACATTGTCTCAATGCGCTTTACATTGCAGTGGAGGATTTTACAGGCTGCATATTAAGGCCCTATTAGCAGCCGAGCAGCTTACAATCATGAGTGATTTATTAGTACGTTAGTGTTATGCCTCCAAATTGGGATAGGCTCTTGAACTGTGAGACAATCATTCTTGTATTTGTATTTTGTAAAAGAAATAAAAAACTTGCTTGCTGTGTTGTGTGGAAGTATACAGCACTTGGGGATTGGCAGAACACTTGAAAAGTGTCGAGAAGCACTCTGCTATGAGTCATGCTTCTCCCAACACTGCCCTCATGTTCTGACAATCCCTGCACGCTTCATAACTGCAGGCAGCACGCCTGCATGTTTTCTATTTCTTCATGATTGACAAAATAATGTTACCAGTAGGGGCAGATCCAGGGATGGTACGGAAGATCGCATGATCTCTCCACTTATATGATGAACTAATTTATGAGCTATGAAAGTGTTATAGGAATCATTTGTTATTTGTCTCTAGCTGAAAGGAAATCAGAAAAAATCAGGTCATGTACTCTACAAATATATTTAATTGACGGAAGTCTATTATAATTAATCTCTTGTGAATTTTGTACTGTTTAATAAACGAGTAGGAGTGTTTTATCAGGTATAAAAGCATGAGGCGTAGCCGAGTGCTTTTATACCTGATAAAACACGATCTACGATTTTTTTGAACTGCTTAAAACACTCATGAACAATTTATAAGATTTTGGTTCAACTGGAGCCACCATACACGTCACAACATGGATTTTTATACTTCGATAGAGATTTGACGTCACGGGCATGCGCAACCAGATTCAATAGAAGCTCCCACACGTTGGATATTGCGTGCTAAGGCAAAGACAGGCACGTTAGTCAAAGATCATTAGGGTTGACTATGACCTTGATGAAGCTCTATGTCTTCATCTAAACTTGGATGCATACTTCATCCCTGATGAAGTCATCCTCATAGTATTCGAGTGGTCTTTATATAAAGATCACATGTGTCTTTATATAAAGACACATGTGTCTTTATATAAAATCAATGGAATACTAATGAAGAGGACTTTATCGGGTATAAAGCTTCATGCACGTGACGTGTATGGTGGATCCAATTTGACCATAAGCTTATGAATTATTAATGAGTGTTTTAAGTAATGTTTAATAAACGAGCAGGAGTGTTTTATCAGGTATAAAACACGAGGCGCAGCCGAGTGGTTTTAGACCCGATAAACCACGATCTGCGAGATTATTGAACGGCTTAGAAAACTTATGATGTTTGTTCTCATTGTGTACCGATTTTTTTACGAAATGAACCAAGTTTGATAGAGAAAATCCAAGTTAAAGTTCATGCAAATGAAGACGAATCTTTATCAGATATAAAATCACCTTCATGGTCATGATTTCTATTGTGTTTTCTTCATGAATTATTAATGAGTTTTCTAAGTCTTAATAATAATTTAATAACATGTTTATTTTTCTATTTTGGACAGATTCTTGCAAATTCAGCCCAGATTGTCATGGATACTACTGAAGAAGCTAGAGTACAATATGCAACATGGATATCCTTTTGATATATTTATTTACCTTCATTTATTACCTATACGTATGTGAACATGAGTGTCCATTTGGATTTACTAGCTTAGTTGGGAAAGCACAGGTTTTTTAGGTTGTAGGTCTGTTAGTCATGTGTTAAGCCTCGTTCACACTAGCGTCGTAAGCATCATAATCATAATCATAGCCACCATCGCCATCTTAAGAAGGTTATGCCCTAGTGTAAATCAATAGGATGGAAGCAGAATTGTAAGTCTCACTTCCTCTTAGCTTTGAAATTCTTCTAGACTGCAAGCTAAGTCCCTCTTTTTCCCTTGGTCACTGTCTGTCTGTCTGTCCATTTGATTGGTTGAGGAAGATTGGTTACAAGTCAAAAGTCCCAGCCCCCTTGCCCAGGGACTTTTGACTCGACCAATCAACATGGACAGACAGACGTACAGTGACCAAGGGAAATAGAGGGACTTAGATTGCAGTCTAAAATTCTTCGAAAAGCTTTTTTACTTTGAAAGGTATCACATTCACTCCAATTATGATAATATTATATACTCTCTTTACATATAGTCTCCAGTTTATTTAATATATATAATGTCATGAGTGCTAGTATTGTCCTTGACATTTCTCACAAGGAATTATTTATCCTGGTTGACTTGATGTGTTGTGGAGCCATTCTCTTTCCTGTTGTCTGGTCAATAAGACATTTACAAGAAGCTTCTAAAACAGATGGCAAAGGTATTTGTTATTTTTTTCCAACTTTTAAATAGAGTGGCTGTCACTACAGAGGGTAATTAGGCTAATGACAACAACATGCATCAATGGCAGCAATTTAGTAGAAACAACAAGCCATGACATTGATAGCACCAGCAATAGCAACAAAGACAACAACAACAATGACATTGACAGCATCAGCAACTGCAACAACAACATCAACAAATATGACACTGGCATTGACATTGACAGAATAAGAAGTAGCAACAACAACAACAAAAGTAACAACAACAACGGAAGCAAAATGAAACTACAACAGCTCCACCAGCTAGCATTATCAAGAACAACATCAAAAGCAGCCGCTGCAACAACTACAACAACAGCATTAGTTGGCATTTGAGAATAAGAAGGCCAATTCAAATATTAACATATTTTTAAAATTTCATTTTTATCTCTTTCTCACTTTTCAGCTGCTATTAACTTGGCAAAACTTAAACTATTTAGACATTTTTATGTGATGGTAAGCTGATCCTAACCAAGATAATTATTAATTATTATTAGTCAAATTATTTTCCAAGTTGAAAATAAATTGAATTCACTCATAGATGTGCATTGAAATAAAAACGCAAGGTTTAAGTACTAATTTCCCATTTCCCATTTCCCATTTTTCAGATTGTTTGCTATATTTATTTCACAAGGATTATTGTCTACTTGATTAAGGTATATTATATCCTACTGTATGCACCATGACAGGGCAGAAAAACGGTGAGCCGCTACTTTCATGATTAATACCCCAATTTCCTAAGCGTTTCATTTGTGTCACTGCTGCTCGAAACTTGTGACGAAATTTTTTCAAATTAGAGTCAATCTACTTATTAGTATCACAAAAATGTCAGTTTTTCTGCTGATCAAAGTATCACCTCTCCCAAGGTATACGGCTTTATATCTCAAATATACATTCAATAAATTTTGGTTGCATTTGATATTTTGCTATTTGGCTCCAAAAAAACGTGTTTACAAAATATTGAGCTTAAATGGCAAAAGGTCAAAGACTGTTTTTCTGCCCTGTTATGTGCCATCGGTTTGTTTCCCTGTTTTTCTTGCTTCAATATTCACATGCTTTCAGTTCGACCCCATTGTGCTGCGGCACTGCAGTACTTGCAGTGGTGATTGGTGATGACAAGTTTTTTCAATACCCTGGAAACTGGCAAATTAGTTTATTACATTTGTCAAATTCCCACTACTTTTGTTTCTTCTATGAAAGTATTAATTCTAATTTCGTAATTACAGGGTAGCTTATAATTTCTTCATTTCATTTTAATGGTTAATAATCTTTGAATTTTAGATTACTGTTCCATTCCAGTACATGTGGTTTGATGAGGTAAGGAAGATGGCTTTGTTTTATTAATAGTCCCTTTCACAGTTCCCTGCACCATCTTGAAAGGTAGCCGTGCCTTTGCATTGAAGCGAGATGAACAGTGAGCTTGCAATGATAGAGACCTTTTTTTAACACCTTGAACAATTATTCACACTGTCTCTATCATTGCAAGCTCACCATTCATCTCGCTTTGATGCAAAGGCATGGCTGCCTTTCAAGATGGCGCAGAGAAATGTGAAGGGGACTATTTAATTTACTAAAAAATGTGTAGTTCCAGAAATTATCCATACCCACCCACAAAGGAATTTAAAATTTCCGAGGGGTAGAGGGGTCAGAGAAAGAACAAAATTACAAAGTTTGTATGGAAGAAAATTGGAATTTCCGGGGTTTAAGATGGGAGGGGGGGGGGGGGGTCTTTAAAGAAATTCCTCCATGCGAAGCGTATGATTAATTTCTGGGACTGCACAATAAACCATCTTTAATTTTATCATGATCTTTTATTTTTTATTTTTAGTGTGTATTCTATATTGTATGCCTTCAGTTATTCATTGTGTATATTTTATCTTTTACTTCAGTTATTCAAAAATGCAGCAACGTACATATTCTTTGTACTCACTGGGTAAGTGTGTGTTGCTTCATCCCTTTCAATTTAGTAAATAGAGTTGTCTCTAGCTTGCATTTTGGATTTTGGATTGAAAATGACAGACGATAGACCTCCTCAGCTTGGGCTTACCTGATTTAATGTTTAATTACTTAATGTTTACCCATTTCAGACCACTTGTCATTCCCTTGAGAATAAGGATCTTTGTTTGAGTTGTATCCATATTCATGTGTCTTCTCATGTGCAACCCAGCTCAAGCATTAAACAAATAAATTATACTCTAGGGAATGGCACGTGGTCTGAAATGGGAAACATTATGCCTGAGCCGGTAGCCCTGAGCCGAGGTGGTCTATTTAGTCTGGACTTGGAACTCAGACCAGTGTAGCTTTAAGAAAATGTTACAGTACACACATTTCTAATCTAGCACCTGGCATGTTCATTCATTAGTTTGTTCATTTGTTCATTTAATATTTCTTTATTAATCAATTAATAATTATAATTAATTAATTAATTAATAATGATATCTCTATACCACAGGTACAACTTTAGGCCATTCCCTGATAATCCATATCTGCATGTCGCCCAGGAAGATTCAGATGATGAAATAGAAATGGATGAAGTGTAAGTATTTACCAGATACTTTAATGTAGTAATGTACCACTAAAAATATGTTATTGTGTGATTGTCTAGTTCTGAGCATCCATGAAATGCTGATCATCTCGAAAACAAGCTCAGGACACCCCATTTTTCTTTTCATATTTGGAATCAGCATCAAATTTCACTTTAAAAAATACATGTAATTAAAAAAATTTTTTTTGACCAAATGTAGCCAGTCACCTTAATTCCCCCCCCCCTCCCCCCCAGGTTTTATTTTCACCTTTCACTTTTCTATGAATTGGGATCCCTGTGAAGGAGCCAAATTAATTGTGAAAAATTTTTCCGCAGGGTTACCACCAATGGTCTGCTGGATGGTGTAACAAGAGTACAGCCTGTAATGAAACAGCGAGACACCTCTGAATCAAAAACGTTTTCAGTATGAAAAGAAAATATAATTTATGAGACAGGAATCCTGAAAATGTAAATGAAAAATGTATGAACTCCAGAATAGTATGAAATCATCCTGTGATAATTTTAAGGACCATTCATTTTTTACCGGGGAGGGGGTGGTGAGATTTATCAGGGGGAGGGATTTATTAATAATATTAAGATCCCCAGGAAAATTTAAGTCGCAATCCACTTTTACAAACAAAAATAGGATGGAAAACAGCAATAAGAGGGGGTCAGATTTCATAAATGGGTTACCAAGCAAATCCAACCACCCTCCCCTCCCTGCTTAAAAATGAATGGTCACTCATACTTATCATGAACACATATAGGTTGTGCAGAGACTAGTATAAAGTTGTACTATTCTGTTCTACTACCAGTCTTGCATAAATGACCACTGGGTAGCCATTATTTCTACCCTGTGTACCAATATTTAATGTCCCCTCCCCCCTTGGGACATTTCCTTGATTCCCCAGAGGAAGTGGGGATTGCTGAGCATAGGCTATTATGCATTCAGAATCGTTTTTGAGTTATTTTATTTAAATGTTTGATTCTGTAGACAGCATTCAGAGTTATATTGGATGCGAGGCTTAGTACCAGAGAAATGACAGTAAAACAAATGGCAAAAATTCCATTGAGAAAGATTATCATTTCTTTCTATTTTCCTTGCTTCGAAACTAGGAGTCTATTGAAAGTTAAAAGAGAATAAGTCAGAGTCACTAGTAAGTGAGAAAAAAGGCTTTGTACCTATATCACATGACAGCCATGTTTATTCTCATGAGAAGAAAAACCTTTGATTAAAACATACCAATGTGTTCTAAAGCACTTGAATAAGAGGCTATACGTGGTGAAATCTATTGTTACATTGCTGCCAAGTGAAAAAGGTGCATGGGTCTTTGGGCCAAACATAACAGCCACAATGAATTAGACAATGTCTTGCCAAAACTATTGTAACTTTTTGTTAACAGAAGCCAAAATCTAGTTAAAGAGATTACAGGAACATGAAAAAATATAAAAGTTAAATTGACCCTATTTCATAATGATGTCGCTAGCTATAAGAAGATATTTTACAAATAAAAACAAAAAACAATTAGAAGATAAGAATGAAACTAAAACACTACTAGAGTGAAGGCATTTAACCCGTGAAGTAAAAATTATTAGTCAACGTGTAATAGTCAAATAGACACTCTATCATTGCAAGCTCATCGTTTGTCTCGCTTTGATGCAAAGGCATGGCTACCATTCAAGATGGTGCAGGGAACTGTGAAAGGGACTATTAAGGTCTACTAAAGTGTGTTAGTCTAATATCTATTTCACGGGTTTAATGACTTCACTCTTAACTCTTAACTAAACTATTTTAAACAATAGATTGTTTATAACGGATGTCATTATGAAGGAAGTTGGTCATAGATAGTAGTTTCCAATATTACAAGAGCTCAGTTATTAAGGTGTTTTTGTCGCTTGGAAAGTTATCAAAGATATGAATTGTGTTCCTTGGAAAAAAGTTTTGAGAACAAAATTTCTTTGATAAAACACAATTCAAAGTTAAATCTTTAATGCAGTAGTCGTGAACTGTCTGCAGAAAGTCGGTTTTTCATTGCCATCAATTAAAATACTCAGTTGATACTTTTTCCATTTTTGATTGGCACCAGCAGACTAAATTCAATCAAAAGGCAGCTTGCAGCTATCAAGTCCATGTAATATTGAAAACGACTGTAAAAATTATTGGTAATTGTATATTTAATAATATTTCCATTTTAAATGATAAAAATCTTTTCTGTAAGTATCCAATTATATTATTTGTTAACCATCAATTTGTTATAGATGTAACAGTATATTATGTATTTTGATAAACCAGTGATAGATCCAGGAATCTGGATCTGCCTTATAAGTAATAATTGTTAGTTGTTATCAATTCCCCATGAAAGAGCTAAACTGTAATTTTAGTTGCTTGGCTAGTCTTCTAGAGGGTAATCATGTACTTCATGAACAGCTAACATTTGTTGGTTGACACATTGATCATAAAAGGACTGGATTGGAAATGCCGTGGGGTCAATAATAAAATAGATTTTCTACCAATCAGTGAGCTCAAAATAGCCCATATGACCCAAAGTTTCCAATCCAGTAATTATTTTATGTTCCATGGTCAACATTATCATTTAACAGAAAATTTAAGAGTGTTTCTGTTAGAGCTACTTGAAAGAATCTGTAGTTTTGTATTAGGAAAAGATTGTTCTAACAGAAGAATGAGGTATAAAATAATTAAACCTATTTGATTGATTAATATGTGGACATGATTGATTGATGTTTTGGTTGGCCAGAGGCTGGGAAGGTGACTTGGCTTACTTCAAACAAAAAATGAATGGATGGAGGATTCGATGGATGAATGAAAGGAAGTGAATAGAATATTGGAATGAGACAAATAAATGAATTAGTTAATACTCCAGTTTTGGGTTCTCTTTTGCTCAGCCTTAGTCTCGGTTGTGTGTTATAATATTCAGCTATTCAACCAAAACTCATTGCATTTTAATCAACTCATATTGTTCCGCCGTGCGTACATTGCTTACTATACAATGGACCTTAATAAGAGAAAAGAACACATTTGTACACAATCGAGGCTAAGACTGAGCAAAGGCGAACTCGAAATGGGAGCATGATGTCACAGGTATTAATTTGCAGCATCCTATTAATCAAGCAGTATAAGACAACCATGATTGTTGTTTGAGGGTCCTGAAGGGGTAAAATTGGAGATGGGATTCACCTTTTTTGGGCTGCAAAATGGGATTCTATGCACTAATGGATTAAAAAAGAGAGAGATGGATTTGAGCAAAACATAGGCTGGGACTATGGGATTTAGTTAAAATGGGGGCTAGAAAATGGATTACGACCCACTTCTGTGACCCTCTTATTTATGATTGTTTTCGATGTCATGATTGCGTGGAATAAATGAACAAATACAGAACTGCCGCCAAGTGTTTTGATTCGAGAGGTCTTGGAAAATATTCTCATACTAAGTGGGCTACCTTTGTATTTTTAGTCAACCGCTGATATTCAGAACAGTGGTCGCATACCAACATGGCGGACGACGTGACATTTTGAAATGCTCTCCAAAAACAAAGGATTTTTACGCCAATTTTAGCGCCTCTGCACGTCATTTCTTTGTGTTTTAAGCTATAATGTTCTGCCAGGAGTATATTCTCTTTATTTCGTACACTTTTATTACTATTGTGCCAGGCAAAGGTAAGGATTTCTTTTCAAAAAGGATTTCGTGTTCAACATGTACTAAAAGTGCCAAAATTAAAATGCTTCGTTTCATTCCTTCATTTTTCAAGAACATCGACCGTATACTTTCAAATATTTATCTAAAAAGCGATATATGTATTTGAAAAATACCACCTTAAGAGATAAAATGTTTAAATTTAAGTTATACCTTTGTTAATTGGAATCCATTTATGAATGAATGAATCAGATGACTACATTAAGGCATGTGTCCACGTATAATAACCTATATTGAAAAGATAAATGTTCCCCGTAATCCCCTTAGAATATATTGATGATATATTTTCGTCATTTTTATTAAGCCTTATTAAATTAAAATTAAATTTTACGATCAGTTTTTTTCTGTGAACAAGCTTGCTTAAAAAAAATGTTAATAACAGATGTACATGTATATAGGAAAAGTTAATAAATTTAAAGGCAATAAGCTCATAAGCTTAGAATATTTACTTACTCTAGTAACATAAAATACAAATATCTCTTACATAATTAATTATATCTTTTAGCTCAAGTAAGAGAGTTTCACTATCTTCCAAGCATAATTTTTATTTTCTGAAAATTTAATTTTTTCTATTGAAATTGTAGATTTGAAGAAATTGCATTTAGTATGTAATGTTTAATAAAAGAGCAGAAGTGTTTTATCGGGTGTAGCCGGGTGGTTTTAGACCCGATAAAACATGATCTGCAAGTTTATTAAATGGCTTAAAAACTCCAGATGTATATTCTCATATTGTACCAAATTCTTTACGAAATGAACCAAGTTTGATAGAGAAAATCCAAGTTAAAGTTTATGCAAATGAAGACGAATCTATATCAGATATAAAACCTCCTTCATGGTCATGATTTCTATTGTGTTTCCTTCATGAATTATTAATGAGTTTTTAATCTGAAATAGTTATATATTCAAAACTACAAATTCAATAGGAAAATTATTGCAGAAATTAAAAATTATACAGAGAGATAGTGAGACTTTTTTACTAAAAGATACTGTATAATATTTTTATTTTATTTTAAGCTTTGAGTAAGTGAATATTAGTTTTTATTTTTACATTTAGTATATTTTATATAAAAACTACTTCACCTGTTATCCCTTGAATTCCTTAGAAACTATTACGTAACATGGAAACAGAGTACTTATGCACCATACTGTGAATATTACCACAAGTTTTTTATTTCTCTTTGAAATCTTTATTATTATTATTATTATTATTATTATTATTATTATTATTATTTGTTTATTTTTAATAACAATCATAATCTCTTTGAAATCATTTAGACAACTTTTTAACAACTTTTGATTTTGCTTTTTACCACTAACCAATTGACCTATAACATTATGACATCACAGCTTGTTTACATGGACAAGAATGATAGGAATTTAGGCGAAAGTTTCTTTCGTTTGGGATATTTAGTACAACATTTATCTGTTATCACCTTTCCCCGTCTAATTAACCATTTTTTATTGTGATTGAATTCGTTTTGCTGCTATTTTGCCCCCTCTGGCGACCATGATCCTTACCGTTAAAACAATAGATTGTTTTGATGTGACATTATAGTGTTATAGGGCAATTCAACATCAGTGCTTCACTTTGATGTTCCAATAGGCCACATTCGTACATTGATATAATAATATGGAAACATCAAAGGGAAGTGAAGTGTAAATGAATAAATGAATGAATGAATAAATAAATAAGCGCCAATACCTAATTGATTAGCAATATAATTTTTTTTCACCACTCTACACAACATTCTGAAATAGCTTACTATCAATCATGTGTCTTTTTGAAGTTGACTGGGGGGCTATTAATATTCAATTAGCAAATTTTAAGTCAAAACATGTCACAATAGTTCTCAAAGTATTGTATCTGACTATTTCTACTGCCTGACACTAGAAATCAAGAAACGCATACTACCTCTAATATCCTACAAGCTTCTGAATGTTAATTGAACCCCCAGTCAAAACATAAATATTACCTGAAGTGACGTCTATTGATAGTTTACCTGTATTTGGAAAAATGTTATCAGAATATAACTTGTTCTCTTTCCTTCAGTGCTTTAAACCTGTAATGGGATCAGAGTGTAGTGTGTACAAGGACTACGAGCTTGAAGAACCATTAGACACGTCCAATTCGGACTGGATATTATACCCTGCGCACAGTAAAGCTACTAACACTCCTGTTAAGAGGGTGACTATATTTGTGCATGAGAAGAACAAGAATGAAAGAAAAAAGGGTAAAAGTGGATTGACAAATTCTTCACAGGTAATACAATTATTTTACTAGCCATTATCAGAGCTTTCAATAAAAGGCGGCTACCGGCGGTTCATTGCCGGATACTTCACCTTAAACTGCATGCTATTTTGACAAAAAATTAATTCATTGTCAAATTAAGCTATATACAAACACCAGTGGCTTCAGCCCCCTACGTTTTAGGACTAACCGCCTACTACAAATTATATCACTGAAAGCTCTGCATTATACAGGGCTTAAAATAACAGTTGGTCAGTCGCTGGTCATGACGAGCGGCCAAATTAGTTTTCGCTCGCTCATACCTCATTTCTAGCTCAATGTTACTTGTAAAATAACCGGCAAGGCAAAGATTTGAACAGACAAGTTTCAAAATTCTGGTCAGACGCTGTTTATTGTCTGGCTAATATTTTAAGCCCTGTTATATTATCATCATTCATTCTCACAGTGCCTTGAGCCGAGTTCATAAAACTGTACATCCCTAGCCACTTTTAATTTAAAATCCAAATATTATTGTCCAAAAATGCATGAGCATCTTTATCATGAAATGAGAGATACACCTACTTGCAAGAACATTGTCATACGATATTAGAACATTAGTAATTTAGTGAGAAAGGAATACATTAAAAGACAAAAGAAAAAGTTCAGCTTCAGTGATCTTCTGTTTTTTAATATAATTTCTATCCCACTAAATCACTAATGTTCTATTTTCTTACGTTCTTGCAAGTAGGTGTATGTACAAATGTGTAATTGCCCTATTTCACTATGATGTCACATCAAAACAATCTATTGGTCAAATCAACGCAAATTCACCGAAAATTGTTCTAAAACCCGTATCAATCCATGAAGAGAAGTAGAATAGCCAGCAAAGGCTCAGAATATTTTTTAGTACATATTAACACATATTATATCGGAAAACCCGGCCATTTTAGATAAGACTGTTTTGCTAGGAGCAAATTTTGTTAAATTTTCTATTGGATTTGGCAATTCTATCCCCCACATAAACAAGCAGTGATGTCATAGTGAAATAGGGTGATTAATTTAACTTTTAACTTTTTATAAGGCATATAACACTATTATAGCCATTATTTATATTAACATTTTTAAAATATAAAATACTTATTTAGTAAGCATTTTAGAAATATATACAGACAATGTCATTAACGTTGTCCACCGAAAAAAGACATTTACACATTTAGACATTTACACATTTACACATTTAGACTAAAAGAAATATCACATGTTTCATTATGTATTCTTTGCTTCGTGTGCGTCAGCCTGAACTTTAGATGTAAAATTCAACTCGTGAATCGAAAATCCAGAATGCCTGAAAATTTAGTGAGGATTTAAGATGGAGAATTGTATTTCAGCGTTTGTTTTATGCCAGGACGTTCGAGGAAACACAAAGATATTTCTTTTAGTCTGAATGTGTAAATGTGTAAACGTGTAAATGTCTTTTTTCGGTGGACAACGTTAATGACATTCACTGTATGTATAACATGTGTTCATGATTTTAGGGATGTTGACAACCTCTATATGTCTGGGTTTTTGGTTTTCATCATGCTTTAATAAGAAAGTCTGTTCTATAATTTAAAATTTAAGGGATAATTAACGTTCTCAGAAACGAAACCTTGGAAACATAAAGTGCTATATATAATTTACAATATTTTTTATATTATGTCAACCCAATAATTGTTAAGTCATGCCAGCAGAAGAAAGAGAATAACTGTCTACTTTTTAATAGCCTTGTTGTTTAGTTTTTCAACTCCAGAGCCTCATATTATTCAGGTTTTGGTGATTTATTTATTAGTTTATAAACTATTATCATGCATGCAAAACAAAAAACAAAACAAAAAACAAAAAACAAAAAATACAAAAAAACAAAAAAACGAAAAAAAAAAAACAACAGACAAACAGTTCAAATATATTATTCATTTACTAAATCAATTAAAAGCAATTCATATAAAATTCTTTAAATGTAAAACAGTGTAAAAATAAGGGAATAATACAGTGCAGAGACCTAAATAAATGCAAGGGAAATTCGCCTAGTATTATGTATCATTTCTTTTCTTGGATCATTTAATAAAATCATCAACAATAATATTGTAGATCAGCATTTTGACCTTAGGATAAATTAGTATGTCTAATTATTTTCTATAAACACCTGGAAATACTTACTTACCATTGCTTAAGATCCCTTGAAAAAGTTATTGTTTTAACAATATGATATTCTTGTTATCTCATTCAGTTTTTAAAGGTTCTGCGTCATCCAGCCATTCTTAAATATTATGGATCTTATGAGAATTCAGAGGTTGTCATGGTTACAGAGCCTGTTCAGCCGTTGGAGAATGTTTTGCATGAGTTAGATGTGGACGAGATTATAGCTGGGTTGTACAATATAGTACAAGCACTGGTTTTCTTACATGAAAAGGTGGGTTCAAATATGAATCATGTTTATTTTCACAACATAATGATAAAACATTTTTCATTTATGTTACACAGTATTCATAAAAATGATCTATCGCACATATCAAATTAATATGTGAATATTATTGTATATGATAAAATATAAAATAAAAGCAAAATTCAAACAAATTCATTAAAATTTGATATTGATTTAAGATATCCTATAACAACAAAATAATAATTAATAACTTACTAGTCAGAGAGTTAACCAAGCCAAAAAATTTGTCTTTAATCAACATTTAAATAATATTATTGTGATAGTCGTAATTTGCCGCAGCAATTTTTTTTTGGAAGGTAGCACTTAACAACCAGTGGCTAACATTTAACCTGTGGTCCTTGTTCTGTGATGCCAAACAAAAAAATTAGTGTGCTTCCTGTTGCATGAGAAAAATAATTGGGGTCAGTAGATTGGATTTTTATTTTTTTATTTTTACTGATATGACAGTGGAAATTAGCTTACTGGGAACCCTTTGGTGCATTTGGGGAATGAAAAAAATATTAGGGTCAGCAAAAATCGCCAAGAAAATTAGGGTAAGTCACGCAACAGGAAACACACTTATTTTTTCGTTTTGCCTGATCACAATTGAATTTAAAATTTGGATTTTTGCGGAGGGAGGAAAACCAAAAACCAGAGAACCTGGACAAAAACCCTCAAAGCACAGAAGAGAACCAATAGACAACTCTACTCAGAGCTACCAAATGACAAATGTGCCCTAAATATTTTGAATTAAATTAATTTCGCTTATGTTTATAGGGAGACCTTTCCCATAATAATGTCAGTCTGTCGTCGATCTATGTCAGTGATAATGATGGCAGCTGGAAACTCGGTGGAATGCAATGTGTTTGCAAGTCAGAGCTTGTCACTAAACAGGTTAGTGAGTCCCACATGGCAAAGTACTTTTATCTAGTTTTATAACGAACAGCTGGAATAAATTAAAGTAGGTCTAGTCACTGTTTTTTCTATTTCATTGATGTGCCTTCTCGTGTGCAATTATCCATGACATGTGGTCTGGAATGGGAGAAAATGAATCATGACTGCTACTGTTTTTACAATAGGATGTTTGTACATGTATTTGTACATGTATTTCCTCATGAGAATAGTAATTAGACTATTGGTGCTAATTAACTGAACAAAAGAAGGTGTGCAAGGAAGTCTGGTAGCAGAGGTCAATGACACAAGGGAGTCAGGTAGTAGAGGTCAATGACACAAGGGAGTCAGGTAGAAGAGGTCAATGACACAAGGGAGTCAGGTAGTAGAGGTCAACGACACAAGGGAGTCATGTAGAAGAGGTCAATGACACGAGGGAGTCAGGTAGTAGAGGTCAATGACACAAGGGAGTCAGGTAGTAGAGGTCAATGACACAAGGGAGTCAGGTAGTAGAGGTCAATGACACAAGGGAGTCAGGTAGAAAAGGTCAATGACACAAGGGAGTCAGGTAGTAGAGGTCAATGACACAAGGGAGTCAGGTAGAAGAGGTCAATGACACAAGGGAGTCAGGTAGTAGAGGTCAATGACACAAGGGAGTCAGGTAGTAGAGGTCAATGACACAAGGGAGTCAGGTAGTAGGGGTCAATGACACAAGGGAGTCAGGTAGAAGAGGTCAATGACACAAGGGAGTCAGGTAGAAGAGGTTAATGACACAAGGGAGTCAGGTAGTAGAGGTCAATGACACAAGGGAGTCAGGTAGAAGAGGTTAATGACACAAGGGAGTCAGGTAGTAGAGGTCAATGACACAAGGGAGTCAGGTAGTAGGGGTCAATGACACAAGGGAGTCAGGTAGAAGAGGTCAATGACACAAGGGAGTCAGGTAGAAGAGGTTAATGACACAAGGGAGTCAGGTAGTAGAGGTCAATGACACAAGGGAGTCAGGTAGAAGAGGTTAATGACACAAGGGAGTCTGGTAGCAGAGGTCCATGATGCCATCATGCAAACGTCCTATTATTATTGCTCATTTTCTGTCAGTTTTTGTTGGACGGCCAGAGGAAGCGCAGATATGTTTTTTTGTAAACTTAAAAGAAAAATTGTATAAGCAAGAGGATGTTTGGTGATCATGAATAATTAGGGATTTTTATTTTCTAGTTCTTGGAAGATATTAAACCACTGAGAGATATTAAGGCAGTGGCACCAGAGGAAAAGGTTAGTGTTGGTTACAGTAGTGCAATAGATAACACATACTGGTATTCCAATATATTCCAACATAGTACAGCAAATGGATTTTATGTCAATGCTTTAATGTCATACAGATTTACACAAATGGACATCAGTTTTTTATGTGTCTGTCCCTAATTGATGATAAACTGCATCATCACATTGTCAAAGTAGTGTGGATCCGCATACTACTTTGACAATGTGATGACGCAATTTATCGTCAATAAGAGAACAGACACATAAAAAACTGATGTCAATTTGTTTTTTACAATAACAAAAATGATAATAACTTTTTATGATGACAGGAGGATAAAGTGACTCTAACAGCAGAAAACAAGCATTGCATTGATGCATATGGATTTGGGATGTTGGTTAGTGATATACTGGACAGCAGGGATGATTTGGGTGAGTTAGAATTATTTCATCCAAATTTTATCCAAAAACACACTACCAGGTGTTACTTGCTGTCTACATGTATCTAACACAACGCCAATATCAGTTGCCGTATGAAGACCTTGAGCCTTTGTCTCAACACTTAGCCAATATTTAAAAAAAAGGTTTACTATAAATTCCAAAAAGTTGTTTTTCTTAGTACCGTTTCTTAAAATGCTGATATCATAATTTAAAATGATGAAGAATCAATATTTAAGAATTGTAATTGAATTCGTGTAGACCAAATAGTATACACCAGTCCTATTTCAATAAACATTGTCATCGGCAAAGGTGATAGGTTATTCCAACATGGAAGTGGATTCATTGAATACAAAGAACATTGAATGAATCTCAACACGAAGGTCCATGTTCTTGACGAGAATAAGAATCAGAAACAGTTCCAGCTATTCTTGGATCTTGGAATGACCTATCACTTTTTGCCTATTGTTTATCACCTTTGGCAATGACAACTTTTTAAAAAAACAGGTATATACAATATCGGGGTGGGAAACTTAAAACCTTAAGTGAAGTCTTTGAGAAGCTGTCAGAGACATCACATCAATATCTTACCCATCCTGGTACAGTACCATAGTTTGTTTGATTGTTTAAATCCTCCACTTTTCCAGGCACAGCAGGTGATAGGTTTGGTGAGCTGATGCAAACATCTTTCCTGAACACAGAACCAAAGGTAAGGAGGTATATCCATCTCCATGAGAAATATATATATATAGTTTTCAGTTGTAAACTAATTTGATTTTTCTATCTACAGATGCGGCCTGAACTACAAAGTCTTTTATCAAATGATTATTTCAAGTAAGTCATTTCTAACCCCTAAAATATGGCTTTATCCTTTCAATTTAAGGGAAAGTTCGTTTTTTGGCTGGAGGACTGGGGCTTCAGAGCTGAGGGTCATCAGTAATAATTTGAACTTTAGTGGAGGTTCAAACCTTTTTATTTTGACAAAAGCTGTTTCCCTTCAGGGCCATAGCCTCTATGAGACAAGTGAGGCAGTTCTCTTAGTAAAATGTCACAAATACCAGGCCTCAAAACCCTGGAAAATGAATTTCTGAGGATCTCAATATCAAAATTGAGTCCCCTAGTTGCTCCCACCTTTGACACTCATTTGCCTCAGTAAACAATTCAGTCTGCCTATGGCTCTGCCTTGTTGACTTAAAAGGAGGGTCTTGAATTTCTTACTGTCTTAAATGTTTTACTATTAATATAATTATGACATTGGATTATGTTTCTCACAGAAATGACTATTTAGAAGTGGTGACATTCCTGAGTAACATTACCATCAAGAGTGACATTGATAAAGACAAGTTCTTTAGGTAACCTTACACTTTAGTTTTCACACTGTACTATGACATTAATTTTGTCAAGTGACAACCTTTGGGCTGATTTAAGTCAGTACATGGCTTTTTAGCAGATAAGGAACAGGAAAGTGTACTACGTCTGCTACACCACTCTTGATTCTTTAAAGCCATCCCTAAAGCCAAGCTAGTTATATTTTTTCAGGTGTATATAGGAAAACAAGTATGATTTAAGTTTAGCATTTCTTTCATAGTTCATTGGCATCAAAGTTGCAGAACATCTCTCCTAGTGTTATTGCCAGAAGACTCTTGACTAAGCTAATGTCTAGGTTTGTTATGGCTGAGCCGAGTGCCGAAAAGGAATTCTTACCTCATCTGCTGACCCCTGGCACAGGTAAGCTGCACACAGTAATGATAGTGGTGATGACCATGATGATGCAGTGGCGGCAGTGGTGATGACGACTGTGAATATGACGATAGTGGTGATGATGATAGTCTTATGTGATGGTAGTAATAATAATAGATGGGGATGATGATGATGACCATGATGATGCGGCAGCAGCGGTGGTGATGACGACTGTGAATGTGACGATAGTGATGATGATGATAGTTTTAGGTGATGGTAGTGATAATAATAGATGGGGATGATGATGATGACGACCATGATGATGTAGCAGTGGTGGTGATGACGACTGTGAATATGACGATAGTGATGATGATTATAGTTTTAGGTGATGGTAGTGATAATAATAGATGGGGATGATGATGATGACGACCATGATGATGTAGCAGCGGTGGTGATGACGACTGTGAATATGACGATAGTGATGATGATTATAGTTTTAGGTGATGGTAGTGATAATAATAGATGGGGATGATGATGATGATGACCATGATGATGTAGCAGCGGTGGTGATGACGACTGTGAATATGACGATAGTGATGATGATGATAGTTTTAGGTGATGGTAGTAATAATAATAGATGGGGATGATGATGATGATGACCATGATGATGTAGCAGCGGTGGTGATGATGACTGTGAATATGATGATAGTGATGATGATTATAGTTTTAGGTGATGCTAGTAATAATAATAAATGGGGATGATGATGATGACCATGATGATGCGGCAGCAGCGGTGGTGATGACGACTGTGAATGTGACGATAGTGATGATGATGATAGTTTTAGGTGATGGTAGTGATAATAATAGATGGGGATGATGATGATGATGACCATGATGATGTAGCAGCGGTGGTGATGACGACTGTGATGATGACAATAGTGATGATGATGATAGTTTTAGGTGATGGTAATGATAATAATAGATGGGGATGATGATGATGATGACCATGATGATGTAGCAGCGGTGGTGATGACGACTGTGAATATGACGATAGTGATGATGATGATAGTTTTAGGTGATGATAGTGATAATAATAGATGGGGATGATGATGATGATGATCATGATGATGTAGCAGCGGTGGTGATGATGACTGTGATGACAACAATAGTGATGACGATGATAGTTTTAGATGATGGTAGTGATAATAATAGATGGGGATGATGACAATAGTGATGGTGACTGGGATGCTGGTGCTGGTGCTGGTGCTGGTGCTGGTGCTGGTGCTCATGCTCAAAACAAAGTTCCTTCAAGATTAGATTAATCATAGCAATTTTCCCCATCAGGTATGATACAACATGAAACAGATAATATTTTCCCAGTGCTGCCATTGGACCTGTTCAGGTAAGTTATGAAGATAT
This sequence comes from Actinia equina, assembly GCA_011057435.1. Taxonomy (NCBI): domain Eukaryota; kingdom Metazoa; phylum Cnidaria; class Anthozoa; order Actiniaria; family Actiniidae; genus Actinia; species Actinia equina. Next base: position 42,622 of record WHPX01000294.1, read on the forward strand.
TTTGCTGGGACTTGCCTAATACAGGGCTTAAGATAACAGCCACTCATTTCCTGGTCATGATCACAGGCCAAATTATTTTTTCTTAGTCATACCTTATTTCTGACTAAATGTTACTGGTCAAAATGATCAGCAAGGCAAAGATTTGACCAGACAAGTCCCAGTTCTGGCTGATCATTGTCCCGTGTCTGACCATCATTTATCTATTTATTTATTGGTGACTTCAATTCCATGCAGATTACATAAATAAATAAAAAAATGGAATCCAAAGAAAGTGGATACACGTAAACTACATGAGGGGCAGAGCGAACGGACTCGTAGTCCCAATGAGACTCGCCCCAAAAAGCCCTTTTAAGCCCAGTAATAGCAAGATTTTGATGTCTTATTTTCTAGACAATACTGCACTCCTATATTGAAGAAGCTCTGGGTCATTAAAGACTTGCATATCAGGATAATGCTGCTCAAGTTTTTCCCACTGTTTTCCAAGGCATTTGAAGTGGAGGACTTGGAAAAAGTTGTATTACCCCAGGTAATTATGATAAAAAATGAATAGCAAAATCCCATCCATCAAACCCTCATTTATTCATGTCCGTCCGTCCATCCATCCACCCAACCATCCATCTCAATCTATCTTTCTATCCTCCATCTAGACACATTTCAGGGGCGGATCCAGGAATTCGTTCAGGGAGGGTTGCACTGCACAAAGTTAACCCAGGGAGGGGTGCACCCCTTAGAATCAAAGGGAAAAAACATTATTTTGCATTGGTTATCTTCGAAGTAGGGGCACAGAGTTCAACCAGGGAGGGGTGCGCACCCCCTACACCCCTCCCTTGGATCCGCCACTGTATTTTTGTCTTCATTAGCAGTCCATTTAATTTTCATTACTCTATTCTTCCATCTCTCCAATCATCCATCCATTTTCATCTATCCATATTTCCATTCATCCATCCATTCATTTCTTTCTTTTCATTATTTATATTTATATATACTCTATCATCTCATTTCCTATATTATTTCAGATTCTAATTGGTTTACGAGATACAAACGACAGTCTAGTATCAGCCACATTCTATGCACTTGCTACCCTGGTGCCTATACTGGGAGGAGAAGTGGTCGTTGGTGGAGAAAGACAGAAGTATTTATAGAAGGAAGACCAAAGGTAATACATTATATGATGTTTTTGATGCTGCTTGTGGCGAAGATGATGAGGTATTGGTGATAGTGATGATTATGATCAATGATAAATGATGATGATGAAAATATTAATATTGATAATGACTGATAATGCGGCTCACATATGTAGGGAGGGGAGGGGTAGAACAAGAGGCATGTGCCCCTCCCAAAAGTTTGCTTTTAACACCAAAATTTAATTAATTTATGTGGGATTCCTGTGGATTTGCTCCCCCTCCCTATAATAATCAAGACCTCTAAAAATGAAGACTGTTGATGATCATGATTATTTTGATGGTGATGTTAGTGACCGGGTGGTGAATCATAAATAATGAAAGCTTTGCTTTTATAGTAATTGTTGTTGTTGTTGTTGTTGTTAGCGTTGTTGTTGTTGTTGTTATTGTGAGTGTTGTTGTTGTTGGCGTTGTCGTCGTTATCGTCGTTGTCGTTATCGTTGTTGTTGTTGTTGTTATATATATTTTCTGTTCATACAGTTCAGTTTAGGTTCCTCACAAGAAGTCGAAGATCACAGACAAGCAAGTAAGAAAAATAGAATAAAAAATAAAAATAGAAAAAATTTTCAATAAATTTTGCTGTAAAATCAAATGGAATCAATTTTTTTTCTCTCGCTTTTAGTCTTTAGTTCGTCAGGAAACCAAAGAAAGAAGTCAATAACCAGCCCTTTGAACGTGTCACAGGCGCTAAGCATAGAAAGGAACCCTGAAAAAATCAAAACAAATATCAAGCGTCCCGAGAGAAACGACGAGGAACGACACAAGAGAAAGATGGAAATGGAAAAACGAAGAAATGAAAGAAGAACAGAAAGGGAGTTGAAGAAAGCTGAAAGAGAAAGAAAAAGGGCAGAGTTGGATAAGAACGAACATAAAACGTTACTAGAGATGGCGAAAGAGCACAGAGGAAACGCAAAATTTGAGAGTCAAATGGAGGGAAAAGTTGAAAGCCAAAATGAAGGTACTATATACAGTCAATGTCATTAACGTTGTCCACCGAAAAAAGACATTTACACATTTACACATTTAGACTAAAAGAAATATCACGTGTTTCCTCGAAAGTTCTGGCATAAAACAAACGCTGAAATACCATTCTCCATCTTCAATCCTCACTAAATGCTCGTATAGGGGCATTCTGGATTTTCGATTCACGAGTTGAATTTTACATTTAAAGTTCAGGCTGACGCACACGAGGCAAAGAATACATAACGAAACACGTGATATATCTTTTAGTCTTAATGTGTATGTAATAAGTAATGGGATTAACAGTGGATTTCACAGAGTGGCTCTTCTTCCACTGGATTCCAATTGGAATTTAGAAGTTCATTTTTGTAGAAGGATGAAAACAACCCTCGAAGCAAAGGAGAGATCTAGGAAATAACGGGACTCGAACCCGGGACAAAATAGGCGCCATCTTGGAAATATGTCTCCTCAAACAGCACCACAATGCACTGCAATTCCAAATCGACCAAGGGTTTCCTTCAACCTCGGAATGGTTACAGTATAAAACTCAATAATGATAAGAGGGTAAATTATATACACCTTGAAAAGATGAAAAAACTTACTGACGTTTCGGATGCTAGTCCTTCGTCGGAGTAAAAGAGAAAAAAAATTAATGTTTCTTTTATTCTGTCCTTTTTGGATTCTTATTTTTTGTTTTTCTTACAGGTTTAAATCAATCGGGTGTTTCAACAGCCAGTGAAGACTTCGAGGAATGGGAAGACTTCCAGATGGGAGATTCTTCTTCTAAATCGGTTAGTAACAATAAGACTCTTGGGCGCGTAATGTTTTCCCATTATAGACCGCGTCGTGCCATTACCTTGATTATCATTTCTTTGTTTAATGGTTGTGCATGAGAAGACACATGAATATGGATACGACTCCAATCAAAATCTTATTCTCAAGAGGATGACACGTGGTCTTAAATGGGAAAACATTACGCCCAAGGTTAAAAGGCCTGTTTAGCAATAAGAAGAAAAAGAAAGAAGAAAACCAAGAAATATTGCACCCAATGTAAAAGCTTGAGTTTAGGCCAAACAAAAAAATAAGTGTGTTTCCTGTTGGGTGACCGACCCTAATTTTCTTGTCACTTTTTGCTGACTCTAATATTTTTTTCATTCCCAAATGCACCACAGGGTTCCCAGTAAGCTCATTTCCACTGTTGTATCAGTAAAAAAAAAAAAGGAAAATCCGATCTACCGACCACAATTATTGTTGTCATGCAACAGGAAACACAATTATTTTTTTGTTTGGCCTTATATATACGATCATCGCTCCCCGTATGGGGCTTTACCGTGAGGTTCGCTTCACACTCGCTACCACTACTGTCTCTATTCACGTTACACAACACTCGACTCATGTTAATTTTTATTGAGCAAAGCCGAAAAAAAAAAAATTGTTCTATTTCATAGAATTCAAGTTCACCATCGTCTTTCAAAAAAGATAAAACCTCACCAACTCGTTTCACTCCAACATCAATGAAGACCCTCGAACGATTTGATTTAACTGACGTGGACTTCACACCAAACCAAGCTCAGGGTTCCTCGAAAAACTTGAGAAGCGAATTCCAGTCTTCTGATCTTATCAGCTGGGATACCTTCGAAACGGCGCAAAATCCTACCTCAAGAACAAGTCAACCTAAGTCTGTAGCGACCGGAAAAGCAATGAAATTAAACTTAAAGAAAGGAAATAACACAAAGATGTCGAAAGCCAAGGCTAAACCTGTGGATGATTTAGGGAAGATGTTCGAGGTGCCTGATTTCAGCGTGAAGTCGAGCGAACCGGATTTTTTCTCGGATATGCAGCCACAAGTGGAGTTCAAGAGCTATGATGGTGGTATAGGGGGCGGTAATGTCAAGAGTGCTTATAGTAAGAAGATGGATGTATCCAGCACTTCACAAGGAGCGCAGGTACAAGTCATGTATATGAATATTTAAAAAAATGATGATGATGATGATAATGATAATGACATATTTTAAAGCCAAGAGAAGATAGGAGATAGGCATAACCCTTGCAGTACATTCAATAATAACCTTTTTGGAATATGCATTTTAACCCGGGGGGGGGGGGGGGGGGGGGGGGAAGGGAGGGGAGCAAGTCACCGTAACCACACACGGTTAGAAACAGGGCCTGAACAAGGAGGCTGAAAAGAGATCGGCTGTCAAATTTACGCGTTCGGCCTTTAAAGAATGATACTTTATTAATAGTTCTTTATATTATTTTGATAGGTTGGAGCTGACTGGGATGTTGATGAAGACTGGACAGACTTTGAGTGAAAGCCGCCAAAATGTATCTTCGCTGAATTAAGCATTTATCTAGAGGAGATTTCGCTTGAATACTCCAAACGTTGCAGACTAGACACGCTATGCTAGGCCGTGGCGTGCAGTGCCGTAGCATACAGTGGTTGGCTGGAATTTCTAACTGTATTCTTTAACGGTTTCTGAGACCCAGACAACTCCAGAAGCGAGAAGTTATGTCGTGTTTAAGCTTCCATGGTTCAAGTTTACAGTGCTCTGAGTCAGTAAACTTTTATTGGTAGCAGAAAGACGAAAAAAGCCTCTGTGTATCTCTTAGAAATGCAACGAGAAATTTTAAACTAGAGTCTGTTTAGTTTCAGTTGTTCAAGTTTGTCATCTTTTTTTTTTTACAGAAAACGCATTATTTTTAATTTTCTTATTATTTTTTTCTTTTCAAAACAGATGCAGTAGATGTTTTAGTAAATATATTTAATAATATGCGGAAACACAACACAAAAGATTCTAAAATAAACAGAGTAGTTAGTTTTAATTCGTCATATTAAAAATATATGAAAAATAACCAAGAAAAGAGTTGATAACACCAGATATCATAATGATTTATGTAAATTTTGCCATAAAATTATGACAAAAACTGAAGTTAGCTAACTAGGATGTAAGAAAATATTTTAATGTGAAAATACAAATATATAATCTTAATAATTATAGATTGTTAACATGTAAATATTTTAGAGAAGAACAGAGTGAAAATACAAGCATTATCGTAGATATTTATCATTATCAAAAGTAAATGATTAAATCTATCTTGACAAATTTGACCTTGATTTTGCCTTTTGTGTTGTCGAGATTTTGTCGTTCTCAAAATCAGTTTACATTTTGTTGCGCATTATAAAATAGGCGTTTAATAGTTTATTTCGAATCATGTCGCCACATACACATCTCGTGAGTATCATTTCTTTCTTTAACAGTATATAGACATACTGTCATGTTACTAAAATGTTTAAAATGGAGAGATATTGCAAGATGTTTAATTTTGTTATAGTAGCCCCATGCCCCCTTTTTTCGTGTGTGTTTGCTTCTTTTCTAAAAGGGAGGGGGGGGGGGGGGGTTGCGATATTTATTTCGGGGTTGAAGTTAATGCTCGATATATTTTGGGAAATTTACGCGCCCCCAATCTCCCATTATCTAATGGTCCGTCTAAGCTAAAAATAGAATTCGTTCAGTTAATTTGCGAGTAGGGATTTTGGAAGAATAAAGATAGAATTGTATTTTTATAATATTTTTTAAAAATCGCCTTCTTAATTGTAACGCTATTTAGTATAAATATACAGGTGACTATTGAAAATCTCGCGCGCTGATTGGTCGAGAAACTCAGATTATCACACGATAATTACCTCCAGCGATAATCCAAAATGGCGCGGACAGCGTTTGTCACTTCAATTAAAATTTTTCCTAATTTTAAATGTGTCTTTTATCTTCTTTTTTTCTTTTTTTGAAAAAAATCACCTGCGTATTTATACTAAGACAATTATTTACTTCAGGCTCAGTGAATTGCTCAGTTGGGGGAACTCTTCCCGAGTTTGATTTCCTTATTCATCTAACGTCCAAACTTTATAACTCAACGAGAATCACGTGTAATTTGCTTTAACATCGTTCTCTGGGTAGACATTCACTTTATCGTGAGTATCGCAATTGTGGAATGCTCGAAACCTGCTAAAAAGAACCGGGAAATACCAAAATTGAATTCCTTAGGACCCTAAATTGGGATAGACCTTGGGATACCTGTGTTTTCTCATTTATTTTCAAAAGGAATTTGCATATAGGTATTGAAAATACGAAGGTGTTGTGTGTTTTCTTATTAAAAACACAATAAGAGTAATCTTTTAGCAGAAATGTTGATTGGATATTTTAGTTTTCGTTAGATCAGTTTTGATTAGTCAAACAATGACATTCCTGCGTTGCCTTCAAGCGCTTTCATTACAAATCCAGACTTGAAAAAAAAGCGCAAATCTGATTGGACAAAACTTGACAGAAGGCGCTCCTATTGGTCGATAGTGGTCACGGGACAGTGCAAGCCATTCAAGTGCTGCGGCGGTTTTTCGTTATATAGTGTCAACAAGAAAGTCACAGAAGATTTGAAAAACGGAGGGAAAAATACCTTGGAAATTACCATTCGACTGAAAAACCATTCCTTTCGGACAGTTTTATGAGCATTCTAAGCGTAAACCAAGTCTCCAATCATCTTTGGTGGGGAATTTGTAGAGATTTGACGAGTCACATGGATGTAATGTAAAACTTGTCATGCTTCAAAATCCTGCAAATGGTCTTTGACTTTTGAAGCCAAAAACTTTGGTTTTGTGTTATATTTTTGGTTATCCTGGTCATGAGCTGGAATTAGGAATCTAATATGAGTCGTAGATCGAGTGTTAGTAGCACTGGTAGCGTAAGCACAAGTGCTAAATCTGGAGTTGAAGACGACCCTCTTATGAGAGATTGTTATGATCTTAGACGAAGATTACTTCAAACTGAACAGTCACTGCAAAATATGAAGCCTCCTACAATGATTCCAAGGTAAGTTTGATACCAGATAAAATACCAAGGTATTTACTTATAAAATATCACCGTAGAAATATTAGTTTCAGGTCTATTTATTTTTTGATTCTTTCCTCATTGGAAAGACTTTCTGCTGCAAGAACTAAATTTCTGTTTGGTGACCACACTCTAGCTAAAAAAATATTCTCTCTCTTAAACTGTATTATATTTTAAAGAGATATTATCGTGAATAAGATCTACGATATGGCTAAAATTTATCTTTAATTTATTTAAAATTGTCGAGTCTTTTTTCAGTCCAAGTTTCAAGAGCTTGTTTGAACCAGAAGACTCGCTAATTTACGTTGCCTATGTAAACATTGATTCAACTCTGATGTTCCTCCTATCTGACAGCAATCAAGATAAAATACAGCTCGATAAATACTCATTTAAACCTTATTTTAAGATTATATATCTGATATAATCATCTGTTGCTATATTTTTGTATCGTTTTGAGCAAACTTTGTACATTTTGCTGAATTGTAAGGTATCTCTACTCCATGCTGTAACTAAGTAACTACAAGATACTACAAATCTATTGTTTATACAGTAGCTTGATACACATGTTTTATTTAAATATTCACATGCTGGTCCAAATAGGTTGCTTTTATATTCATAAGAGACTATACTGTTAGATTCTTGTGTCTTTTATGCAATTTTGTGTTTATTTAATTTCTTTTATTAGGTGGCCAGACAGTGGACTTTCCATTCTTTTGTCACTCCTTGTGTTTTGCAGTATTTTTATTTAAAAATCTTGATCTCTTAAGTACGTATGGTACTTCTCAACTCCATCTCACATGGATTAGTAATTTTCTAAGACACAGAGACTAAAGACTAATCAAGACATACAGACTAATATAAAATTTTTGAACAACTTTTTGGCACTGTCATTGAGCACTTTGAATTTTTTATCATCATTTGAATCTCATACATTTATTCAATTTGATCTACCTAGTCCTTATTCACATGTTCATATATGTTGTCTGGTACAATATACTCTGTTTTGGATGCAGATTTTCATTGTCAAATGATTTATAATATTAATTTTGTTAGATTTAATTAAGAACAAATTTGTTTTGTTTGAGCACAAATACTTGTAAATTAAACTTAATTGTTGTAATGATGATTTTAATTAGAAGTTTTGCTCATTTAAACCCCGGTGTACATTAGTTTCATGTTATGAATAAATACATGAGTTATGTTAGATTAAATGCTTAAAGCTGACTGTTTTTTTAGATGATTTGGGTTTCAAAAAAAACTGATAAAAGTCTTTGAATCCCATTATCTGCTCCAAATAGTGGTCAAACAATGACCACCATAGGCTGTCCGCCAGAAAGAATTCCAGTTTAAATTTGTGTTTAAGCTGATGAAAATCCCCCAGTTGGACAAGAAATAATGTCTTAGTGAAATCAAGCAATTGTTGAGAGATCTTATACTCCACAAAATGGTTAGAACAATGAAAAATCCTATTCAGCTGTCCTGCATAAAATTTAGCAACATGTCATTCCCACTATTTTTGGCTATATTATATTTGAGACCTCTTAGATTAGAAGGTATTTTCACATTAATTTTGTTATCTTAATATTTAATATAAAATATATAATTGTCTTTTTAGTGATAAGTCCAGAACATCCCAGAGAAGCCAACCAATGTCATATGAAAGAAAGAAAGGAAGTGCAGAAAAAGAAAGAGAAAGAGGGTATCATCTTAGTCCAGATGATCTCAGGTAGGTAGACTGTTTCTTGTCCATCTTGCCATCTTGTCCATCATGGTCATGGTTTGAACATACAGTGTACAATGATTATGACAAAATGGTGGACAAAAAGTTTAAATTAATAGTGTTTACTTGAAATAGATGAAGGGTTTACAGTCCAAAACATTATCAAGGCAGTTTGTTAACAATGAGAGTTTGGTCAAAGCTAACATGTGTCCTGCCAAATGCTTAATTAGGCTGGTCTTCTCGACTACATGTAGTTGCATTGACTGGTCACATACTAGAAGCACAGTATGTCTGAGCTAAAATCAAACTGTAGACAGCCATCAAGTTAACAGCTGCTCAAAGTCAGGCATTGAGTAGCTGTTATTTTCAGTCCTGCAAGATTACCCTTTCAGTACCAAGGGTCTTAGAACTTTTTTGATGTTGTTCAACATGAATTTGTCATGTTATTGCTGTTATTTTCAGTCCTGCAAGATTATCCTTTCAGTACCAAGGGTCTTAGAACTTTTTTGATGTTGTTCAACATGAATTTGTCATCATTATTCTTACTTATGCAAACATAGCACATACTAGTTAACTTTTTCTTTAGATATTAATAATAATTACTATTTATAAAACAGGATGAATAAAAGACATAGTTGTCATGGAGGTAGTTTACAACAGGCAGAGACAGGCTTAGCATTACGGCACACAAGCAATAGACAGTCTAGTAAAGCTTTTATCAAAGAGATACTCTCAGGAGAGGAATATAAAAAGCAAGATGAGAGAAACACAAGGTATTCTGCAAGTTCTGGGAGTCATAGTTATTATTCATCTTCTCCTCATGGAGAACGAGATCAAAGACCTGCTACTTGGATGGCAGGGGTACAAGAAGATAAAAATGTTAGCTTGCCAGGAACTCTGCTTGGCAAACAGCAGGATATTTCACCTGAAACCAGGAGTAAAGAAAAACAAGTTACACCTGAGACAAGAAGGAAATTTTGTCTTGTTCAAAAAAGAGACTCAAGTAATGAAAGCTTTAATGTATTAAACAAAAAATCCAAAAGTATCCATTTTAGTCCAGAGACTCCTAACCCATTGTCACCAATTGGTTGCAAAATTCCTGGAAAAGATGAAGGATTCGTTGGACTGAAAGAAACCCCTGCATTTGAGTCAACCAGGAAGACTTTGTTCACCCAACAGTGCCAACATAGAAAACTTAAACCTTTTATATTGGACAGTCCTTTGAAACTCTCAGATTTAGGTGCGCCTAGCCCTGATGTGGGACGCAAGGATGGAAGTATTGGAGAGTACATTAAAAGAAAAGATGGAGTTATAGAGAAATATAAAATAGAGCAAGGCGTCAAAGAAAGTCCATTCCATCTGCAACATCAGACCAGTACACATAGTGATAAAGGTTGTTTTAACAACGTTAATAAAGTGTGCAGTCATGGATATGAACACTTTGGAAGAGGGTCGGTGCCGCCACCAAGAAACTTACAAGCTACTGAAAACTGGATCCTAAAAAGAAAGACAAAATCTTTTGACGACTCTTCATTATCAAGCTTTAATTCAAAAATAAGAGATCCAGAAAAAGAAAAGAGAAAAAAATCCTTGGATAGTGTTAGTGATCTTGGAACATCACCAATGGAATCTGGAAATCTACAATTAGCAAGTTCCGAGACAAGACGACGACGTCTGCCATCAACACCAGATGTCAGTCCAAAGAATGACAGTGTGTCTAAAGACAAATGCACACTAGAATACTATGGAGATCAGTCTAGTGAAGAATTGTTTATAAAGAGTTTAGAAGTGTTAGGCGGGAGTAAAGTGTGTCAGCTTAGTCCTCGAGATTACAGGTAACGCTGACTGATAGGAAGTGTTTACTAGTTTTTCTGGGTTATAAGATATTGTCATTTTTGTACAATGATCATACCATGCTATTCCTCATTCATATGTACTGAATTAATAGGCCTTCTGAGATAGCAAACAAGTACAGTGCATTGTGGTCTAGCTTGAGTACATGTACTAACATAGTGCAGTTTTCGTATAACTGTGAAAAGCTCAGTGCCGTAAGCGTGACGTGCCATGACCGTGATACTTTCTAGAATTTTAATTGGCTTATTTTTTTCATGCGCAATATGATTGGTCTAAAAGTGCCGTGATCTTGGCGTTACCGTGTCCACGCTGTGCTTATGCCGTGTTCCGGGTGTTTGATTGGATGGAGAGTAAATTCTTGTGCAATGTGATTTGTCTGGCGTATTCCTTGCCGTGTCACGACCATTTTCGTGTCGTGAACTTTTCACAGCCATATGAAAACTGCACTATTATGTTCATCACTCCTTATATGGTGTTGTCTGTACCCAAGCTAGCCCATAATGCAACTTCTATGACAAACTCAGGAAAGGTCTATTACAGCTGCAGTTGCAAATGAGTATAAAAATTATTTTTATTTTTTCAAGATTTTCTATCATAAAACTAATAAATGAATAATTCGTAATATATTTGCAGCATAAGTGCACCCAGTAGGAGCTACTTGTCCTCACCAGAGAGTGGTCAAATCTTGACCTTGGCTGACCTTACACCTCCTGCCTCAGACCCAGGCATGTCACATATCAGAAGAGGGAACACCCCTCTAATTGGTGCATCTTTTAAATCATCACTTCCTGACCTCAGAAATGGCTCTGTACTATCTACACCAAGGGACCGTGAGGTTAGTGCTATTACAGGGGCGGATCCAGGGGAGGGGTGCAGGGGGTGCGCACCCCTCCCTGGTTACAATTTGTGCTCCTGCTTCAAAGATAACCAATTTTGTTTTTTGCCTTTGATTCTAAGGGGTGCACCCCTCCCTGGGTTAACATTGTGCGCAGCACCCCTCCCTGAACAAGATCCTGGATCTGCCCCTGTATTACCATCTTGTTAGGTGGCAATCAAGGGTAGTGTGGTGGTTTTGAACCATCATGTGTTAGATGGAGACCAATAAAATGATCCCTTTGTCCTCAGGAATTGATATTTTTTCACTTAAGACAATTGTATTGTTCCTGCCTTCTGAACATGGCTGCTTTCACATTATGGTTGAAAACATAAGTATATAAGTGCATAAGTGTGTGGGGGCACACCTTGCTGGGACCTCAAGTCTGTTCGCCTGCTCCTCATCACACTTGTTTGCTATTGCATTTATTTATTTTCTGTTCTCTTTTGTAAGTCAAGCATCATGAATGCCTCTAAATAAATAAATGAATAAATAAATAAATAAGACATTTATACTGTGATCGTGAACCTTTGTTTTGATTCCTGGCCTGAGATATCACATGTGAGCAGACTTTGTTGGGTCTCTCCCATAATTCCCATAAGGCATTTTTTTCCAATTTTTCCTATTTTCCTTGCTTTAAATGTTATTCTTCTCCCTTGTGTCATTTCCAGATGGACAACAGGTCATTTTCTAGTGATTATGATCATGATACTCTCAGGAAAAAATTGAACAAACACAGAGAAGAGAATGCTCAGTTAGTCAGCCAAAACCATAAACTCATGTCAGAACTTGAAAACTTGAGTTTTGAGCTACACCAGGCAAGAAATAAGGTAATTGATATTGCTAGGCTGGCTTGAATCACCCTGATAAGAGTCTTTAAAAGATTCAGCTGTTGAACATTCTGCACAAGACAGAAAATGTGAGACCAAGCAGTACATGAAAAGAATCATAATTGTTTTAGTCACATACAAAATGCTATGTTTAAACCATTCTGGTTGCCTCAGTGCATACCATTATAAAAAGAAAGAAAAAAAGGAAAGAAGGAAGAAAGAAATTATGCATGGGAGAAAGAAAGTTGGAGAGGAAGGAAGGAAGGAAGGAAGGAAGGAAAGAAGGAAGGAAGGATAGATAGATAGATAGATGAAAGAAAGAAAGAAAGATGGAGAGGAAGGAGAAGAAATAAGCAAAGAAACGAAGAAAGCATGGATGAATTAAAGAAAGGATAATAGTTAAGAGAAAAAAAAATATTTTAATTGCTCAAAGATTCTTTGGTTTATTTTGTATCATTTCAGAATAAGATTATCAGTCATGATTTGGAAGAAGAAAGAAAACGTGTCCAGTCTCTTGAAGACAGGATTGTCAGCTTGGAATCACAACTGGCAGATCAAGAAGATCGTGCAAGGTTTGAGATGAAACTCTTGCTCATTAACCCATCAATCCCTCTACCCATCCATTTGTTTATCCCTCCTGCAATTCATCCATTCTATTTACCCAACCATTTGTTCATCAGTACTTCAATCCATTCTTGTTCAATCCATTCTTGCATCCATCCATCCACCCATCCACCCATCCATCCATTCACCCATTCATCCATCAATCCTTCCGTCCGTCCGTCCATCAATCCATCCAGCCATTCCTCCATCCAGCCATCCATCCAGCCATTCCTCCATCCAGCCATCCATCAATCCATCTAGCCATTCCTCCATCCATCTAGCCATTCCTCCATCCAGCCATCCATCAATCCATCCAGCCATTCCTTCATCCATCCATTGTCCATCCATCCATCCATTCCTCCAGTCCATAATACATTATCCAGATCAAGTATTCTATTACCCTAGAATCAAACTTGAAAACCAGTCGACGTTTAACTCAGGCAATTTCGTGTGACCAATATCTAGAATGAATGAACATAACTTCAAAGAATGCCAAGAGGAGCTTCATTCTAAAACAGAAGAGTTGAGAAGTGTAGTTGAGACATCCAGTATTACTGAAACAGAGCTCAGAGAAGAGTCTAAACTACGTAAAAGGTTAGTTAACGATCAAAAATCTCCCCATTTCTTAACACTTTGATAAGAATAATTAATATAATTTTAATATTTTTAGAGGTCTTTCTTTGCTTCAGTATCATTCTTTTTTTTTTCCTTTTCTTGTTGGCATGTGGTCTGAAATAATTCATTTTTAAAAATATTTATATATTTACACGTCTTTCTTTCCTTGAGCATCATTCCTTTATTTTCTTGTTGCCATGTGGCCTGAAAAAGGAAAACATTACGTCCAATTTTATAAGGTCGCATTTCTTTTCAACAGAGCTGAAATCCAGCTACAAGATGCTATGCGAAGCGTTGACGAGTTGTCAGAGAAATTAGCTGACCAAGAAGAATCTATTAGGACATTTAAAAAACAGGTAAAGAAACAGGTTCTTTCCTTTTTCTTCTTTTTATTTTTATTTTTTGTCGTTTCACTTTGTAGTTCTTAGCATCACTTCCGGTTTACTTATTATATTTTTGGCGGGAAAAACATCATGCCGCGTGCTCGTTTCTAGAGTTCGGGCCTAATGTCAGTTAACCAGAAACGGAAGTGTCTTCAAGTTTTAATTTTTTTTTGGTCTCTTAGAATGCTGATAAAGAAAAGAGTCTCAGAGACAGGCTAAATCAGTCGCAGAAAGAATGTAACGAAGCCTATGAAAAACGTGCTGCAATGGAGGCACAATTGCAGGACTTAAAGGAAGAAATAAGGTTTGTTTCTCTGTTCTAAAGGCCTCCTTGTGTGAGTAAAAACTTGTCTTGTCTTAACTTGGTCAGTTGAACTCCACTATGCCGTGAACCTCCGAAATTAGGCCCCCCTGAAAATAAGCCCCTTATCACGTGATTCTATTGTTGTATGATCAAAAAGCCACGTGAGCCACTCGGAACCACTGCTAACTCACATTTAATGTATATATTTCTGTATTTCGAAAACTGATTTGATAACTCAGAACGTTGTAAATTTGGTAGACAGAAGCTAAATCCCAAAAAGAGGTGCTTTGTTGTGTAGTTGCCTGGTTTTTAGAAACATGAAAAGTACTGTTAGTAAAATGTATCAGCATTTTGCTTGTGTAAAATTGATGGGTTTTCTTTATTAGACTTCTACAGGATGAAGGGACCGTTCGCGAGGACACCCAAGCATCCTTACAACAAGAAAACGCCAGTCTTAGAGCAACCATCTCGCGACAAAGTCAAAAGATAGGAAGACTAGAGAACGAGCTGAGAAAGACGGACTTTCATGTCAGGGATCAGAGCGATGACTTAAACGATGTGGTCGAGAGACAGCGACAAAGAATTCTACAGTACCAACAAGAGATAGAGGAGACCAAACAACACATGGCAAGACTAGAAGACCTGGTACACAGAGTACAAGAACAGAGTATTAAAGAACACGTGAATGCCACGCCCTCTGTGAGTATATAGTAGATCATACTGAACACGTGAATGCTAGGCACCCTCTGTGAGTATGTATTAGAATATATTGAACACGTGAATGCCACGCCCTCTGAGTATGTATTAGAATATATTGAACACGTGAATGCCACGCCCTCTGAGTATGTATTAGAATATATTGAACACGTGAATGTCACGCCCTCTGTGAGTATGTATTAGAATATATTGAACACGTGAATGCCACGCCCTCTGTGAGTATGCATTAGAATATATTGAACACGTGAATGTCACGCCCTCTGTGAGTATGTATTAGAATATATTGAACTCGTGAATGCCACGCCCTCTGTGAGTATATGTTAGAATATATTGAACACGTGAATGCCACGCCCTCTACAATGAATTTTAACTAATATGAACTCTCAACGTATTGTTGTATCTGTGTTTTGTGTGTATAAATTACGAGTATAGTGCAGAAGTGATTTTGGGGCACGTGAATGCCACAAATGTTGAGCACATGTTGCCACACCCTCTTTATCACATCTATAATCATTTATCATGGAATGATCATCTAATGTTTTGTTTTTGTTTTCTTAACTAGACCAGTGACAGTGGAATATACAACAGCCACCAGAGGGTCAATGGATACAGCAATAGCAGCCCAGGCAGTGATGGTAGTTATCTAAATGGAGATGTCTTGATGGACGGCGAAGGACACACGCCCAGCAGTCCTGGTAAAACCAGAGCATTAGTAGCAGATCTGAAGCTCAAGCTCGCTATGAAGGAGGCAGAGATTCAGAAACTACAAGCGAGTGCTGTGGCAAGAGCAGCAGCTCAACAGAAACATATAGCTGGTGAGTCACGGGACAAAAGCCGTATAGGATCCCGTAGATGGAGGTGTTGCGGGACAAATCCCTTATAAGATCCCGTAGATGGGGGTGTTACGGGACAAAAGCCGTATAGGATCCCGTAGATTGGGGTGTTGCGGGACAAATCCCTTATAAGATCCCGTAGATGGGGGTGTTACGGGACAAAACCCGTATAGGATCCCGTAGATGGGGGTGTTGCGGGACAAATCCCGTAACTTAGGGGGGTATTGCGGGAAGCGGGAAAAATCTTATATTGGATCCCGTAACTAAGGGTGTTGCGGGACACGGGACATTGTATCCCACAGCTTAGGTATTGTGGGAAAAATCCCGTATTCGCCAATTTTACATAATGCTTTGCTTTTGTGTTTTAACCAGTCAAAAACCTGTCAAGAACACAAACTCACTTTACACAGGTTTAGCCTCGTTTATAAGTTACCTTTCTGATATCCTGTAACATAGAGGCTGAAAAACAAAAAGATTTAGCCTTGAAAATATTCATGGAAATTATGGTATCTTACTTATCTCCTGGCGTTGTTGCATTAAGGTTTAAGCAGTGACGGTGGGACCATGGATGGTCTTCGATCAGAACTGTCCGCCATTGTAGAACGAAGTCGAATGGGGGATCGCAAACAGCACGAACTCGAACAAACAGTTACTCGACTCGAGGATGAGATATCTCGATACTCTACGCAGAACATCCAGTTAGAAGAACGACTAGCCGATAAGATGTCACATATCGCGTCACTTGAAGGAAAACTTGGACAAAGAAATTTGAGAATTGTAGATGTCCAGAAGAACTTGGAGGAGAAGGTAGCAGAAGTGAACGACTTACTGAGGGAGGTGAGTTTACTGAATTTCCTTCTCTTTTCTGTAATTGTTATTTGCCTTTCTTTTATTCTTCTATTTTCCATTTAATTTTAAGGCCATTTTTTCATGCGCTCCTGTTTTTATTTTCCTTATTTTTTTTCTTTTCTAATTTTTTCGTCCATTCATTATTTTGATATCTTCTATCTTTTAGTATTTTGACAAAATGAAGGGAAATTGAAATCGTTTATATTTACTTATTCGTGTCTTTTCTTTAACTAGAGCGGATGCAATTAAACCGTGAAATAAAATCAAACTAAATACTAACTAATAGTATCTATTTAGTGACTAATAGTCGCTATCACTCAACCAGAACATTTATTAAACAAAAGACACAAATGGTCTCTTTTGTATTTGTCTTTGTATGATGAATGTTCTGGTTGAGTGATAGCAACTATTAGTTACTAAATAGCTACTATTAGTTAGTATTTAGTTTGATTTTATTTCACGGTTTAATTGCATCAGCTCTAAGTGTTTGACTTTAAAATTGTTTGTGCGTCCTCTAATATTCATTTCCTTCTCTTCTTTTCTATCTTTTCAGTTCATTCATTAGTTATATATTTTTTCTCTCCTTGTAGCTTCGACAAAAGGAGGCGCAAATCAATCAACTTGAAAGACAATTAGACAGCAAGTTTTCCGAACAAAGTCATAGAGCGGACAAGGTGAAGGAAATCAAAGATGAATTGAGAGGAAAAATTGATAAAATCGATGAACTGGAAGAAGCGCTGAGTGGAAAGAACAAAGAGTTACAAGATGCTGCAACTCTGATTGAGAAGATGAAGGTCTTACACGCAGAACACTGTAATGAACTACAAGAACAAATAGAACAGGTAAGGACTGGGTCCCCTGTGTTGATATTCGGACGAGAGAGACTGCAAATGCGAAAGTAAATAACAAGAATACTTAAGAAACAAGTAAGGATGGAGTCCCATTGCTGATAGTCTAACGAGAGAGACTGAAACCAGGTAAAGACTTGGATCCCTGTGTTCATATTATAAGAGAGACTGGAAATGAGGAAGTAAATGGCTAGAACACTTAAGAACCAGAGATAAAGATTGGTGTTCCTGTGCCAATACTCTAACGAGAGAGACTAAAAACCAGAAAGAAAACCGAATCAGATAGACGTGGCACAGGAAACCCAATTATTTTCTTTTCTTGTTCGCAACCAGCCCTAGGTTATGAAAGACTCTTGACTCGTTGCTTGGTAGCGATAAGGTACATCAAGTAAAATAGCCAATATTATTCATCGTGGATAAAAATCAAAGAATATACTTATTCATTTGTCTCACGATTGTGGCAGTCGAGAGTACCGCGACGTTTCTACTGCTACTGCTAGTTTTCATCAGGCGATGGTGTAGACTGGAAGGTGGTAATTTCAGCTTATATACCGTCAGTCTGGATCAAGGGTAGATGATCTATTATATGCTAATTGAACGTGTTTCATTGTCGTAGATTCAAAAGAAACTTGAAGACAAGAGTGTCGTGGTTATTCAGCTGGAGACTGAGTTAACAGGTAAACACTATATGGTCCTGATAATTATTCTACAGCATATTCACGTCCAGTTGGTAATATTTCGTAAAATCAGACCAAGCAGATCTTTCAGTTAGTACAGGGAAAAAGAAAGAAAGAATAAAGAAAAACTAAATAGAAAGGGAAAAAAAGGAAATAATAAGGAAGGAAAGAAAAAGAAAGAAAGGAAGAAAGAAGGACTACATATTACGTCATGTGTTTAAAATCGAACTATCACATATACGGGCAGACACTAACAAGTGTAGACGACAACTCAATGCAGTTAATCTCTTCATGTATGCTTTGCATTCGAGAAAACCTTGCAATAGACCTTTCCCGACTTGAAACCATTGTTTCGTGATCAGTCAAGTTTGGCTTTTTATTGTTAAAAATATCTCCTTGGGGGTGGGGGTAAGGAGAACTTTGGCTTGACATGAATAACTGTGTGTATCTCCCCCAGGAACACGTCAACAAATATCTTCTTGGGGGTGGGGGGTGAGGAGAACTTTGGCTTGACATGAATAACTGTGTATATCTCCCCCAGGAACACGTCAACAGCTCCAACTAAGAAACTCTATCGCCGAACAGCTCGAACGAAATCTAAAAGAACACGTTGAGAAGTTAGAAAAAAGTGAACAACAGAGCGAACTGCATAATCAGAAGTTCGGTGAGATGGAGAGTCAAGCAAACGACGCTACTAAACAGATGAAACACTTACAGGCATCCCTGGCTGAATGTCAGAGAGAGATCAAGGTTTATCTACAGCAGCTGGAAGAAGCGAGGAAAGAACATGAGGATGAGATAAATGGTGCAAATAACGAGGTAAAAAATGATGATAATGATTCTGAGTGACAATGAGGATGATTAGAAGATGCTGGTGATGTTGTTGGTGATGGTGATGTTGTTGGTGATGGTGGTAGTGGTGATGATGATGATGATGTTGATGGTGTTGATGATGATGGTGATGATGATGATGATGATGGTGTTGATGATGGTGGTGTTGATGGTGATGATGGTGTGGATGGTGTTGATGATGGTGTTGATGATGGTGGTGGTGATGGTGTTGATGATGGTGTTGATGATGGTGGTGTTGATGGTGATGGTGGTGATGATGGTGATGATGGTTGTGTTGGTGTTGATGATGATGGTGGTGGTGGTAATGATGGTGATTGTGGTGATGGTGATGATGGTGGCGATGATGATGGTGATGGTTAGTGATGGTGATGGTGATGATGATGGTGATGGTTAGTGATGGTGATGATGGTGGTGATGGTGATGATGATGATGATGGTGATGGTTAGTGATGGTGATGATGGTGGTGATGGAGATGATGATGATTGTGATGATGAATAAAGATTGATGATTATGAATGGTGATAATGGTAATAGATATGATTTGAAGGAAATGATGGTGATAATGATGATGAGGCTGTTTATGATGAAAGATGGTGTTGAGGGTTTTGGTGGATAATGATGATTAACGAGGCTTTTGATTGGCATGGTAATAATGACAATATTAATGATGATGGTGAATGAGGATGATTTGAAGGAGATCGCGATGATGATGTTGGTGCTAACGATGACGATGAAGCTACCTATTGATGATAAACGATAATTGGGGTTTTGAATCATCGTTGGTTGGAGATATTAAAGTTGATTTAATAATAATCATTACAACTTGTTTTATGATTTAGAATCAAATTTTTGATCGTATTGATGTTATTCTCAGATCGCGCAGCTTCGAAACGCTTTACAACAGACGACAACCGAGGTGGAACAAAAAACAATTTACATCGAAAAACTCGAGAAAGCTGTGTCAGACAGACAAGCAAGCCTCGAGAAGGAACAAGAACGCTGCAGAGAATTACAAGAATCACGAACCCATCTACAGCAACAGGTTTCCCTGATCGAAGAGGAAATTCACAGAGAACGCAACACCACGCAACAGGATTCTCTCGAGGCACAACACAGGTTGAATAAAACGGAAAGTGACCTCGAAACCAGGACAAGAGAGGTGAACGAACTTAGCTCCACTCTGAAAGAAATTCACCGAGATATGAAAGAGAGTTCTGCGAGAGTATTAGAACTGGAACAACTTCTACAGGATAGTAGATCGCAGAATGACAAGAAGTCTGCGCAGTTACAGACCATAGAGTTGGGATACAAAGAATCGCGCTCACAATTGACTCAACAAACCAAGAGGAATGGAGAATTAGAAGAACGAATAAGACATCTGGAAGATGACCTGAGGGACAAGGATGAACAAGTTGCGCAGCTAGACAAAGAGGTAATGGGATGGTATTTCCATTTTTCCTATTTATTTTCCATTTTTCCGATGTATTTTTTCCTATTTATTTTCCATTTTTTCCTTGTAATTCAAAAATTCATTTCTTACTTTTATATCTTTTGTCAATATTTTTTTCTTCGTGTTTTATCTTTATATTTGTTTTCCCTTTCTCTTTTCCTTCGATTTTAATTTTTTTCACCCTTCCATCCCATTTCCTTAGTTTTAGAGTGTGGGGATAGATACATAAAACATTCCCATTCAATCTATAACATCTGCTCAATGATTGCTTTATGTTCAAAAGTGTTAGGGACCGTTCGAAGGGGGGTGGGGGGTGGGGGGTTGGGATTTTGTGAATTGTAAACAAAAGAATGTATGATCCCGTCCCAACCTGAATTTTTTTTTGCGTGGCCCCCCTATTAAAACAGGATAAATATTTTTTGAATCTTCTATTTTTGGTTAGCCCTCCCCCTTAAATCCTATATTTTTTAAGTCTCTTACTAGTAAACAAAGAAATAATACTCAGGGGAATGACACGTGCTCTGAAATAAAATACATTACGCACAACGTGAAAATACCCAATGCTGTAATATGACCAAGAATTTTTCTATCTTTTTTCCTGTTAGGTCAACAAAATTGAGGGAGATTTAAAAGACACCATTTCGCAACTGAAGTCGCTGGAAGATTTGCTACAAACTAGTCAACATGTCATGGAAGAAAAGGAGAAGAAAGTCAACGAACTGGATAAAATGTTGAATGAAAGTGTAGAGGAACTTCAACAGAAGGAAAAAGATATTAAAGTGAAAGAATCACAGATTGCCGAACTGGATCAGGCTTTGAAGGAAAGTCAGAACGAAATCAAGACTAAAGATTCCCAGGTTAGGGAATAAAATTTAATGTGTGGATGGAGGGATAGATGGAAGGGATTAACCGAGATGGACGTGTGATATACTGGATCAAAATGGATGTAGGAAGGGAGGGAGGGAGGGACGGACCGACGCACGGACGGAAGGACGGACAACGGACGGAAGGACGGATGGATAGATGGATGGATGAATGGAAGGGATTAACTGAGATCGTTTCTTGCCCATTCCTTGATCACTACTTTGTTATATTCAGGTTTCACAGCTAGACATGACAATGAAGGAACACAGAAGTGAACTGCAACAGAAAGTCGTTGTCCTGGAACACTCACTGAATCAAGCTCGATACGAACTGAGTGAAAGAGCAGTCGAGGTGAGTTGAGCTGAATTCCGATCCGACGTGCTGCAAGAGTTCTACTCATGACATTTTACAAGATGTGTATTTTGAAAACGTTATATCTTCCAGATCGCAGAATTAAAGGCCAAACTCGACCAGACACAAGATTCTCTGAGACAGAAAAAGAACCGCTTGGAACATTACGAAAAAACAGCCAAGCAACAACAGCTTGACATGAAGAAAAGATTGGCACAAATAGGAGAATTAACTAAAGTACGTTTTATTAGAAAATGGTTTTTCTATCTAAAAACGTAATCGGATTTACCACCCCATGAGGGACGGAAAGCCTAACAGGTTTTAAAACACACTAGATAAGGCCAGCGATAGGTCGAATTAGGATTTAGCTAGAAATTTATTTTTGTAGAGGGAGGAAAAACCGGAGAACCCGGAAAAAAATCTCGTAGCACGAGAGAGAACCAACAAACAACTTTACTTACATATTACACCGAGTGCAGGAACCTAAATCGGGTCGCCTTGATGGGAGACGAGTGCTCTCTCCTCTACGGCACCGACCGTACTTTCCAATGTTTGGCGGTTCTCTGATATTCTTAGCCTAGACTTTGATAGATAGGTCCATCTTGGTTGAATGTGTGGAACCTTATTGTCTTGAAGGGAGGGGGCGAGAGAAAGGGGCATGGTCAGTTTTCTGGACGATTGTATTTACACTATCACCTAAACAGTTAGCATTACACCTTAGGAAGCCGAGAAGCTGCGAAAGAGGAAGCAAGAAACAGACGAAATAAGTCAAGAACTAAGACTATCTAGAGAGAATCTACAAAATACTGTAAGTACTCGGATTTACGAGGATTAGATTACATGATCGACGAGCTTATGAAATTACGTGTTTGTAAATCCATTGTATTCCTTTCAACTGATCTCTCCTATTGTCTTCTATCGTCACCTCTCCTCTCCTCTCCTTTCCTCTCCTCTCCCCTTCTCCTATAGTCTCATCTCTTCTCCTCTTTCTCCTCTCTTCAATAGATTTCTTCGGCTTTCCCATGTTATCCCATTCTTTACCTTCCATTTATTACCTTCCATTTATTCATCCTTTCATTTCATTTTGTTATCTTGTTACACACACACAGCACGCAGAACTAATGGAAGCGCGTCGAGACCTCCTGAAGTACCAGCGCAGAGAACAAGAACTAATCCAGGAACTAGACGAAGCTCATACCTTACTCAATGCTAAAGAACACGACTGTACACGACTTGCAAAGGATCTTGGTTCGGCACAGGTACGAGAGGCAGAAGCTGAAGCAAGATGTGTGCAGGAGATGAGAAAAACAAATCACCAACACGAGATGAAGCAAGTCTCACAGGAACAAGAGGTATTTTGATGTTTTTATTGTATATTTTTACTATATAGTCACTTCGCTACGCGCGCTCTCATTGCTCGAGAATACTATAACCTCGATTTTGTAAAGAATATTCATGTGTTAAATGGTGAAAGTCCATGGAATTTCCAAGTATTTGTATGGTTGAAATTGTGCAATCTTTACTTTACTTAACTGTGTTGTGTATGCGTGTGTGTGTGTGCGCGGCCATAACTTTTTTTGTGGAAAATTTGTGTGTGTGTGCGTGTGTGTGCGTGTGTGCGCGCGGCCATTACTAACTGTATCTATTTCATTAGTTGAAGAGACTCCAAGAAAGCCATGCTAAGATGCTATCACAACGAGAGGAAATGCAGGCGGAGCAACGTCTCGTCGTGAACGAGCTACAAGAGAAAGAGAGACTTCTAACCCAAGAACTGGCACACTGTAAAGAAGAGATGACCACCCTAGTAGAAGAGAACAAACACCTTGCGTCTCAACTCAATGTTTATCAAGACGATTTGAAGGCCATTAATGAAGCCTTGGTTATTAAAGACGCTGAGGTACTGTGGCGCTTTATATAGTCGCTTTTTTCATCCGAAATCAGCCAAATAGGTTCAAAGGGAGAGGAGAGTAGAGAAGCAGGGAGGGATAGGGTCGGGTCAGGTCCAGCACGCCCATTATACAGCTTGGGTTGTCTGTGGTTAGATGACAGAACAAAATCCCTTTACTCTCGGGAATCAGTGAATTTATTCTCATGTAAAATGGCTGCCGTCCTGTGCAAAACCTGTTAGGCTAAAAGTCTACCTTTCCATGTGCCCTGCCCTGCCCTGCCTTGCCCTGCCTTTTCACAGTCGCCGTACGTCATAGTCTATCTATTCCCATCGAGGTTTTGAAAACAAGTTATCTTATTCTAGATTGCACGGTTAGAAGCAAGAATATCTGGATACGAACGAGCAATGTTCGGTACTCGACCTCACTTTGATCGACTTGGAGCAACCTCCCCTCGACCGTCCCCTCGACTACAACCAGCGCACGGATCACATGTTCGACGCGTGACATCGCCAAGGTCACTGGCCGACTACAATCACACAGGACTAACCAAAAGCATTTCTGACCACAATCTTCATAACCTGTCAGAGAATTCAGTGTTTAGTTTGTTGGACAATGACGATTTCTTCGATTCGCGTGACAACATCTTTCCAGAACGAGGCGCCCCTAATAACAGCATGCATGTACGGTCACGCACGTTCGACAACAGAAGTCACGCTTCGTCACACAACGGACCAACGGGAATCGAGATTCTTGATAATATATTGGAATCAGACAAAGTACCTCTGCTAATGTCACCTTCAAGAACTGACAGGATGCATGCAAAATCTATGAATTCGACGTCTTCATCTCCGCCTCAGAGACAGGAAGCTAGACGCCACGATAACTCGGGCAAACAACAGACCTTGAAAGAGCAGCTTGAAAATAAAAAGAAGGCGGCAGGCCTGGTACAAGAGAATGGTGTCGACGGAAACGGTCTTGACCCTACTCAATGGTAAGATGCTTTTTCTCGTAGTCCCAATGTTGGCTAAATTAAATCAAAGATTTCTGTTTTCTTTTAATATGTTCTTCTCTCTTGGAAATGATTGCAAACGAGCTGCGCAAGTCTTTACGCCGTTTATTCTGAAAAAGATCTTGTAACTTTTTGGGCGTATTGCTTGTATCAATAGACCCTTTTCGAGTTCCAAATTACTGCTGTGTTTCTTGATTACGGACTCATTTACTCAGACTAAGCCTCGAATCAGTGTCTAAATATTCACAAATACCAACGGTAAAGTAAAGAATGCACAGCTTCAACAATACGAACACTTTGAAACTCGACGGACCTTGACTGAAACACGTGAATATTTTTCACAAAATCGAGGCTAAGCCTGATTAAATGAGTCTTAAGCGAGGAACGAACGCTGACCCCATACACAATCATCGATGTACATTTCCAGAGAAAACTTTCCATTCCGCTGGTAAAAATCCCACGCCAGACCGAAAATGACGTCTATTGATAGCCACCTCTTAGCTCAAACCTACACTAATAAAATTTTATATTCTTAGTCGCGCAAGCCTGGAAGAACGTCTACGAGCCAGCGAGGAACGACGGAAGCAAATCGACAAACAATTACACACAATGCAATCTACTATGACATAGCTGGGACGCTGAGAGAAACAACTCGACAACGCCAAGCTCAGCGACAAAAACTTTGTAAGATATACATATGAAGGGGGACATTGGGTAAGTAAAACCCCTTGCTCCTCCCCCTCCGTCTTTTTTGTCATCATTCTCTTCTTGCCAATACGCATGCGTACGACTGCCATGATATTGATATGACAGTAGAACAGAGAAATCACGGGAAGGAAATAATGATGTCCGTGGAACGATCCATGTAGTGTAAACGATTGGTGTGTATTCGATCAAAATGCTCGGACAGCAATTTCACGTCACACAAAAAAACAGCAAAAAAAAACTGAGTTTTTTGTCTAAGTCAACCAAAATGGCGGTCATGACGTCACATGCTTCCGAAGATTCATACATTCAAGACTCATTTTTTCCTTAAAACTTTTGGTAAGAAAAAAGGGGTAACAGGCAGTTTGCCTTCTTTTTAAAAAAATTGCATTCCTTGGAAAACATTGCCATTACAAATCTATGCAGCTATCTAAATAAGATATTATTATTTCAAACGCGAAACATATACATACTCAACAAAGATATCTATAGTAATCCTGTATGGTAGAACCTATATAGCACACAGTTGATGTAATGTATTCAGTAAATTTATTGTATTCTATTGTCGTTCTATCTATTCATAGTTAACTATGATCTACTTTATTAGGTGAGATCCATTGTATTTTTATGAATACATGACATTAACTGCTTGCTACGTAGGCTCTGCCGATCCTCCTGTATAGAGTTTAGGACGTTGGCTTGATTAAGGGGTCCTATTGATAGCTCCACAGCTGTGCGTGTGCCATGTCATATACCAGAGTGAATATTACCGGTCGACTGTAGAGTAACTATATTTGACCTGACTTGTAAAAAGTATACAATTTTGAAAATAATAAAAAAGGATATTGTGAATAATAATACTTCAGTTTCGAGTTCTCTGTTTCTTAGGGATAGCCCTCATTTTGTGTAGACCTACATATAGTTACGGGTCCCGGTGAAGGTCCGCGGAATTTCAAAGTGCTCATTTGTGCTGTTGAACTTGTGCATTCTTTACTTTAAGTTACCGCTTGTGAATATTTATCTTCCAGTAAAGGTCTGTGGAATTTCAAAGTGTTGTTTTTATTGTTGAAGATGTGCGTTCTTTACTTTACCGTTGGTATTTGTGAATATTTAAACACTGATTCGAGGCTAACCCTGAGTAAATGAGTCTGCAATCATGGAACACACCGATATTGTACAAGGTATCGCAAAGCCTTGTGGGATGGAAATGCGGATAAACATTGTAAATGAATTACATGGAAAAGAAGAAGAATATAAGTCGGGGAAAAAACAGTTCTTCCAGGAATTGGAAACAACAAGAGTACAAAATATTGTTGCAGCATGTTAGGACTGTCCGTGGAAACCGCTATTGGAAAATGGTCTAGTTGGTTTTCTAAATACATTCTCCACTACCCACTCCTCCCATGGTACAATCTTGCCATTGAGAGACGAAAAGAAATGCCCTTCGACCCTCACTCTATATTTAAGCAAAAGAAAACTTTTCCTCGAAAGAAATTGTAATTCTTGAAGTTGTACCGGGAAAATACGAAGGTTGTGCTTACATACATATAGAGGAAATATATAGCCGGTCCTAAATATTCTGAATGAAAACGAGTTTATCGCATGTTATCGGGTGTAAAGCCCTAGCACGTGACGTGCTTGAAACATCATGGCCCATCATTAAAATAATGGTGGCGGAAGGTGGAGGGGGAAGGATAATTTCCTCCCGCCGACATCACCAAAAACAGGAAATTGAGGATGAAAGTCGTATAATAAGGAAAGCTTTTTAATCGCCGAGATCATGAAATATTTGTTATGAGGATAAACGTAGATTTAGTTGAAACAATTGACACTTCCTATTGCTCCATTAAGAATTTTAAAACATTAAAAACGGGTATTGTCTTCTAAGTAATACTAATTTCCAAAAAAACGTAAATTCTCGTACGAAAAAACTCTATTGAGTTATTTTGACAGACTATAAGAAAGTACTTGAAGAAACAAAAGTATTGCGTGCGTTGGGCAGAAAATTAACTCTGTGAAGAGAAAGGTTCGGGACACATTCTGTTTGTCGGCATCAAACCAAACCATATCCAGTTTTCAGTCTCCGATAACTTACGATTTTGATCCAACAAACATAGTTTATCGGTCATGACATCAAATCAAACCATTTCAAGTTTTCAGTGTCTGATAACTTTCGATTTTGATCCAACAAATACTACCCATCTTCCAGCATCAGTCGTCCCAAGATGGATTTCTTTAATTGCCATCAACATTGTCATCTCTCCGCTCACTGTCCTTATCAATTTGCTAGTAATCTGGACCGTGGTGAAAAATGAACAGCTCAGATCTAATAGTTACTACATCCTTGTGACCATTCTGTCTTTCGGCGATCTTCTGATAGGACTCGTCGTACAACCGCTGTATGCTGCTTTGATGATCTGTTTCACAGTCCAGTCTTCGTACATCTGTGAACTAACCATGGCCTATGCGGTATCTGCGTTACTCTGCACTGCCTGGACAACTGTGACCATGGTAATCGTCAGCCTGGAAAGATACCTTTACATAGAGCATCCCCTGTTCTATCATACTTCAATCACCTCCAAGAAACTGATGATAGCAACGGCAGTTAGCTCGGTTCTTGTGGGAACGACAATCTTAAGCACTTGGTTGCAGGTTTCTGAATCCATTGGGACAAGACAGCTTCCTTTGATCCTTACCTTTGGTCCCAGCTTCGTCGTCGTCTTTTTTTGCGTCACTAAAATACACCTGACGGCCCGTCGACAGATGAGAGTCATCTCCGCCCAGCAAGAATCTGTAGCCATGAAGCAAAGTAAGATCAAGGAATGCAAACGCACTTTCACTCTAGGCTTGATAGTGCTAGCATCCGTGGCGTGTTTGTGTCCAATATTGATTTTAAAGATCGTAGGAGTTGTGAAGGGCAACTGGCCTGATAACGTCAGATTTCTACATGGTATCTCTTTAACCTTGCTTCATTTGCAGTCCCTCATCAACCCCATTATTTACTCCCTTCGTCTGTCCGACATCC
Organism: Actinia equina; assembly: GCA_011057435.1. Lineage (NCBI taxonomy): Eukaryota > Metazoa > Cnidaria > Anthozoa > Actiniaria > Actiniidae > Actinia > Actinia equina. The sequence goes on from WHPX01000294.1 coordinate 70,894, forward strand.
GTTCAGGTGTGGCTAAAAGACTCGGTTGCAATCGCAGCCAATGAACTATTCATGAAGAGAGAAACCTCTAGCAGTAAGAATCAAAATATTCTAAGAACCCCTAAAATTAGCGTTTTATTGTTCTCTCAGGCAATCAAACTTTAGCAGCTGATGTAGTCTGCCAGCCTAAATTATTGGTCAGATTATATGTTATTATATTATATGTACTATTATTATTGATATATTATTCATTAGGAATATATAGTTATATTGAAAATTCGAACTCCGAAATAAAGTTCATTGAAAGGAGAGCCGTGTTTACGAAACGAAACGTTTGTAAAATTGTTTCAAAATATTTTAAATCAGAGACAAACATTTTAAGTAATTATATTATGAATCCTGACTTCAATAAATTACAATATGAATTGATTGAATGATTGAGTATTTACAAAGCCCCTTAAGACTAGGAATCATATACCACGGAACGATGGTAGGGTAATTGTTAGGGGTATATATAGGGTAAGGGGGTGGGCTAAAGTATATGTTGGGTATGTAAGTAGGTTGAAAGTACATTCCCTGCTTAGCTTTTTTCCTCTGCCGAAACCTAGACTCCTAAGTCTCGCTCGCTAATTTTTTCCGTTGCAAACTCGGATTCAAATAGTCATGCACTTCCGGTTACGATAGCTTAGTGCATTTTTTAAATCTGCCGGGAGAGATTGCAACGGAAAAGAAATAGCCAGCGAAACTTAGAGCAAATCTAGCCGAAACCTAAGTAAGCGTATATATATAAAGAGGGAATATATAGCCGGTCCTAAATATTATGAATGAAGACGACTTTATCTCATGTCAGTCGGGTCTAAAGCCTCCTAGCACGGGACATGCTAGGAACTAACATTATGGCCCATAAAAACAATGACGGCGGAAGGTGGATGAGAAGGGAAGGAGAAAATTCCTCCTCAAACTCTTACGTTTAGCCATTCCGAAATTGAGGGGGGAAATGGGTCGAGTTGAGCTGTTATAGGGAACATATTTCCCAGATGGCGGCTATTTTGTCCCCTAAAAGAGACCCAAAATGCACTGTACTGCCAACTCGACTCACGGGTTTCCCCAGCCTCTGTATCTGTGGCACCGGGCTTCCTGTGGAAAAACGATATTACCACTCAAAAAGCTTTATTAGTTATAAAACTTTTATCTTTGAACATAAATTTTCTTAGAAAAGCAATTCTCTCAAAAGCGATTTCCTATAGCTACGTCTTTTGTAATTTATTTTTTCCACAGGAAGCCCGGTGTCACAGATACAGAGGCTGCCCGGAAAACCTGTGCTCGACGCATTTTTTCCCTCTACCCCGGAATGGCTAATATACTTTAAGAGTTTGGGTAGGGCCCAGCCAACCCCCTCCCCCATCCACCTCTTTTCATTTCGTTCCGCCGCCATCGTTTCTTAGATGAGCCGTGGGGTGCCTTGCTTTTTCTTTGCCCGAGGAATACTAGGCACTAGTCCTTGTTTGATAGCTGTTGTTATGGTAACAAGTATGGTTAATATTCGGCCATGTTTAGAAACAACACGAAATTGGTATCAGTCGTGGAAAATATTCATTTTAACACAAGATATTCTCGATAAAATATAACTAGACAGTCATGCCTCCGAAGAAGAAGGGTAAGAAGAGTGGTAAGAAGAAGAAAAGTGGCAAAAAGAGCGGTCGTAAGTCTGCTGCGTCGGCTCCGTCGGCCGAAATCCTCACCGAATTGTCGAAGGAGTATTTCTTGATCCAAATTAGAGACTTAGAGGGTCGTTTAGCGAGGTATCAAAAGAAATGCGACGAACTAGAACTGAGGAACGAGGACTACAAGTCCAATTATGAACAGCAAACGACAGATAAGAAAGAAATCGTGTCGTTTTTGAAGAAGCAGTTGGAACAAAGGGCAGACGAGATAGCTGACTTACAAGATAGACTCATTGGTCTACAACAGGCGAAGGATGCCGAGAAAGATCAGTTTGAAGTCCAGTTAGCAACTTTACGGACTGAAATGCAGGAGATTAAAGATCAGTTGACTTCTGAGAATATGGTATTAGGTGGGAAATTAGCTTCGCTCGAAGAATTTCGTATACAGAAAGAAGACTTGATGGCGAAGTTTGCCAAGATGGAGGAAGAGCTGGAGAAACAGCAAAAGGATCATAAGGAAGTTATTTATAACCTCGAAAGAAAAGCGGTGGTAGATAAAGACAGGTAAGAATCTATTAATAATATATCATATGTTTCTTAGAGTCTATGACTAAATTTTGAAAATGAAAAGAAGAAATTCATGTAAAGGGGAGGTTTACAGTATCTGTATATTGGATCTTATAGTCGTCTTGCTGTGCGTGCTCTGATTGGTCAAGAACTGTGCTGTATTATTGAACCAAGTATTGTGCTGTCACTATGGCACATCCATAAAAAAGTATAAGAAAGCTGCATTGAAAACTACATAATAGTTTGTTTCTTTCTATTAAAAAAACATAAAACGGCTTTTTCATGCTATGCTCAGTAATACGACGCATTCGCCTACAGCTTGGGAATAAATTGTGAAATCTTTTTAGGCTCAAGAAGGAGATGGTGTTACGACTGAATCAAGTTGCCGCAGAATTCAGAAAAGTGTCCAACAAGCAAATGGCAGAAACCACAAAGAGAACCATCCGTGAGAATGTCTCGATCAATTCGCAACTAGCTAAGATGTCAGACAAGACAATGGAGCTTATCCAAGAGAATGATGAACTGAGAACGAAGGAAAAGAAACAGAAATTACAGATAGATATGCTGGAACATACAGAGAAAGAATTAGCTAGAAAGAACAGTAGCAACCAAAAGGTATGGTAAAAGAATATAAAAATATATAGTACAGTTTTTGTATGACTGTGACAAAGTTGGTGCCCTATGTGTACCTTTCTGCAACTGTGATGTTTTCTAGAATTTTTATTTGCTGACTTTTTTTCTAATACAATGTGATTGGTCTGGCAGTGCTGTGACCTTGGTGTGACCTAGTCCATGCACAGTTCAAAACATACGCTTCCCCCTTGAAGAGGCACTAAGGCTAGTCCTTCATGCATCAACCAAGACCTTTTCTTGGCTGGATAAACAGGCTGCATTCTGGTTTAGTTAGGGTTACTACAATTAATCCACATCAAAATGTTTGTACCCAAGCTAGACCACAATGCACCATTTGCTATTTCAGAAAGCTGCAGCAGGTTCCATTAAGTCCTCCTTAGCTTCCCTCAGAAGCCCTTTAAAATCCAATCTGTAAGCATTGCCTCAAGGACAGTTATTATGAAAATGAAGGTCTTTAAAGTCGAGGGTGCAAACTTTATACAGTATAATGTCTGTCATGTTTCACTTACCTGTCCAAAGCTACTCACTACAATACATCTAGTTGACATCTCTAATATTCTGTTTATTCAACATGCAAAATATAATTATGGAAATGTGATCGTTTGATTTGTGTATTTAGATTATCCGTATGCTAGCAGAGAAGTCAAAGCAACAGGAAGAATTACTAGCAGAATATGAAGAGCAACTGACGCTAAGCAAAGAGGCAGAGAGTGAGATAAACTTGCTCAAATCTCAAGTATACAGCATTAAAGAGGAATTAAAGGTATGGTGCGATTGGTGTTCTTTCTGTCAACACTTTGATTCATAAGCAGTTATTATCATACAAAAGTGTTATTCCACGATTTTCTATAAAAAAAAGAAATAAAAAAAAAAAAGAAAGAAAGAAAAAAAATGATTTTCTACAGAGAAATTAAATTCATATAGATGGTGTAATGTTGTGGCTGCGTAAAGAATTGATGGCCCTCCCTTCAATTCCTCCATCATACCCCTTCTCAAAAATGAATGCTCTCTTGGAAGTAAAAATAAACCTTTTTTTCAAGGTAGCACACTCATCCAAATTAAAGAAACTTGATGGGCCACAATACCAGAACAGAGGCCTCATAATAAGAAAAATCATACTTTTCTATGAGATTTTGGGATAAGAATTCATAAAATTTATTATTCTTCCTTAAATATAGAACTGGCTTCTCAATTTTCGTTTTTCAGTTAAGTGGCTTTTCAAGATTGGACAGCATGCAAACTTAAGAAAACAGCCTATTGCTTTATCATGAATATATTTTTTCTTATTGATGTTTTAGAACCAGTATGACAAAGCAGAAAGTGTAGAAATAGAGCTAAAGAAAGTAAGAAAGGACCGGGAAATTGTAATGCAAACCAAAGATGAGCTTGTTGGTATTCTATCTGATGCTGCTGGTGCTCTTAAGGATTCCCTGACTGTAAGTATAATGGCTTGTAAATCAAAGATTCTCATTGCGCCATTATATCTTTGATTCCATTGGAAATTAGTGTGTAAGTTTTTGTTGGGAAGGAAAACTAGAAAACTCAAGGAAAAGCGATCAACTTTGGTGAGACACTCAAAAAAACTCAGATTGGCTGCTAAGTCTAGGAAACAATTCTCAGACTGCAGCTAGGGTTTAAGGCTACTGCAAGTACAACTGGGCCACATTTGATTGCTGTGTCACCTTGAAACAAGACCTGTGCTCACCCAACACTCAACAGAGTTGCAGTGAAAACCAAATAACATTGTTCTACTTGTTTCTCTAGATAGAAGACGATAGTGGTCTGTATGGCAAGGTAGACCTTGTATCCCAAAGGAATAACCTCATCAAGACCCTCCTAGACATACTGGACCAGTCTGCTAAGTATGGAGTGGGTCCCAATGCTAAAGATTTTGTGTCTACCAAGTCTTCTAGGACTGCTAGTGCCGACCTGGCAAAACATATCAGAAAGAAAGAGTAAGTTGATATAGCTATTAATACTTCAATAATAAACTCATGCTTTCCCATGATGTTTCTTCTTCTCCATCATGTAAGAGCTAGGGTTTGTTGTGGAAGGTCTGTGGTCATACAAAGGTCATACAAACTAAGGTCAATTTCAACTTTTTTACATGGTGTTTTTAATTTAAAAATTTTCTTAGACCTTTGTCACGCAGGGACTATGTTTATTCCCAAAAAAAATTAAAGCCTTTGTTTCTGCTTGTGCAAACTCATCCCAAAGCACTTGAAGAAGCAAGATGAGTAAAAATCTATTGTTCAAGGCAATATGGCTGCTATGTAACAAAGGTCTGTTGTGAAGTGTGATCATCTGGGTGAGTGTAGTCTTGAGAAAGACTGTTTTGTTGGTGGTGACTGACGTTTCAACAACCTGAGCGGATGTGAGTCCACTTACTCTTAACAAAGGTCTATTAATTTTAAGTTGCCAAAGTTAATCTTAACATTTTCTTAATTTTTTAGGCGTGCAACTACTCCATTGGTAGAACCAGTCATAGCAGCAGTAAACAAACCACTGGCACATTACAAGCTAGGTGATCTAGGAATTGTACCTCGGTCAAAGCCAAGGCTAGGAGAAAGACAGGGGTCTGCATCGCCGGTTCTAGAACCAATAAAGAGAATGAAAAGTGTTGGGGTTCAGACTATCAGTACTCAAAAGGTAATAAATACAATTTTTTATAATAAAAGACAAATAAAGACTATTGGTAATTCTTGAATTATAAAATTTAAATTTTAAGTATAACCATGTAACTTCATTGAAAAGCTTCTGCAAAAAATTTAAACACACGTATCACCTTTCTTTTTTCAGGCCATGTTCTTTGCAGATCAGCTTTTGTCACGTCACAGTGGCTCCAGTTCAGCTCATTCCTTCTCTAGACCTGATCATCCAGCTTCTACTATGAGAACAGAAGTCCAGGTTGGACAAGGTGCAGGAAGACCAAAATTCCTATAGTGTTGTAACCTTGAAAATAATGGAAAGTGCATTCCAGCAATGGATATCTCTTAAGAATGCTCTAGGATTAGGAGTATCGTACTTGTAAGACCGAGTACTGGAATCAGAGGACACACCCTTAACTCTAATATTTTGTTAATATGGAGAAAAACTCCCAAATCTCTTTATAAAAAATGTAAATACAGGAGTTTCCACATGTAATAGTGCTGGAAAATGGATTCTCATTTTGTAAATATGAAATTGTTATAAAAAGAATAGTTGTGTGTTCATTGCATTTTTGTTATAATCTGATCTGTCAGTCCATTTTTCACATTCTTATTTTTAACCAGTTCACTACAGAGCTGAAATTTAGTCCCCTAAGATTAATCAAGGGACCATTATTTGTAGGATGGGGAGGGGGGGGGGGCTAAAGAATGTCCTAATTATCGTAACATCCCTCTTCTATTGTTTAATTCAAGATTTGATAAAATTGATATTTGTTTTGTCTCAAGGAAAATGAAAAAAAAATGAAGGAAAATTAAAGAAGAAAAAAAAAAAACAATGTAAATTTGAATAAACTTCCTCTTTTCCCTTTATTCATTCATTCTTTCTGTGCGGCATGTCTCCCTGCTTCGAAAATTCCAAAAGTGAAAAGGAGATGACATAAAAGAGGATAAAACAAAATAACGATATTCCCATATTTCCTCTTCATTCATTCTCGTCCATCAAACAACCTGTCCGGCCACAGGTAGCCCAAGCTTGGTTTCTGTGGTGTCCTGTCATAAGGAAATGTATGGGGACTCATCAAAAATTTCAATAAAATCATTGAAACGTGAAATAAAGCCTCGAAATTTTACCCGATCATTGATAAATAACACTTCTTTCGCTCTGTGTGGTTATTTTTTGAATATTTCTTACTAGTGGGGAAAAAAAATCTTAAAACGGGCTAAATTCACGTTTCAATGATTTTATTGACATTTTTGATGAATCCCCATACATTTCCTTATAACATGACACCACAGAAACCAAGCTTGGGCTACCTGTGGTCCGACATGTCTGGCCGCCTCGTCTGTGACGTCACCTTGTAATATACTACGACCTGCTGATTCAGTCGAGTGTCAACTTTTGAAACGACAAAAACTAATCGTAAAATATTTAACATTTTACCGTCCTAAGCTATCCTATTTACTACAAAAGTGTATGCCGTGCCATACGATAAGTTCTTATTATCACATTTGCTCGTTTATTCCTTTCTAAGGTCCAAAATATTAGGCTAAAAGTGAACATGCTTTAACGCTTCTGAACGACGTTCGTGTATTTTCCGCGAAGTCCAGCTTGAAATTTTTCCACAAAATGCCTCCAAAATTTAGTCGGACGACCGACGAAGACAGAGAATATGCTCGAACTTCAGAAAGGGTGAGTCATCTGTTTATTCCATCGTTTTTTATTGAGTTCAATTACGAAAAGAAGCTCATAAAGTATCTTGTGTTCAAAGGGACAACGTTGTTCATGTCCTTGAGATGCACTGCATTGTTGTCTTTTAATTCGCTCTGTTTTATCTAATTAACTCGATATAAACTATATAAATCTTTTTCAACCCGAACTTTTTTATTATACACGAGATAAACTCTAAAAAGGGTTTCTTTTTCTTTGATAAAATACTTTAACATTTCCGGTAGCCATTGGAAACTAAAAGTTTATGCTTTTTAGAAACTCGAATACTTTCTAAAATCAGATGTGAGGAAGGAGGGGGGATTTTACATTTGAAATTTAAAAACAAATTGGTTGCAGCCCCCCCCCCCCCACCCCCACCCCCTACTCAATTATAACTTGGGTTTTTCAATGGCTTCCCCAAACTACAGAATATAGAAGACACTACATATTTAAATATCTTTGGCTTTGAAAAATATTTTTGATATCAACCCCCCTCCCCCCTCCATTTGTTACAGGGGAAAATGGTTGGCCCTCTGCCAAATTCCCATAGTCTCCTTATGTCTAACTAAATAAGGCCTGTTGTGCGGAAGATGATCAATAAATAGTGGCATGTGAATTACTTTTGTCCAGTAGTTGGAATTTGGCAAACCTGTAAGTTCAACAGGACTTGCCGCATTTTGCCACACTGGAGTGGCAGCTGTAACATATGTGGCTGTTTTTCTGTACTTACATATAGCATTAAAAGGAATAAAGTTTAACTAATATATATCTTATTGTATTATTTCATATTTTCAGGTTACACTCCTTGACTTAGATGATTCTGATGATGAAAGAATGTAAGTCATCTAGTGGATATATATTAAGCTTATAAAGCAGGAATTAAAATTTGATAATGATCAAATTACCTTTGATCATCTCCAACACTGTGGGCTTAAAACTTAGCTGTTCATTTATCATTTCTGCAGATTCTCTGGACCAAATCCATACAGATCCAGCGAGCCAAAAGTAAATGATAATGTTGCGAAAGTTAAAAATGAAATAAAGAGTGTGGTTAATGTCATGCAAAATAACATATCTAAGGTTTTGGATAGAGGAGCAAAATTGGATGATCTTCAAGATAAATCTGGTAAGAACTTGTATTTGGATCTAACAGACACTTCTATATATCTGATCTGATCTGATAAAAAAGTATGGTAATTTAATATGACCAAGAAGATCAAGCCACTTGTTGTACAACTTGTTGTGCAACTTGTTGTCAAACTAAATTAGGCCTGTTGTGCCGAATATGATTAATGAACTAAGTACAGCAAAAGAGTGGCATATGAGTTACTTTGTCCAGCAGTTTGAATTTTGTTAAGTTCAACAGGACTTGCCACATTATGCCACACTGGAAAGGCAGCTGATTCACATGTGACTATTTTGCTGTACTTAGGTTTAACTAATATATAAAACAAAAAAAAGTTGCACCTTGTATGACTTTGGTACCCATCTTACTACACTTTAAGCACAAATTTGTTGCTTCAACACAGGCTTTTTTTTCCATTCATTTTATTTCTGTTTATATTATTGATTTTGATCTTTGATACTTATTTAATTTGCTTTCAGAGAACCTAGAGACAAGTGCTTCTCAATTTAGAGTAGGATCAAGGAGATTACAGAGGAAAATGTGGTGGCAGAATTGTAGAGTGAGTAAAACATGAATACTGTAAACTAGTAGACAGACAGACAGATGAAAGCAGTGACCTAGGGATGGATAGGCAAACGGACAGACAGACAAATGGATGGGCAGACTATGGGACAGACATACAGAATGAGGGATGGATTATATGAAGACAACACATAGACAGACAGATGAAAGCACTGACCTAGGGATAGATAGGCAAATGGACAGACAGACTATGGGACAGACAGGCAGATGGACCGATAGACATATGAAAGCATGCAGGGGCTGAGGGAAAAACAGACAAAGGGACAGGGCTACAGACAGATGGACAGACAGACTATGGGACAGACAGACTATGGGACAGACAGACAGACTGATAGACATATGAAAGCATATGGCTTCAGACAGATGGACAGGCAGACTATGAGACAGACAGACAATGAGGGATGGACTATATGAAGACAGACATTTATTTTTTCATTTATGATAACCAATGTTTCTATTTTTCTAGTTAAAGCTTGTCTTTGCCTTTGTGGTAATTATTTTATTAGTCATCATAATAGGTAAGTTTTGCTGATTATAAGACCATTCATTTGATGATCATATGTTTGCAGTGAGAAGCATGAAACATCACTACCTATTTTCCTTCCTATCCTCTCCTTACTTTGTTGTTCTCTTGAATTTTTCTTTGGTGGGCTACCTGTGGTGCATAGCTTAGTGTGACTTGGAAAGACTGAAAAAAAAACTCCCTGAAGAAGTGTACAGAGTTAGACGAAACGTGTAGGAGATATAAAATAAAAAGTTTTACAACCTAGCATCCTAAGTGCTGCTCACTGGTTCCTTTCAAAAAGGTTTCAAAAAGAAGTGTACAGAGTTAGACGAAACGTGTAGGAGATATAAAATAAAAAGTTTTACAACCTAGTATCCTAAGTGCTGCTCACTGGTTCCTTTCAAAAAGGTTTCAAAAAGAAGTGTACAGAGTTAGACGAAACGTGTAGGAGATATAAAATAAAAAGTTTTACAACCTAGTATCCTAAGTGCTGCTCACTGGTTCCTTTCAAAAAGGTTTCAAAAAGAAGTGTACAGAGTTAGACGAAACGTGTAGGAGATATAAAATAAAAAGTTTTACAACCTAGTATCCTAAGTGCTGCTCACTGGTTCCTTTCAAAAAGGTTTCAAAAAGAAGTGTACAGAGTTAGACGAAACGTGTAGGAGATATAAAATAAAAAGTTTTACAACCTAGTATCCTAAGTGCTGCTCACTGGTTCCTTTCAAAAAGGTTTCAAAAAGAAGTGTACAGAGTTAGACGAAACGCGTAGGAGATATAAAATAAAAAGTCTTACAACCTAGCATCCTAAGTGCTGCTAACTGGTTCCTTTCAAAAAGGTTTCAAAAAGAAGTGTACAGAGTTAGACGAAACGTGTAGGAGATATAAAATAAAAAGTTTTACAACCTAGTATCCTAAGTGCTGCTCACTGGTTCCTTTCAAAAAGGTTTCAAAAAGAAGTGTACAGAGTTAGACGAAACGTGTAGGAGATATAAAATAAAAAGTTTTACAACCTAGTATCCTAAGTGCTGCTCACTGGTTCCTTTCAAAAAGGTTTCAAAAAGAAGTGTACAGAGTTAGACGAAACGCGTAGGAGATATAAAATAAAAAGTCTTACAACCTAGCATCCTAAGTGCTGCTAACTGGTTCCTTTCAAAAAGGTTTCAAAAAGAAGTGTACAGAGTTAGACGAAACGTGTAGGAGATATAAAATAAAAAGTTTTACAATTTATCATCCGTGGTGCTGCTCACTAGTCTCCCTGAAAAAAATTACCCAAACTTCTCACCCTCCTTTATCACACAGTAATCCCAGTGCCAAAAAACTGTAAAACAGACGCAAAATGTAATTTTACAGTAGGAGGCTAATTTTTACCCAAGCTAGGCAACAATTGCTTACTATCAATCACGTGACTTTTTGGAGTTGACTGGGGGGCAAACAAGCGGTTGACTGGGGGGCAACTAGCGGATGCTAAGGCAAAACATATCAAAATAAGTCCTCAAACTATTGTATTTGACTATTTTCACGACATCAAACCAGAAAACAAGAGATCAAAACAACCTCCAGGATTCTACAAGCCATCAAAAAAGAGCTATTACCGGAAGTGACGTCTATTGATAGCAACCTATAGTAGAATGCACCCTCCCCTTCCTAAGAAATTCAAGTTCTCTCTCTCTCCCCTCCCCCAGAGGAATTCATATACCTGAAGTTTTCATGTGTGTTTTTTTAATTATTGTAAATACAATGTAAATAATGTAAAATATAATGTAAATGCTGAATGATTCTAGAGGGAGAAAACCAGTGAACCAGTAGAAAGCTTACAGAGGACAAATAGTCCAGTTTCGAGTTCCAAATTACCGCTGCTTTCCTTGATTACAGATTCATTTACACAGGGTTAGCCTCGTATCAGTCTCTAAATATTCACAAATACCAATGGTAAAGTAAAGAATGCACAACTGCAACAATACAAACACTTTGAATTTCCATGGACCTTCACTGGAACGCATGAATATTTTGCACAAATCAAGGCTAACCCTGTGTAAATGATTTAGAACTTGAAACTGATCTATTGCTGCTTGATAATAAATAGTTTATTGTACTTTCATCTGCAGTTAATTTTTATGTACGCATTGTATTAATTAACAAATAAAACAGCTTTTTCCCTACCCCGTTCAGTATTATAAAATAACTGTTATGAATGTCGCGTTCTGATTGGTCTGAAGCGTGTGCTTTATGAGAGCACATTGCACGCGTGTGCACTTTCCATTGCGTCATTCCTATCTATTATTGCAATTTGTATTTTATAAAAGAAATAAAAAACTTGCTTGCTGTGCTGTGTGCTGTCATAAAGCACTTGGGGGTTGACAGAACACTCGAGAAGTGTCCAGAAGCACTCTGCTACACGTCGTGCTTCTCATAACACTTCTCTCGTGTTCTGCCAACCCCCGCGTGCTTTATGACAGCACACAGCACCCGCGCGCGTTTTCTATTTGTTCAATAAAGCACACAGGAAGTGACGTAAGCACGAAAGAAGTGAGTTAGTGCTTACGGCGCTTCCTAAGTGCTTAATTACTGAGCAAAGCATGGAAAAAGATTTTTCATTCGATTTATTATATAGTTACTCATTTTATTTCAGTATTGAATTTATTTACGCAAAAAGAAAAACGCATGCGAATTACGTCAGCACTGTGCTCCGTTCAGTAATAAAGCACAGTTTTCGACTAATGAGTGTGCGCGTACTATCCTAACTATATAATAATGTTACTTAATTGTTTCTTTTTAGTTCCAATTGTCATGAAAAAGAAGAAGAAAACATAACAAATGAATCTATACAATTTTTACAGTGAGAAGGTAGAAATAATCACTAATCTCTCCTGATTTTAGTAAATATCAATATATATTAGACTGGTAGTTATGCTCTTGCAACTATATTTGTAGAATTCTATCCTTTCCCTTGTTTTTACTTTCTTTCATCCCTTTCTTCCTTCCTTCCTTCCTTCCTTCCTTCCTTCCTTCCTTCCTTCCTTCCTTCCTTCCTTCCTTCCTTCCTTCCTTCCTTCCTTCCTTCCTTCCTACCTACCTACCTTCCTTCCTTCCTTCCTTTCTTCCTTCCTTCCTTCCTTCCTATTTTTTTAAAGAACATTAATGTTTCAGGAAAGAATCACAGGATTTCAAAGTTTGTAAATCCCTCGAGCTTGCACTCATTACAATAGTTAATATATTCAAATATCTTGTCAATAAGAATAACCCTACTTGCATGAATGTCATTTTAAAAAAGTGTATAAATAATCCATGGAGTTTTAGAAGATATTCAAGCTTGGAAAGGATTCCGATGAATATACGTTCTACATTTGGGCAGTCTTAAATATATAATTTAACCATAAATTCCCATAAATATTCAAAAGAAATAAGAAAGAATTTATAGTAAAACTTGCCGTTTTTCAAACAATAGAATTGTCTCCTCTGGGAAGGCTTTGTCTTACAAAAATTGAATAGAGTGAACGCACTAAAACCGTGAACATTAAATAGTACTAATTAGTACTATTTCATACAGAATCCTTTGTTTTCTATTGTTTAATTATCACTATTTAGTGCTAAAAATTAGTATTTGTTTCACAGATTTAGTGTGAGCACTCTAGCGCACTGATTCTAAAAATAGCTTAAAGATTCGGACAAATATTGCATTCTGTTTAAAAGCTACGAGGATTATACGAACCGATTTTATTATTTTTACTTAAAGTTACAATAATAACCCATGTAAACTAAGATCAACTGCGATCGGCTGTGAAAATTATCTGCTGAAAGTAAACTTGTAAGTTTGTTTGTCTGAATTTCGCCTTTGTCTTCGTTTTTATGACGTCACGGTTGCGCTGAGCTATTCAAATTTCATGCTTCAATGAAATCCTTTTCTATGTATTTCTTCGCAATGGCTTTAAGTATAGAGTCTGTAAAGTGTTAGGTATTGTCGTTTCAAGAGCTTATCAGGAAAACTAGTTCTTTTCAGCGGTTTCCACCGCAATAGCTTTAACTTTTGGCGTGATGTTTTCCCATTTCAGACGCCACATGTCATTTCCTGGACTATCATTCTTTGTTTAACGGTTAGTTACTCATGAGAACCCACATGAATATGGATAAAGTAAATTTGTTAGTTTGTTGTTGCATATCTTTGTTTTACGGTTGCGCATGAGAAGACACATGAATATGGATACAGCTCAAACAAAGAATGATATTATCTAGGGAATGAGACGTGGCCTGAAATGGGAAAACATTGCACTACAATGGATAAGGTCTTTTTCTCTGAACTTCCTGTACAAGATATAAACTCGCAACCTAATGATGGAGATCGTCTTCAACCACCTCGAAAAACCAATGAAAATTCGACTTGTATATTCAAGGGATTTTTCTTCATCTTCGGTTTTTCCGTGAATTTCATTCACGGTTTGCTCACGTCTGCCACCCAAGACATCCTTGAAGGCACCGACCACCCCTCGTCTTTGGTCGTCATTCTACTCAACACTCCGTACATAATCGTGGCTCTCATTCTACCTTATTTTATCCAGAGGATATCCCCATTCGGTTTTGCAGTCAGTACATTCGTGTCTTTTGAAATTTCTACAGGATTGTCTGCCTTCAGCAGGAATAACTTGCAGCTATTTGGACTAGTACTGACGTCGGTTTCTACTGGTATTGCTGAGGTGGGGTTCTTTTCATCCAGTGTTTTTAACGAGGATGTCGCTGTAAATATCTACACTTTTGGAGCAGGAGCTGGGCTTTTTGGTGGACCATTATTTTACTCTGGTAAGAAGAATATATAGAGCTGGGCATATGTTAGATGTGTTGTGTTCTGCAATAAAACACAATATACTCCCATTTCGAGTTTCAAATCTGCTCAGCTTTAGCGTCGATGTTGTACAAATGTGTTATTTTCTTTTATTCTCTACTTTCACATCCCATAATACTTTGCGTCTTTGGGGGGTAACCAGAGGGTAAAAACCCACTTATAGGCGCTATTAGTAGCCATGCAGCTTACAATCATGAGTGATTTGTTAGTATGTTAGTATTATGCCTCCAGATTGGGATAGGCTGTTGAACCGGGAGACAATCCCCTACTCTTCACGAATAATTCAACAGGTTCTTTATGTCCCCCATTTTACTGCAGGCTAGGAAGGGTTGGGAGACAGGGCCTACGGTTTTTAAGTCCTTATCCGAAAACAGTCAAAACAGCAAACGCCGGAGTGGGAATAAACTCTGGACCCCAGGGTAGGTTAATGCTGGCTAAATCACACATCTCTTGATTGCAGCGATGACAAGCTGGATTTGTATCTCACCAAGCACAACTTTAGCGTCGATGCTTTGCTTCCCCCCGATTGTCTTCATATTTCATTGCTATGTTGCTAAGAAGCAGGGGGAGGCAAGCGGGAAAGAAAATAAGTCAGAACGTAAGGTTGCATACACTCTACTTCCAGCCCAAGACACTGAGAATAGTGATCAAAAGAACCCCAGCTTGACTTACCGCGGTAGGTTGTACGTATGTTGGAAAACTCTGCCTGTATGGATAGCCCTATTCCTAGGGAACTTTTGCGAGATATTACTTCTACAGTCGGTAGCTACGACACTAGCATTCTCAAACTCTCCCTTCGATCCGCGCACACATTACGTGTACTACGTAACCGCAGAATCGATAGGACAACTTGCTGGTCGATCATATGGGGCTATCATATCTTCGTGTTTCAAAATCAATACCACAACAAGGCACGTGTGGATCTTCCCTGGAATACTTGTCGTGGATTTATTTTTTCTCATCTATGCTTCCTGGTACCGTTTTCTTCCAAACGTTTGGATCGTATTGTCACTGATGCTAGTGACGGGGCTGAGTGAGGGTGCGCTTTTTGCCAACTCGTTTTCCAATGTTCCTCGTGGTCTAAGCCCACACCAGGTCGGCTTTAGCCGTGGCTTATTAACAGTAGCATATGGAGGTGGCATTTTAATGGCAGGATTTTTGGGTTTCTCGACAGAAACTGGACTTAAAAGTCGGTGTCTGCAAACTGGTACGCCGGCAAAGTACTGCATTGCAAGGTCTATGTCCGGGTGGAGCGAGTCGTCTTGTGCGCGGCATTAACAATTAAATATTATTGATGTTATAAAGGTGCATGATGATACGACTGATGCTGGAAGATGGATGATGTTTGTTGGAACAAAATCAAACTTTAGCGGGCACTGAAAATTGGAAATGGATTGGTTTGGTGTGGTGTTGATGTTGATGCCATGCTGACTGATAAACCATAATGTGTACGTTTTTTAAAATGGATTTCCGATCAAATTCCATTTGTTCAATGGCATCATTTCTTATACACAGGAAATGCTGAATAAATTATAAATTATATCATTAAATATACAAAACTTTTCTGGGGCAGTAAAATATCCTGTACAGGGGCGGATCCAGGAATTGATGAGGGGCATATCCCAAATGAAGAAATGCGCATAGAGATGTTTGATACATACTGAATCACTTTGGACCATACTGGAAAGCGCTGGCTATATAGTGGTAACGCTACAAATACACTAGAAGAACACTTTGTCGGTAGCAAGTGCCCCAAAACCTATCCGGGGCATCACCATAAACTCTAAGTCATAACTGTTAAAATAGGTTTATTTATAAATAAACAAGAAATAAATACCAATTATGAACATGAACGGATATCTTTACAGAAAATATCATAACCTCTTGTAAGACTGAGTATAAACGTCTTTTGAATAACAATTTTGTCATTATTGAAATATGTTTGAAAACTGAAGAGAAAAAACGAGTGAAAAAGTTTAAAATATATGTATGTTTGTAATGGAAAATTTGCAAACTTCCCCCTATAGACCATTTGTCATTCCCTTGAGTAATATTTTTTTGTTCGCTAATCACATTTAAGAAGATACGTTTGATTGGGAAGAAACTTAAGCTAAAAATGTGTTCGAAGGAATTTGACATGGGAAAACATGACATTCGAAACAGAAGGTTGGGCTCCTGTTAAACGTCGAACTTCACATGAGCCGAACCTAATTGAAAACATGGATAACAAGGCGGTCCGTCTTTGATTTCATTAGGTTCGGCTCATGTGAAGTTCGACGTTTGACCTGAGCCTTAGAGTTATAAATAATAATAAAAATTATGCATATAATAAATTCTACTGAATCAACAATATCCTTGTCTTCTTATGGTTTGTAAGTTTGATCTCGGCCAAAAACACTCAAAACTTTGCACGCATCGACAGCAGTGCGCATGCTCTTCGTGCTGATACCTCTGATTCTTTCTCGACAGTTCCGCGAGCCTTCGACTGAATTCGAAATCCATTGGCGCCAAGTTTGAAACTGTGCTCCACCTCTTCGCACTTTGAAACTTCATTTGCGTCTCATTCATCAGCTCGTTTTCGCAATTTAACATTTTTCCAAAAGTAGTATCGAAATCTTCCCAACTTGACTGTGATTGGCTCAGCCTTTGGCGTTTTCTTTTCAAACCACTGTTGTCATGACTACCTCCGTTTCCACTGACTTTTCTCTTTCGGTAAGATGTCTTTGACTCTGAACGCCTTCTTTTTCTATTTTCGGCCTGTTTTTCTCGCGCAAGCGCAATGAGCCTGTTACTAAAGTCAAAAGTGAATTCTTGATTATCTTCTGAAGCCACCTTTTGTCGGTCTTTCGTCTTCCTTTCTTGGGATTTTGGAGTCGATTCATTCATCGAGGATGCGTAGTTGAAGCAAATTTGTTTAAGTCTCAAAGATGCGGAATGGAGTTCAATAAAGTCCTTCAGTTCCTAACGTGATAAATGATAACGAACCTTAGTTTGCAAGTCCAAACCACAGGGACCCCAGGCCCGGTTTTGGATTTTTGCTTGTAGCTAAGAACAAGACTATCAAAGAAAGGTAGCTGAAAATAACTCAAATTTTCCGAACAGCTCAGAAAAAGAAGGGTGAAAAATCAAACAATCTCGTAAAAAATTCTTGTAATTCTAAACATTAAGGGAGGAAACTTTTATAATCTAATTTTTCCTCCTTGTGATAAAAAAAAAACCTCCCTGATCGATAATTTCTTATCTTAATTGGCTATATATAAATGACGTCACTTTACCTTCGCTTTTATCTTCCTTTTAGTCACGGTATCGACTTCCTGTTGTGACATCATCTCTGACGTCTTTTCGGAACGAGAATGTGTGACTTCTTCCGTGCATGGTCGAATTTTTCCTGTTGCGACAAAAAAAAACATTTTATTCTAAGTGTAAATAATGGTAGCTTTGTCTGGTACATGATTTAAGCATAGGAAAATATTTAGTCTACCAAAGATTTGTTTTCGAGTTCACAACAAAACTTGAGTTCAAATAGATCTAGGTTTTGTTAGTACGTGATGAGAACTATTACTCCTCATGAGGTCTTGGTACACATAATTTCAGAAAATTAAATAAAACAAGTTATGGAGTTTGGACCTGAATATTACTCATTAAATGTACGTTTTTAGTTCTTCTAAACTAATTTTGTAAGATGATTTCAATTACCCATCCAATTAAGGGTTCGTCATGTTCAGTTCGTCTTCGTGCAATGAATCAAAACCAAAATGACGATGAACTTGAATATTACAACCAAGAAAAACATCTTTGAAAGGCCACATCGCTTCTTTCAAACCAATTTTGATTCAATTCCACTAAAGTTTTTCTGTACAAGTTTTACTACCGTTAAAAACTGACGTACCTTTTTCAGAACATTTCCTTTTGGGTCTCATTTTCTGTCTTTGTTCCTCGACATTCTCGTGTAGACGACCCATGGCTCAATTCCTTTGTACTATCGGCCTACAATTCTAAAAAATTTTTGTTCTACGGCTCTGCCCTTATTGAGTCTAGCCAAACGCTAGTTTAGAAAATATGCCGTCAGTCGTAGCTATAAATAACAGTTTATGAGCTACCACCAAAATATGTGAGTGTAACGCGACAAATCACTTATGTCAACCTTGAGAAACGTGCTACACGTCATCAATGTCAAAGGTTAAATTCTCTAAACGTGTTCTTTTATGCGACCATAGTTGCTTTGTATTACTCAAAAGCAATGTAAAGGTCATGGTGAGGATACTTGTGTTTGTCTTGGGGTTAGGATCAGGATAGCTAGAAGCTGCTGGCGTGTTCGCTAACTTTGTAGACAATATTAACACAGCCTTTCTAGCCTCAGACTTCCTATGCTTTGACCTGTCACGTTCTAACTCTCAAACTCGAGCTCTCTATAGCTTTACTATACATTTTTGTTTAACCTCGTATCCGTTTATTTCACTTTCCATCCACAAGTTCACCTACGAAAAAAATTTCGCGCAACCTCTCACTTCAGTGAAAAAATTTCAAGCAAACAAAAAAAGGTTGCGTGCAGGGGGTTGTTAGAAAATAACTAATATCGTGCAAAATAAATTCCTACAGCCTCCCCTCCGCCTCCCCTCCTTAATTATCTAGTGGTTCATCCCAATTTTTGTTAGAGGAACTTTCATTTAGCAACGGAAGCTAAACTTCTCCGTTTTCATCACATGAGCTGCTGAAAGCACTTCGGAATCACTTACAAGGAAGTCTCAAAATTCCTCAGATGGGTTGGTACAATTCCTGGGGGCCGGTCTGACCATATGGAGGTTTCGCCGTCTGTCCGTCGGGAATGTGGACACTAAAATAAGGAATTTCGTCTGCTGTTGAAAATGAGTGATAACCTGGTTTAAAAGCGAAATGTTAAGGAGTCAACACCCACGATGTTGGAAGGAAGGATGGAATCGTTTCTCGTGGAGAGATATTTTTGGAATGAGATTGAAAGAAGAAATTAAAACTGAAGTGAGGAAGAAGACAGAAAAGAATGACGCTCCAATACAAAGCCGCTCGAGCAAATGACCAGGTAATGGAACGAACTTTTTATCAGTTTTGCTTTTGTTGTCTTCGTCGTTTTTGTTGTTGTTATTATTATTATTGTTGTAGTTGTTTTCTTCTTCTTGCTTCTTGCTTCTTGCTTCTTGCTTCTTGCTTCTTGCTTCTTGCTTCTTGCTTCTCGCTTCTCGCTTCTCGCTTCTTGCTTCTCGCTTCTCGCTTCTCGCTTCTCGCTTCTTGCTTCTTGCTTCTTGCTTCTTCTTCTTGCTTCTTCTTCTTGCTTCTTCTTGCTTCTTGCTTCTTGCCTCTCCTCCTTCTAGACCCTCGTTTTCTCTTTCTCCCTCCCTTCTTTCAGTTTTTTCGTTTGTTTTGTGAGTCGGTCCCCAAAGTGAGGATGAACGACCAAGTAGAGGATGTAACCAAGTTCATTGCAATTACAATCCTTCATCCTTAGTAATCAAATTAGACAAAATAATGGAAAATTCCAGAACAAATTTTAGAACAAAATTCCTCTATAACTGTGTATCTTGTGACCTCATTATCTGATAAGAGATCGATGGAAGGTATAGGTTTCTTGATCTGACATATAGGTCAACATGTGACAATCGCATAGGCATACATGACAAGAAACAGCTTAGCTTGGCTCTGTTCAGCCTGTGGATTCAAGTTACATGCAAGGAACTCTTACAAAACCCTTGCTATTTTTCGCACGGATGGTAGGTTTTCGTCGCATAAATTCGCAATTTCAGCAGAACCGTTCCACTGAACAACTTAAAATAGAATCGTAAGGATTTTGCTTCTAAGAAATACAAAGCGAAGGTGCTGAAAGCTCTTAAAATAATAAGAATTTAAAGGTAAGAGCATGGTGATTTAACTTTCTTTATAAAAAAATATTATTTGCCATATTATTACAGAATGTTTCACGTTTCTCAGTTAGTCTCGAGGATGATTAACTTAACTCTGAGTCCAATCACTATATAAATTATTCAAAAGTAAACTTTTAATTGATATTTTCGAAACTCAAAATAGTTTTAGGACCAATGTACAAGCCTTTATTGACAATCTTATTGACTAAACAAACGGCAATTCTGACCGAAACTTACGGGCCCACTCGTTACCTTTAGGACCTTCAAGTCGATCAACTACTGCACGAAGACATTCGTTCTGCTCTATCTTCGCCGGTGTATCCGCAGTTATGTTATTCTCAGTGTCCATACATTTGTACTATTCATAAGAGACGGAATCTATTAAAATTTCCCAAGCATTTAGACCGGTTCTAGCAATATTTCCCAGAGCCGTTTAACTCGGATGATAAAACTATGAATTTCCGTTCTTATGCAGAGAGTAAGATCCTATTGTTTTGTCCTCTTGATAGGGCTGCATTGGTAATATCTTGCAAGGGGTCTATCAATAGGAAATGTAATGATAAAAGGGTAAATTTTACACCGTGAAAAGATTTAAAAATTTACTAACGCTTCGGACGCTAGTCCTTCGTCGGAGTAAAAGAGGAAGTGTATGTAAGTTATAGAATTTTGAATAAGAACACTGCAAATATAAAAGCAATTGCAATCAGTATCAATTTGCAAGCTAAGGAGATTATGACTGCTGCCGAGGATTGCTGACAGCTGCCCATATCATTTGACCTCATTAACGCCAGGCTATAGGAGAGGGGAGAGAGGAGAGGGGAGAGAGGAGAGGGGAGAGGGGAGAGAGGAGAGAGGAGAGAGGAGAGAGGAGAGAGGAGAGAGGAGAGAGGAGAGAGGAGAGAGGAGAGAGGAGAGAGGAGAGAGGAGAGAGGAGAGAGGAGAGAGGAGAGAGGAGAGATTACGGAATTCATGTCATATAAATGTAATGGCATGGAAATACCAATGGCCCGTTTGCATGATGGCGTCATTTTACTACCACTACCAAAATGCTTGGCAAATTTTCTTCTTTATTCAAATTTGTATTCCCTGGGAATTGTATTCTCCCCATGAGAATAGTAAGACAATTGTTAACTGAACAAAAGAAAATGTGCAAGGGAGTCTGGAGAAAGGCTGGTAGTGGTAATAAATGAGGTCCCGCCATAATACCTCTTTTTTGCAGTCGCCGGTTTATATTACATTCTATAAATCATCCCTTCGTTCTCTTCCATAGAAGTTAACGTCATGTCCTACGACGAATACTGCTCATCAGAGGCCATGGAATACGGAAGACGCAGTCGAGGTTTCCCCGACAAACAAGCCATGACAGTGACCCGGTATGTCTTCAGCAGCATTCAAGGGATTCTTCTCCTCCTTGGTCTCATCATCAACTTCCTCATTTGTTTCGTGATGGTAAGACGAAGGAAAGTTAAGAAAAGCCTCTCAAACTTCTTTCTGTTTAACCTCTCACTGACTGAACTTGTCCTCTGGATGATTTTGTTACCCTTGATGGTGATCATAAGTATGGCTCAAGTCAAAACGAACATTCCTTGTAAGATACTCGTATTCAGTATCTGCACATGCGTGGCTGTCATATTTGGCCTTCTTGCCGCTATTGCTTTCGACCGCTATACAAATATCGTGACCCCCCTCAAAGGAATCATGATGGAGGAACGAAAGTTCACAGCTCTTGCGGTTGTATGGTTTACAGCCATTGCCCTTTCTGCGCCTTTTCTTTATAGTGTCGAAATGCGTGTTCTATCCATGGATTTTAGTACCCGGGCTGTTTTGGAAGGAAAGTTTAATTTGACTACTCATTCAGCTAAACCACCCGCACCCGTGCTGAAGTGGAAGTATCTAAATAAGCATCACATTCCTCATGACGTGACAGATAACGCTACGGAGATCGGAAGTAGTGGTAACGCAACGGGATTCAATTCAACTTTTGTTGATAACACTACAACGTGTATTTTACCGTTACGCGTATGTGACATTCCTCCCAAGCTAAAAGGACAAATATCTTTCTCGATCTTCTTTCTTTTCGCATTCGTACTTCCACTGATTTTGATCCTAGTTGCCTACGGTAAAGTGGTCCAGCGGCTGTGGCAAAGAAGCCGGACCTCCGATGCTAAAGGAACGGCCGCCAAGGCAAAGCTGCGTGCAGTGCGCATGCTCATACTAGTGGTGCTGACCTTTTTGATCACGGACGGTCCTTGGGTCGTAGTGGTTCTTTTGTATTCTTTCAAGCCACGTGACGTGATGCCGTTGCACAGGCATTTCATTGCCTTATCGATAGTCGCAACGTTGTTTTACGCGAGTGCTGTCCTTACTCCAACTATCCATGCTTTCCACAGCTCTACTGTCCAGCGAGAAATTGTCGCAGTTCTGTGCTGTCGTTTCAGAGAATCATCTTTATTGGCTTCGTCTACGTCGTCTCGTGTATCGAATAAGAAGTACCGGAGTATTCACTTCGCAAGAAACAAAGAAACCTCAACTCAAGACAACACTTCGAGCGATCAACAGATCTTAAGGGCGGAAGCCGAGTGAAGACTGAGAACAAGTGCTATTTACCATGATGCATTGCATGATAAATAGCTGCGGCAAGATTTTTTAAACGCATCCCACATGGAAAGGAGTAGATGATTATCTATCATCCATATGTCACATTTTGGACATGCTGGTCATATCAATGGGTTTATCTCATACGGTCTAGGAGCCGACTGACCTTTCCTTCATTGGATAGCGGTGTCGGGCCGAAATCTCCAGCAAATCCGTAAATGCCTCGCGATGCCATACTGCGCTTTAGCATTGGGTTTGGAGGTATAGTCCTAGTTTTAATTTAAGATACAAACTGTAAGTCCAAACCTAGATATAAAATAGTAATTGAAAATGTAGGTTTTACTTCTTCTTTTAACAATAACGTTGTTCCTAGTTGGCAAAAGACGAGATTTTTTTCTGAAATCCAATGACGAATTTTCATTTTCTTGTAGTCGCGAACAATTTTGTTCGTACCCGACTAAGATGCACTGATAGGATACTTTGACGGGAAATAAAAACGTTTGAGTGTGCCAATAAACCTTTCCAGGCCCCGGTTGTCGGTGAGAGATGGCATAGCAGTATCCGATGGATAAATCCTTATCCAGTGAATAAGTAGATGCTATCTATCCAGCCTTCGTACAACCACGCCCAGTACCAAAACGCGTTCCATCATGGGTCTATTTTGAGACTGCGGAAAACTTATTGAAATGGGGTTCCCAATATTAGAGTGTGCCAATCGGGTTGTAGTAGATAGCTGACAATTGCCAAAAAAATAGTTGACTGACAAATAGAGTGCAAACAATTAATCCGTGAA
The DNA here is from genome assembly GCA_011057435.1 of Actinia equina. NCBI lineage: Eukaryota > Metazoa > Cnidaria > Anthozoa > Actiniaria > Actiniidae > Actinia > Actinia equina. The sequence goes on from WHPX01000294.1 coordinate 94,419, forward strand.
ACACTAATTACTAAATAGTACAAAATAGTGCTCATTAAAAAATAGAAAACAATGGAATTTGCATGAAATTGTGCTATTTAGTATTACTAAAGTTTCACGGTTATATTGTTTGCACTCTAACTAGAAATTAAAATTTTCATAATAGGCCCTTTGCAGTTAAAGGTCACGTTACGTTTTATTTTTATTTTAAATTGGTGATTCTTTTTAGCTACTTGTAAAAAGAGCTGAATGAAATGTGTATCCAGTGTGTTACGAAATGCAGTTTTATTACGCTCTCTCGAAACAGGTTGTAGAAAGTTTGTTTGCTCTCCAGTATATTTTACCCATGGGAATCAAGATGTTCATTCATCTGCTCTCAGTGAATTAATCAGCACGTGATTACTGAGCTGCAAAGGGCATATTATAACTGTTAAATTAACAGTTAATTGACATTCGACCGAAAAATGAGTAGTTAACTGACACATGGGTACCCCCATTGGCACCCTCATATTATGGTGGTCGCTTACGAGTGGTCGCACGGGATAACCTCAAGCACACACAATACGACAATACAACTCATGATCAGGATTCAAACACACTTTTTGAACTAAAATTCAGGATAGATTATAAGAATGTAAAAATCCTTTGCTCTAGGAAATGTATTTTCCGTAGGTATGCAGAGTATGTTAGGCAGTTATTCCCTTCATTGTTTGGTGCTCAGCTCACTGATTTGTTTGGTCCGCAAGCCAACCTACCATATAACTGTCTCAGTCTTTTCTATTCTTAATATAAAGGGTAAATAATTTACGTTCGTTTGAACGAAGTGAATTAGAACGTAACTTCTAAATCAGTTCGTAAAATAACTTCATGAACACCGAAGTAAACCTGATACGTAACTAAATGTGAAAAATTTCTCACCGATCAACGGGATTCGGTTAAATACTATGTGCAAGGCAATATTAAATGCGTGAATAAATTACTAACGGTGAGGTCATCATGCAACATTGCATGCAACTAATCTGAAGTTAGTTGAATCGCGCTCTACTCTTGCAACATTGCGCGCAACAAATTTCATCATATGAACATGGCTGCAACATTACCTGCAACATTATGAAATTTCCAGCCAATCAGCTTGCACCAAATTGATAACTTCTGACCAAATATCTTAACATAGCAGGCTGACACAAGCGATGTTACGTGATTTTGTTGCAATGTGTGTCGCCCTGATTCAAATTTGTTGCTTGCAATGTTGCGTGCAATGTTGCAGCGTGTGTCAGCACCTTTTATTGTTGTGGCAATTACCCCTCCATGCTTTCTATTCTGTTTATAGTAAAAGTGCTGTGCGACTCAAATTCGTTTGCATGCTCCCCCTCCCTCTTGGGCCTGATTGTTTTAAATGACACCCCTCCTCCCCTCCCCACTCAGTAAAAAATGAACGGTCCCCTTATAAGTTTAACGAGTGCATCAGCATACTTGAATTAAAAATGGATGGGGAGAGGAGTGAGCTAAGGAATAGATTCTATTCCTTTAAAGTTGGTTTACATGCAGATAGGATAACCCTAGTGCTAGCAGCAATCATGGTATGCTAAGAGTTGATATACATGAAACTTGCTGTCGAGATGACAAAACTCTTTTAGTCGCTATCCTCTGGCTTCTTGTTCTTTTTGCCCAAGATTTTCCTTAGAGGTTTCGACATGTAGTATGGCCTTTCATCTGATCCGTCATTACGCTCCAAGTCTTCCACTATGACAAAAATGAAAAATAAATTCCAATCCAACTAATAATTCCAATTGATGATTTTCACGGCGGCCATGTTGGAGGAACTTAACAAAAGAATTGTCAATGAATTCTTTTGTTATATCCTCCATCATGGCCGCCGTGTCTTTTGTTATTTAATTCTCTTGGGGATGGTTGAAAACCATCAATTCAATCTTTGAGCTTTTACCTAGCATGGAACTAGGAGGGGTACATGGGGGTTGTAGGTGTTCTTTTCGTGGGGTATTTAGGTGATTGGAACTACCAATTTCCAGTGTTGCGGTGATCTCGTACTTTGCGATCTACGGTGTTTACGTTATTTTACGTACGGTGTTCGGTGAAGCGATCCAATTGATTGCGTTGTTAATTAGTTTTCTCAGATTTTTCAGTGAACAGTGATTGTATGTTTTAAACTCGCGTGACTCAAACCATTACGGCGTCGGTGTTCCTTTGACTTTTCGAGCGGCGATGCGAGAATTTTTGCGGTGTTCGAGACTGCCCCCAATGTCCCCCTCAACTAGGGTTATTTTTATTGTGATTTGTGATCGTCCCACGCTGTCACATAACGGCCTAAGCTGTAGATTTTTATAGTTAAGTGGCGTTGGTGGTTTTGATACGATCATTACATATCAGATGTTATATATGCTACTCAAAAACCGCTCAAAAAGAAGAGTTTGAGAGTTTGAATGAAATGATTTCCACTCAATCTCAGGGACTAAGGGGACCTTAACCCCAGGGGGGCCGATAAAAATACTTACAGAAGCAGAGGAATACGGTGTCTATAGCCATGCTGTAAACGCTAAAAAAGGCTGCAGAGACGACGTACGAACCAATGACAATAATCTAGAAGGAGAACAACAGAATCTTAACCAAAATGACGAACGAACTCTGACAACCTTTCATCAAAAAAGCCTCTTCTTCTTTGCTATTTTTGCTAAAATGAACTTCTAAATTCCAATTCCATCATAGAACGAGAGCCACATGTATGTTAGCCTCGAAAAAGCAGGGAATGATTTTTTTTCCCCCGCCAATTTTTCAACCACGCGCATTAAAAATGAAGGAAGCTGCAGCAAGCTGCATGAAGTTCAAACGCGCGGTAAGAAAAGCATATAAGCAACGTTTAACTTACGAATACTGGGGCGAGGTAATAATTCAAGTTCTTTTGTCTCTCGAACCAGTAGAAACTTCCAACACCTGAAATCCAAGAAAACAGGTTATTTCTTGACCAACGCCATATCATAAATAGATTCTTATTTTTGAAATGAATTAAACAAGCTACCCATGCTGTATATATATTTCAAAATATTGTTATATTAATTTGTTGACATTGTATTTATGGTACACAGGGCTCGATTAATAACAGTGTCCCTAGAGTGAGTGAAGAGATTACTAAAGGCCGGTTTAGACGGTACGATTTTCGCCTACAACTATCGTATACAACACGCTCGCGTCTAGCTGTCGCTACGACTCGAGTTGTGGGATGGCGCGAGCGTGTTGTATACGAAAGTTGTAGGCGAAAATCGTACCGTCTAAGCCGGCCTTTAGATAAATAAGAATTTCATTTATATGCAATATTCTCTCAAGCTTGCACTCTGGGAAATTTTACTCCAAAGAAGAACTGAACGTACTCAAAACGATATTGTTTGAAAAAAAAGTTACATTTAAACATCTAAATTTCAATAAGCATACCAATTCCAAATGTGATTGACAGCTGTCCAATGAAAAGGATGAAATCTGTGACTTTATCGAGAACCACGACCCTGAGTAGCAAAAGACACAGCGATTAACCTTGATGATGATAACGGCAACAGTGATAACGAAAATGATGATGGTAATGATGATAATGGCCACAATGATAAAGAGGGTAAATTTGTTTTCTCTCACCTCAAAATGTTTCTCATTAACAGGAAAAATGCATTTTTTGCAGAAACGCAAAAGTTTTTCCCGTAGACTGCAATCTGAATGGAAAGGAAACGAAAGAAATAAATGAGAAATAAAGCAAAATCTGGAAAGTAATAAAGAAAAGGTTAAGGCATTGTACCTCGATGTACGCATTCTTGTTCAGGAACTTGAGGAATTTTTCCAGACACCAAAAACAACACTTCATGCACCTATAGAGATTATACAGTCATATAATTGATTTATAACAGTGTGCAACATGGCCTACTATAAGGTGTCTATAATACCAATAAACTACTGATAAATATAAAAACAGCACTTCATGCACCTAAAGAGATTATATTGATACAGTCATATAATTGATTTATAACAGGATGCAACATGACCTACTATAAGGTGTCTATTATACCAATAAACTACTGATAAATACAAAAACAGCACTTCATGCACCTATAGAGATTATATCAATACAGTCATATAATTGATTTATAACAGGGTGCGACATGACCTACTATAAGGTGTCTATAACTAAACTATTTATTAGAACACTAGGTACATACTTGAGGATGTACTTGGCTATTTCTCCCTGCTGGCCTGGTGTTCCTGGAAAAAAGTTTTAAATCATAATGAAATATACAATTTCTAAAGATTTCAAGCTCTGGTGATGACGAGGGAATGATGTGTAGTGTGGTATTGTATGTGGTGGTGTCGGGTGGGGTGGTGTGGTGGGGTGTGGTGTGGTGTGGTGTGTGGTGTGGTGTGGTGTGGTGTGTGGTGTGGTGTGGTGTGGTTTGGTGTGGTGTGGTGTGGTGTGGTGTGGTGTGGTGTGGTGTGGTGTGGTGTGGTGTGGTGTGGTGTGGTATTGTATTGTACTTTCATGCAAACACAATTCCTTTACCTCTGAGTTTGTGATCCAAGTATTCCAGAGCAGCTCTGATAAGCTGGACCAGAGCAATAATCAGAGATCCAAATGCCAATGACCCTGTGTGGTACCTGACGCAGTAACAAGCAAAATGAATCACTTGCTAGACAAAAGTAATGGCAATTTTAAATTATAAGCTTTCACTGACCGCTCTATTGCAGTAATAGTATAGCAATATTCAAAAAGAACTTGATATTTAATTAAAGAGGTTTAATTTGCTGAATTAACCTTAAGGTGCGGTAGAAGGATGCAGCAACAGGGAAGGCTGGAATGTCCTGATGAACAAAAAAGATAGAAAACGTTAATTCTCTTAATCGACTTTACAGAGCATTTTGTACCATGAAGTGACTAGAAGTATGATGTACTTCCCCCCCTGGATGGGACACTAGTTCATCACAGGTCACCTCCGAGCATTGAGATGGGTAACTCCGAGTGGTTTGTCAATATCCATTTATACACCTACATGGAGGCTGTGAGATGCTGTAAGATATACTGGGCCTTAGGTGTATTATACAAGCTCTAGCCATAGGATACTATACTCACTGGGCAGAGAATCCAGAGGATTCCTTACCATGAGAATAACAAGTTGGTTGACATTTTTACAAAAGCAACAAAGACTCAAATCTTGTGTCAAAACAAAATGGTGGCTTAATTACATCACATGTTGTCATGATGATGTCATGACGAGGTCATGTTGAGGTCATGAGGTCACAAGGAGATTATGATGTCATGATGATGTCATGATGAGGTCATGATGAAGTCACAATGAGGTCACGAGGTCACAAGGAGAATATGATGTCATGATGATGTCATGATGAGGTCATGAAGAAGTTACAATGAGGTCACAAGGAGATTATGATGTCATTATGAGGTCATTATGAGGTCATGATGAAGTCACAATGAGGTCATGAAGTCACAAGGAGATTATGATGTCATGATGATGTCATGAGGTCACAATGAGGCAATGATGTCACATGCACCTCAGTAAATGCCAGATTGTTCTTTCTGGCGTATCACAACAAACAAACCAGCAAAACTTACATTCTTCTTGTCATAAGCCCAGTAGTAAGATGCAAAGGCACCAGCCAGCACACACTGACCCAGAGCAATGATGAAATTCATCAACCAGAACCAACCAAAGAGATGATATACTTGCATTCCCAACAACACGCTAGAAATAAATAAAAATTACACAAATCTAAGGGATTGTACTAGGGTATTTAGTATAGTATAGTATAACAGGGTCTTCATAGCAGGCATTCCCTTCCCTTCCCTCCTTCCTCCTCCCCAGTCTCTCTCCCTTCCTCAAAGCCCCGCTATCCAGGCTAAGGTCCAAGCCATTCTTGTAGGTCCAAACATATTGACAGCCCTTGTCAACATTGCTAGCTGTAATGAGTTTTGTGATGATTTTAAATTTTCAAATTTATTTCTTTATAATACACTCAACAAAATTACTCGATTCTGTCAGATTGGACAAGAGGAGTACATCGCTAATACCCATAAATTCCGAATTGTACTCGAGATGGTGCAATTTCCTATACAAAATAAAATTATAAAAAGGTCTGGAACTCCAATAGGCAATGACAGGTCACGTGACCCCCACCCCCATAAAAAGAGACGCCATTTCCCCATACAAATTCTGATAAAATATTCGATTTTGTATTAAATGCCATTAATACAAATATCAAGGTGCTCTTTCCATTTCTGGTGTTCATTTTTGATTCAGAGGGTAGGGTCTGGTGACCTGTTGTTGCAAAAGGCCTATTTATCTGAGAAAATTTTGATCAGATCTAAATCAATTCAAGTTAAATCATGGTCTTACTTGCTATCACTGAAGTTCATAAACTTGCAAGACAAGTTACCATTCACTCCAAAGTTATCTGCCATGTTCTGTGTACACGACATAATCAAATGAGTTTAATTGCTTGTTTGGTTTATAAAACATGCATGCGTGTTACAATTCAGTGTCATTTTTTCCTCCCCTTCCCTGCCTCCCCCCTCCCTCCCCTCCTTGCCTTCCTACCTGCATCACTTCTTCTGCCTCCCTGCCTCTGCCTCCCTGCCTCTGCCTCCCTGCCTCTGCCTCCCTCCCTCTGCCTACCTCTCTCCCTCCCTCTGCCTCCCTCCCTCCCTCTGCCTACCCCTACACCCTGCCTCCCTGCCTCCATCCACTCACCTACCCACTCCCCCTTCCTCACTGCATAAATATTTTATTGTCTATAACATACCCCTACGTATTCACATGCTGAGACAACTGTTCCATTACTGTCCACATTGGAATATGTAGGAGTACCAGCTGTCACCAAGAAACTGAAATTACTCGTTAAGAGAAATTAATCTTCAAGTATCACAGAACATATTACCAGCCAGGGTAAACCCTTTTAACAATGTATCCATGTCTCTGTTCAAGTTACCAGCCCATCCCACGATGGCCAGTCAGTCAGTTGCAGTCAAGTGTGTCGGTGACAGTCAACTCTTGTCAGTTATTGAGCTGACCCTTGCAGTATATCAAGCAACTTGTGCAGCTGCAAATTAAAAGACTCAGAAAAAAAATTTTCTTCTTGTCAGTCTGTCAGTCAATGCAAGTCAGTGAATCAATCAAGTCAGTTGTAAAGTCATTCAAATGGGTCAATTGCCCTATTTTACTATGATGTCATGTGATTTCTTAGTGCAAGTCGCCTATTGGGTGACAGTTAGTCAGTCAGACAAGTTGGCCAATCAAGGCAGTCAGTCAAGAAAGACACTTTTAACAGCTAAAAACAAAATAATCATGACAAAGGATACGCTAGCACAGAAACAAACCACCCAAACAAGATGATTTGTAACAACCATGGAATGATGGGAAAGAAGAGTGAGAACACCATGTTAGTGATGGCCCTGCAGAAGCAACAAGCAAATATGCATTTAATACCTTGGTTAGTTCTTTTTATGAATCACAAAATATCAGGGCCTGGTTGTACGAAGGGTGGACTAAGCTCTATCTGATGGATAAATCCTTAGGGCAAACAAAAAATAAGTGTGTTTCCTGTTGCACGACCGACCCTAATTTTCTTGCCGATTTTTGCTGACCCTAAAATTTTTTAAAATTCCCAAATGCACCACAGGGTTCCCAGTAAGCCCATTTCCGCTGTTGTATCAGTAAAAAAAACCACCTACCAACCCCAATTAACCACACTTTTTTTTTGTTGTTTGGCCTCATCCAGTACATAAGTCAATTCTCACAGATCTCCAATGAATTTATCCATTGGATAGCACTATCCACCCTTCGTACAACCGGACCAAGAATTTCTTGACAAGCATAACATTGAGATAATTTTAATAGATGGTTTACTTTAACAGTAATTTGCAGAATTACAGAAACGTATAGGACTTCCTGATAATTTTTTACAGCATTAATCAATATACAATACCTGCTGGATTCTTTGATCAGAGCAATAGCAATCTGAATGCGTTTTCTTAGAGCTAATAATAGCAGTACAAGAATTGCGAGGATGATCCCAAGGATAATTGCTGAAGAAATAAATAAATATCTATTTAATACAAGAAGGGCATTACTAACAAAAAACCTTCAAATTTGATAGATACCCTGAAACAACCTCCCAAAGTCACAGATTGTGTTAGTTCCATAGGAATTTTTCAAGGGATGGGGGGTAGAGAAAAAACGAAATTATAAAGAGTTTGCATGGAAGAAAATTGAAATTTCCTGGGGGTAGGGGCGGGTCTTAAAAATCACAGGGTATGAATACTTTCTGGAATTACACATTGAATTATAAGTTTTCAACAAATCCTTCATCATTGTTTGACTTTAGCTGCTCTAAAATTATTTAAGTCATTTTCAACTTACTGAGATAATACCAGGTGTCGGCGCTGTTTGTATACTGATCAAGTCCACCTATTACAATGTCAACACTACTGGTAGCATTGGAATTTGTCGACAACAATTTGTATTGCGTCCAACTGTAATAAACACCTAATGAAGATCATAATGAATTAGAATATTAAACTTTAAAAGGTTGCTTTCTACCTTGTTCTCTTTAACAGTTGACTAACAGATTTTATTTATGTATCAATTTGTTTAAGCATTTGTTTATATTTTACAACCATCATTCCACATAATGGTTTCCACATTATTATAAGGGACTCTTCCGTGATAGGTTCACTCTACCCACAACAACCCGAACTTGCATAATCATATGGTTTAATTGAGAATCAAACCTGCAAACCCCAGACTTGAAGTGTTGAGAAACAATGCCATGTAGCAGCATGTGCCACCAAGATTATAATTATAGTCCCCAATATAGTACAATGTCAATTGTCAATATCTGACTTAAAATTCAAAGACACTTACTGAATCCCACAAGAGTGAGGACTGCATAAGTTGTCAGCCAGACAAGTAAGCCAGCTACCCATCTAAACATTGAATTAACATATCTATTAGGCATTGTCGACATGCATCTTCAACACCATCAAATCTTGATTATTATAGCCAACATTATAACCAATGACAATATCATCTTTCGTCTATCATCATCGTTATCAGAAACATCCTCTCCATTGTCATCAATCATCATCATCACCTCCCTCATCACCATCCCTATCAGTTATCATCATCATTAGCTGACCAGCATTCTCTTCATCACCATCAATCATCATCATTACCATCCTCATCACCATCCCTATCAGTTATCATCATCATTTCCTGACCAGCATTCTCTAATTCATCACCATCAATCATCATCAACATCACCATCCTCATCAGTATCATCACAATTTGACCATCATTGATATCATCATCCTGAAATCATCAACGTCATTCATTCTTATTTGATTACTTAATAATAATGATTGTAAATTATTATTAATACAGTACTTAAATATAATAGGGGCTTTGCTACAAACCTCATGATCAAAATGTAGATAAATGATGCAGCCATGGCAATACCAAGAGCCCTGTTAACACCAATATCAAAAAATAATGAATTTGACATGTACTAGTTTAGTTCAATTTAATATGCTGCAGTCAAGAGGCTAAGAAGACATGCGAAAACAAGGATTCTTTTGCCACAATAGAACTCTTCAATGGTTTTCCCATAGAGAATTACTAACTGTACGTAGTAGATTCTTTGTTTGAGTTGGATGAGGGAATGACAATATATTATCAATTATTAACTATTATTATTAGTTTCTCTGAATTAATTATTTTTATAGCAAATGCTTATAGCTAATAACTTGTTTTAAGAGCCAAAGCACTCTACCTTCAAAATGCTTAAAATACTTACGCAAGGATCCAATACCACGATTCTTGAACATCTGCAATAACCTAAGATCAAAACAAATTGTAGATCAGACATTTGTCTCTTTTGAATTTTATGAGAGCTCACAAGTTTTTGTGTGCCATCTTTATTCAAGAATCTTACCTTAAGCCCAAGGTTCTGTAGATTTAACAAAGCCTGCACATACCTAAATGAACCAATTTTTAGAATATTATCAATAAATTTATAAAATACTATGCTGATACTAAGTACACTATTGGTTGAAATGCTTGAAAAACCATGATTATATCATGCCTCGTGTGCTCTACAACTTTTATCTTGCTCTAATATCACAGTAAACTATAAAGATGCATGCGCTTCTTATTCTCAATAGAATGACACATGGTCTGAAAATTGGGAAAACATTGCGTCCAAAGTAAAGACCGAAGTCTGTTCCTGCAGTTGCAACTTACACTGATCCTTCTTGCACCTCAGATCCAGTAACATTCCCATTGCTGTTGTTTGCATTGGCAGTAGGGAAGAGATTGCCCAATTGGTTGCTCACAATTGTTGGAATACAGCGGTTCAGAACTGACAATCAAAACAATGGTCACAAAACTCAATACAGGATTTACTTCATATGGACAAGTGACATCTCTAAAACCTCTGACATTTTTGCTCCTCCTTCCCCTCCCCCCCCCCCCCCCCCCTGCAGTCCAAGCTAGTTCCAAAACTAGTCGTCATCCCCCTCCTAATGGTTTACACGGCTCTTCCTCAAACAATGAATAAATAATAAAGTGAACACTTCCTAATATATCTGCAGCATAAGAAAGACATATGGTTTCTGTATAAACATGATTCCTGACAATTAATCATGTAAGTTTAAATAAATAATAAAATCTATTGACTGGATTGCTATTAACACGCTCATACGAGTTACATGAAGATCTAACCATTCACAGATGTAATCAATTACAAATATTAATGGCAGCATCTTCTCATCATCAGCTATTCAGAGACCATAAATCTTTGTCCAGCCGAGACTAGTTAAACCACTGCCTCCCACACAACAGACCAATGCTCTTATTAACTGACCTAACTCAGGGTGGTGGTTTAATAGGCAGTTTAGAGCTATAGGATACAATATTGATTAATCTGGTGTTAGCTAGAGTGTGAAAGTACCATGAAAGTTGGCCACCATGAAAGCCATTTGTTAAATGTATAACTGTAAAATGGTTAATACACATCTCCCTCTATAAACAATTAGATATTGTTTCATCTCAGTCATTTATAATATTACTTACCATCAGTACTTTTCAAAACATATGGAGCACATTTTCTTTCCCTGATTAAAGTCAATTTTTCCTGATAAAAAGCATTTTACAAAATGTTTTTAGATTATTGATGGCTTCTGGCAAAATGAGTCCTTCTAATTTCAAGAAGCACTGTTTTTTTTCAATAATTTCAAATCTTCAGCTATAAATCAATCACTTTTTTTATGAAACAAACTGACGGAATCATCATTTTTACAATTCGTTAGAGGTCACTTAATTAGTTACATTTTATTACCAATTAAACTTGCTGTCAATTTTTTTATTAATTGATTAAAAATGGTGTTACTGAAAATTTGGCACTTATCTAAAGTAACGAGTTATTCAAGAAAGCTTACCGCTGTAGGCATTCCAGCCGTTAACTTCACATCATGCCGACAAATCATTTCATCAACAGGCAAAGTTGCTCCCAATCCATTATAATCTGGGCATTTTTCACGGCAAACCTAATTTGGAAAAAAAATAAAAATAATTTTCAAAAATGAATTAATTTAGACATAATTATAAATTAATTTTGAAAATTATCTGAATTACAAAAATATATTTGGCTGATCTGAAATACTGTAATGCAGAGAAATGACATCATTGCAGAATTGAGGTGGCATATATGAAGCCTGTCAAAATAGACCAGTGAAAAATAAAAACCTGCCTGCCATATTGCAATAAAATAGACGTACTGTTTGTTTCGATATTATCTAGCTCTTATTAGCAAGGTGTAGTTTAGTTGTTGTATAGTTCCATGTAATATTTGAAACACTGAACGTGAAAACTAACTTGCAATAATTTTTATGAGAGCAATCGGTAAAACGGTGAAGATGTACTTCAAATTCAATTTACCCATGCCAGTAATATACTCCATTTTACAGTTCCGTTCCAAGCCGAGGCTTGAGTTTCCGCGCATGATAAAAAGTATAGTTTTGCTATGCGTGGAAATTGCAGCCTCGACTTGCAACTATTATTTGTGGTCACTCGAACGGAGCTATAAAATGGAGTTTTAAATGATTACTACATATAGCCACATTCATTAGCACATGGCATGGAAAAACCTTTAATTATAACTTTAAGAAGCCGCACTCAAACAATTAATTTTTTGGGTTGTCCAACAGCTTACCCCATGTAGAAATGGAATAAATACTGAGAATATTGTCAGAAGGTGTTATATTAAAGGCATTTTAATACTGACAAATATCGAAAACTTGTGATTCAGCTGATGTATATTCTGCACCAGAGAGAAAATGACGGCAAATATAATCAAGCAATATATTACCTGAGTTGTAGGGCAAGAGTAAGCAAACAAGTTTGCTGATATGCCTGCAGGGCTAATACATTCTGTTAAATCAAAGAACACCAGTTTTGGCTTGTCTCTGAAAACCAAAAAAGAATTCTGACAGTCACTTCTCAATAAACTATCATAAGTGATTATCCATTGTGTTATATAATAAATTATCATTTATTAGCTTCTAAATCTAGTCGCAAAGTGCTATTGAGCTAATAGGTATTGAAAATCTAGCACTATATAAGTCCCATATTTATTATTATTATTATTATTATTATCATTCTTCTTCTTCTTATTATTATTATATTAATTCTAGATTTTTTTCCATTTCATTCCATTTTATATATTCTTTATATCTATATATAATCCATAATCTTGTAACCAAAGAAGTATATTTTTTATCATTTTTTAAAGTTAATTCAAGTAGCCGATTGTAAATTACCTTAACAGTGAGATTTACAATCGTATTTCAAAAAAAATGAAATAAAGTTTTTATTATAATAATAATTATTATTATTACTATTAATATTATTATTAGAAGTGATAAAAACATGACAATCTATCAATGGCATTCCTTTAAAAATTAATACTTAGGAGGTCATGGTGGCTAGCGTGAACACATCTCTGTACGTTTACTTACTCATAGCCTTCAGAGTATCCACAGATATTGCCAAATGAATCCACAGAGTTTAGCAGCTTGTATGGATTACCCATGTAAAATGCTTCAAGTGAAAAAAGAGCAGTTTATGCAATGTGCTTTATTTGTAGGTCACAGATGACAATGAGGAGAAAATATAAATAAAAGTATATTTACAGAAGAATGGTTAAGTAGGGGTTACCTAGAATAACTTACTATAAGAGCTAAATGAGCCAGGTAACACTATGAATGATTTATTCACATGTTGGTTGCAACAGTCAAGTATCAACCCTCTCTAAATTAAATCTCTTTCACATGATTTTCTGTATAGTATTACTTCCAAGAAACTGTTAGATCAACTTTGTCAATTTCACTTAAACAATAAAGATGGCGTTGCATCTCATTGTCTTGTGACCCTCCATTTCTCGTGGAAGTTTTTTTTTTTGTTGCTTTTTTGCCTTAAGCTAGAAATGATAAGGGTATGCAAATCAAATAAGGAGTCATATAATATCGTATCTCTTAGAGCAATAAATCTGACCATGGGATGCCAATATTCTCTTTAATGGGATGACATTACATTGTGTATGAGCCGTAAAACAGTACTATATGTTGACATTTACTACTCATACAAAAACTGTTCTACGTATTAATGATTAGTATTGAATGAGTTGCTAAATCCTACCTGCTCCTCCAAGAGCAAGCATTCCCACAATGTAGAGAACGAAAAGAATACAGCACGGTATGTCTGTGCAGCTCCTGTTTAGATGAAAGAATATAAAGTAACATACAAAGTTAAGGTGCAATTATTAGACAGCACAATTTTCTCTGCAAAATGTCTTGCATAGTTGTTGCGACACAAGTTGAATGGAGCATTGCAGCGTGTAACCTACAGCGTAATTTGAACAAATGTCGCGTGACAAGTTAGCGCAATTGTTTGTGTCCCCATTGCTCCGCGCAAACACTTATGCAACTTGTGTCGCAAGCTGTTGCGAGACAAGTTGCAGAGAAAATTGCTCAGTGTAAATGTGCTTTTAAGGAGTATGCCTTTTTTTCCACTACTTCAAGTTTTAAAATCTTTGACATCAAAAATATAAAGTTAGATTAAAACATGAGTTTTATAATATTTAAGAAGCAGAGGGGGGTGGGGTACCCTAGGTTTCCTTTGCTAATCTTTTTGTGTTGTTTGATTGGCATAAGGTGACTTATCCCTTCCCATAATCCTATATTCTCCTTATCTGTTTTGCCAGATTTGTTATACCTGTTTTTGATGGGACCATTAAAACTTGGGTCAAATGACTTTGCTTTTCCTGAAAGAAAAAAATTGGTAATAAACCTCTTTAGCTTGGATTTAATGTTTCCCAATGTCAGACCATATCCCATTTAATTAGAATCCTTGAGTGTCATTCCTTTCTTTAATAGGTGCAATCATCAATATTTAAATTTAATTGGCTATCCTGTCAAACTGTTGTGGAACGAGTTGAAGGAAAGGTATGTACAGAGGTATGTATGTCGGCAATATCCAGAAATTTTTTATAATAGTTTTATACTTTTGAAAATTTTTAGATTACTAATTTTTGAGGCTATATATATTGGGGTGATACAATGCTTGTTGTCTTATTTGCATCTCATTTGCTGATGCATCCATAATATCTGCTATTTGGTGAACAAAATGAAAGTTTGCAAGGGATTCTGGTAGCAGTATTTAATGATGGCATAATAATAATAATAATAATAATAATAATAATAATAATAATAAAGATTTATATAGCGGCTATCCAAGTCTGCTCTAGGCGCTTTAAAGTGCAAATGAACCCTTTGACAATACATTCAGTACTGGTTCTGCATAAAGTAAATAGTTGATTGGTAAAATATTTCTTGATTTAAGTGATGCGTCTCTAAGTTATGAAGGTTTATACTTCCAATATGTAAATGATGGTGACGTCAGGTAAGGTATTTGAGTGTTTTTGTTGTAACTAGTAATACTAAATGCTGGCCATTTTGAAAATAAAAATTTTAAATAGCTTTCATGTAAACCATGAGTAAAATAATGATGCTTTTTAAATACTGTATCTATGAACCAGTTCAATTTTGTATATTTAATTAAGCCTTAATAGACGTCACGCTCATTAGCATATTGAAAGTATAAACCTTCATAACTTAGAAACGCATCACTCAAATCAAGAAATATTTTACCATTCAACTATTTACTTCATGTAGAATCAGTACTGAAAGTATTGTCGAAGGGTTCATGTGCACTTTAAGCAAAAAGAAAAACCACAAACTGTGGTAGGCTGTGAGCTATGCTTGGCGCCTGTGGCTGCCGCTACACAACCCATACCACAGGAAAAATAAATAAATAATAATAATAATATGTTCTACTTCAATTCTAACACTGATTGGCATTTGCAAGATTACTTGACATGTGTTTGCAACTTAATCATCTTGCAATACTACAATTTGCGATCTGGCTATGTGGGATTTTACCTCACAGAAGGTACGTTAATTTCAAATTTAGCATGCGGGCTGCCTGTGTCTTAATATTTTCTGAGTGTTTTGAAAACAACATATACTTCTATGAAGTGGATACGCGTCAACACATGCTATGCGTCAAATTGAACATGCAGGCTGCCTGTGTATGTGAATATATAATTTTAATTAATTAGCCACACTAATCATCAAAAAGTTGAAGTGCGGGGTATTCGATAGTTGTACCAAGTGAAGGCAATGACAAGGAAAATTGCTTTAGTATAGCACACAAATGCAACTTGAATTATTTATCAAATTAATTATAATCAATCTTTTTGAAAATGCTTATTTGAAAATGTTTTTTTTCTTTGCCCTTTCCATATGAGTTTGTACATGTAGCTATGCTACCTATAAGGTTTTTTTAAGTGCATACTTGAAAACAAATTCTAAATTCAAGGACTTTTCAAATGATTATTCAAGCATTCAACTATAAAAAGACAGCAATGAATTCTAAATTCAAGGACTTTTCAAATGATTATTCAAGCATTCAACTATCAAAAGACAGCAATGAATTAACACAAACTCTAGTTATATATCAAGGATGATGTCAAGCACCAAGTTAAAGCTGTAAGGAAGCATGAATTTCTTTTCCTAAATTCAATAATAAATAATCCTAGTAAGATTAAATCATTGCACAAATGCTTTCGCAAGTTCTTCTATAGCAAACATGCATAAATTTTCTTAAGACAAATAATCATTACAGGGGCAGATACAGGGGGGGTGGATTTCCACCCCCCCTTTTAAAGTAAAAGTGAATATTTTAGGAAAACAGAAGAATATGGTTGCATCTAATTACAAAACATGTCAAGAGTCAAAATTTAGCTGCATTCACAAGTATTCAGTACACTGTGTTACAATTTAATCATTTACCTTTGTACTGTAAAAAGAAGGCTCAAAAGAACTTTTTAAAAATTATCCACCCCCCTTTTTAAAATCCTGTATCCGCCCCTGCATTAAAAAACATTTATCTGCGTCATATTTCTGACAAAACTATTATTCAAAAGTCATTCTCTTTTGAAAACATGTTTCAGCCACTTTTTTTTAACATTTAGCAGGGTAAACAGAGTCAATGTAAAACAGATTATAATCTACTTGTTAGTTAAATAAAAATATTCCGTTTTGGCCGTATAGACACGAATACTGAACCCAAAATTATTCAAAACACTATGTATTAAACTTATCCGGTGTAAGTTAATAATTTGAATTTTTTTATTAAGGCAGGGACTTAAAATTTCTAGATTAAGCATTGGAAATTATTGGTAAAAGAAATCACCCCAGAAAATCTAGTTACAAGACTTCAAAAATTTACTTTTTATATTGAAAGTAGCTGATTTTTTCCTAAACAATCAATACAATATACATAGTGTGAGTTAATAATAAACTTTGAATTAAAAAAATTCCACGAAAAATGACGATCGAAGTATAATCTTATTCTAAGATTTTGCAGGGTCTCAAAGAAGGACAATAATGAGAATTTTCAAAATTAATATAAGAAATTTAAGTTAAGACTTACGTTAGGTTCAAGATTGGGTAAAAGCTTAGAGAAAAAGATGTGGTTTCGCACAAATAATTAGCGGTATTCACGTCGAAAACCGCTCTCGATCGTAGGACGATACGATTACTTTGTGCTTTTTCGTCTAGAACGCATTAAAAAAAATATTCAAAGCTGTCAAGTTAAGTTGCAGCTGGCTGAGAAGGAAGTTTAGAAAAGTCAATACTGAAGGAGCGAGGAGCGACTGATTCACAGGGGTCGATAAATAAGACTCATCTCGCTCGCACTTTCTGGCCATAGAAACCCGTAAAAAAAGAAGATATTCTACATAAATCAACTTTGGCAGGGTCTCGATACTATAGATTAATCTCTAAGCAATTTAACTTGGCAATATTAAAGTACTAAAAGCGTTAAAAGAGGAACTTACCCCATTCTTTGGTGTCCTTCATCTCCACGTCCTCATCCCGGTCGCCAGTTCTGTTTCCACAACAGCCCATGTTTTAAACCCGAAAAAATCCTTGAAACGCTTTATGAAAATACAAATCAACAAAGAATATTCTGTATTTGACAACAATCCTAAAAAACTATCGGCATCGCAGTTTTTTAACTGCTGATTTAATTTTAAAAAGCGACAAAAAAAGTCCGAAGTCGCAGCTAGCTTATTTTTATTCTTCTATGGTGTCAAATTTATTCCCTTGGAGGGGAACCCGTGGGTAATTGTTCATTTTCTGTAATTTTGATTGGTTGTTTGGCTATCTTCATAAATCCCCTGGGAGTACTAGAGAGTATATTTGTGGTCGGTAGTGATGGTAACCGGAGGAGCTTTACTTCTTGTTGAAACTCGCAGTAATAAACATTCACTTTTCACATTCTCAGAAAAATTTCTATATCTTTGGGGAATAAAGAGATTAAAAAACTAAACTTCCAATTTAAGTTTCAATATTTATTAGCAAAAGCGAAGG
Organism: Actinia equina; assembly: GCA_011057435.1. Taxonomy (NCBI): domain Eukaryota; kingdom Metazoa; phylum Cnidaria; class Anthozoa; order Actiniaria; family Actiniidae; genus Actinia; species Actinia equina. The sequence continues at coordinate 112,450 of WHPX01000294.1, forward strand.
TTCCTGGCCTTCAAACTGCGAAAATTTTCTATTTCGTTGTCAAAGCCAAGATTTTTATTATTTGTTATTTCTATTGGAAAGAGTAGCAACATAGATGTCTTAAAAGAAGGGGGAAAGCAACAAAGATGTTTGAATCAAACTGCGAATTTTGCAAACTTCACAACCATGCAGAAAGGACACAAGTATACTCCTAGATTAGAAATGTTATAAACATTACACTTGTTATGGCGTAGTGTATGAGCGTATGTGTAACGGGTCAGTGATTGACAATGAACAATGCGTCATCAAATTACGTCTGAATCCCAATGTTATGTTTGGTAACTATGAGTCTTTACATTACATCATCATCTATTTATTTTCCGAAAAGTGCTTTTTAACTGTTGGAAAAGTGACACTAGTGACTCAGGCACGGCGTGTATGCCAAAATACACCACACACCCCCACTTCCCCCAGAGAAAAACTACCTTAGAGACATAAATTCTTGAGATAAAGTCCCTAATAGGCATAATGAAAATTCTCAATTTGGACTCTGAATTGATACAATGGTGAAATCTTTTATGAAATCCCCATTGTCATTATCATCATAAAGTGTTATTCAGTTTATTTTTCTGCTTTAAAGTTGGCTACGGCAGTTTGTGTACATAGTCATGTAAAGTGTGCTGAAAAATGGGTTATTTTCCTTATTAAACACACATTTACTTTACTGTAAAATTGGGGGAAGACTGCACGGCTATACTGCTGCTGGAAGTCCGACAACCACTGGAAGGCTGAAGAACTACCCATATCCTGATCATAGTTATAGTTAAGTATATAAACTTGAGCTTAGGTATAGTATAATAGATCATACAGTAATTGGCAGTGTATTTTGGGAACAAACAGGCTAGCGCCCCACCACCCCCTTCCTCGGTAAAGGCTTTCCTGAATATTCCCGAGCACGCATTGATAACTAAGATCATCCTTGCTTACAGATCCTAACTCTGCTCGCATCACTATTTCAATGCGCACTTTTTCATAGCTGGGTCTCGTACTTACAGTACCTAATCCTGTAAGCTACCCAGCTCCAATACTTATATATGTGTTAAGGTATTTATATAAGGAACTATGCTTACAACGATAAGTGTGGGATCTGCAAAGGGTCAAGACAAATGCGTCCGTATCCGGTAAAAAGAATGAGACTGTGGGAATGAAACTCAAGGTTCGGTATTGCCGTGTAGTCCAAGTATTTTGGTTAGATATCAGTTAAATAATGTTGAAAGGAAGGTTCGTGGTAATTTTTGTGAAACGACGATGTCAACCAGTCCGCATCGTGACGGTGCTATACAGTGTCTCATGCATGTACAGTCTTTCAGTCATGCGTATTCTTGCCTCTTTGACAATCCATTTTTAGAATAGCAACCTCGTTCCCAGGGTCCTCTCGGCAGACTCCAATTCAATATGGCGGTCGTGGCGGAACGTTGTTCATCATAAGCAATAAATCCGATAGAAACAAACTGACTTATCGTGTTGTTAATTTCGATAGACATGCTACATGTAAAAGAGAATCTTGGCGATACATCAACCATCAAATTCCATGCATGTCCCAAAAGTCATGGTACAAGAAGTGGGCCGATTTATTATACCGAAAAGGAATGTCTAAACTAACTCCATCTACTGTGGTGTGCTGTAATCACTTTGAGTATGGGAAATATCATTAGGAGTAGTATGAAATTGGCCTTTGGCTTGGTGAACAGTAACGTTTTAAACGATGTCAGGGTTGTGGATTTTGCCTTTTGATTTAGGTTTGTGCCACTGTTGAGGTTTTGAAGTGCAGGCAATATTGCAACCCTGCTCTACCTCTCTTACAATAAGATTACGAAATGCCTTGCAAAATCCTCTCAAACTGCAAAAATGAATAAATAAATAATAATAATAGTAGTAGTAATAACAATACAAAGAATGTGTCTTTAAATTGTATTATTAAATCACATCCCCTTACAAATGGAAACTAAATTACCTATCATCTAAGATATTTTGCAGTAATATTGAGATACAAGTTATAGATTAGCTTTTCAATTATTTTATGGTGCATTAGGGTCTTGAATGGGGATCCTAATCCCATTTCCCAGGCCAAATTTTACCTAAATCCCAGCCTATGTTTTGCTCAAATCTCAATCCCAATCCCATTCCCTTTTTTGATCATTTTCTGTTGATGAATCCCATTCCCAGTACATAAAATCCCATTTCCAAACCCCAAAAAAGGCAAATCCCAGTTCCCATTTTACTCTTTATGGACACTCTGTATTGTTTATACTTTTTCAAATACTGATATTTTTATTTTTAAAAAGACATTATAATTATAGTATTGTATCATTATATTATTATATCATTATAGCATACCCTGCAGGGCATGCACAATATGCTGCTTCAATATATAAGGTCTCTTTATAAAGTACTACCCACACCCTGTACTATGTGTCTTAAGTCCTGGACATTGCCGGGTTTACCAACAATACTTGAGGTTTGAACTGATTTGATGCATTTCTGCTTTCCTTATGAGGTCTGACAGCAGTAGGCTTTCTCCATCTTTAAGGGCCTTCGTTCATTCAACATCAACATCAATATTACATCGTTCATGGGATAATTTAGAGCTTTCTTTTCCAAATGCAATGTAATGAGCAATCATACATAGCTTTTAAGGACCTATTTCTCTATTGTTTAAACTAAACGGATTGATTCTCAGTAACAGAGTTCTTATTCATAAGATTATTTACGTTTATCAACATACATAATGACATCTAGACCTGTGGTACTGGGAAGATTGTTCAATTTCGACTGCTAACCTACGGTTATTTTTTCTGGATTTGGAGCTTGATAAGACCGTTTTCTAAGATTAAGAGATTTTCTTTGTCCTTTTGGAGATCAGCTTAAATATTTTCAGGTTTCGGCGGAGAGGGAAAACCAGATTATTCGCTGCCCCGGTAAGTATCGTGAAACGGTATTCCTCGCTTTTGCAAGAAAGAGCCAAGTTCATCATTTTTCATTTCAGAAAAGTCTTTAGTATTCACATCCATGGCCATTTAGCGTAGAACAGAACCACGATTTAACACTTGCTGGCTGATTCGTGGAGATTGAGCAAAGATTCGTAGCAAAACCTGGAACATTCACAGGTCTTTCCTATATTTGTTTGTACCGAATCTAGACCATAATGCTTTGCGTTCGTACACTTCCGCTTTATCTCGGAAAAGGCCTACGTTTGGAGTCGGGCTGAGAGGGCCCTGGGAACGAGGTTTTTAGAATAGACCATTTTCTCCAGGTTGCGTGCAATCTTGACGGGCTAAATTGAGAAGCTAGTTTTATATTTAAGAGGAGAATAATCGATCTCTTGATCAATACCAATGCTTTAAAAAAGGCCTTTTCTAATTTATGATATATTTTAATCAAGACGTTTTTGTTCTACCATTTAAGCGGAACACTGAACTAAGCTTAGCTGAAACAAAGAAGCTCTAAATTAAAATTTCATTTATCAACTATAAATGACATACACAGCACCTTGAGTGGATGTGCATTTTCCAGTACATAATCGATTTATGGAAACGTTTTCCTTATCTTCCCTCCCCTACACATTTCCAGTCCTTTTTCGGCCTAAACCAAGATGGCTGACTAGCTGGGATGTTTTCACTCGATTTACTGTAAATTTCAGCAGTTTTGAGCAAGAATTTCGCCTATTTAGTGAAGAAAATTATATTCCAATTTCCAAATATGGTAAGTACATTCCTTATATGGTAAAGGAAACGGCTCGAGCGGAACGACAACTTTTCTATGTGGAAAGTTTGATATGAGCATTATTACACATACTAGAAGTAGAGTCTGTTTAGTTTTTTGGTACACAGAGTAGTTTCATTATTAGGTGACTCATATACCTATTTCAATACTAAGTTAGTCACCAAAAACCAAGAAAGCTGTGATCGCTGAGAATCATGGGAAATATTTTATATCCAACAAGTAAAGCTTTTGACACAAACTGCAGCAGTTGAGGATGCTCAGAGGTGGTGAAATCGTAACTGGTAGAAGATCTCAAGTCCATCAACAGTTATCAAGCGGTTGAAAAATGTAAAATGTATCTACCCATGATACTTGCCGGTCTCAGCTTTGTAGCTTTTCAGGTGACTAACTTTATTGAAATAATACCCTGCGAGCAGTCTCCTTTTAACTCCTCTCGCCCGTAGAGGAGTTAAAAGGAGGCTCTGCTCGCAGGGTATTGAAATAAGTGTATACATGCATGATTCGTGGCACGTACGGCAATGCAGCTTAATTAGTGCATGGCTTTCACGGTTGCAAAAATAAGATGATTATGTGCAATATTTATATACAATTTATCTCTAATACCACTAGTTTTAAACTACAAAATAAATGCTTGGTGGGGTTAGCAACGGACCTTATTTACGCGACAGCTAGCCACAGTTGCTTGGAACACTAGATTTTGTGCGGTCTGTTTAGCGTACTCATAGGCATCTATGCTGGGAAGATTAGAACCTGGCATAAATAGAAGTTTCAATACTTATGCCAATGAACGTAGCTGCCACGTGAAAAACTTAAATCCATGCATTGAAATTATTTTTGAAGCCAAAATTCTGTTACGCTCAACCGAAATCGAAATTCATTCGAAATCGAAATTCATGTCATCCAGGTCTAGATCCAGGCTTTCGTCGTTTTGCAGAAGTTCCGAGAGCTGAGCTTCCGGGATCTCTATCGGGAATTCGCTCCACTTTTTGTACATGTTTCTTTTACTTTGTGGGTATTCAACAGCGAATGCAGTGATCTTCAGACATGGCCATGTACAGCCATCGATCTTCACTGTTGTACCCCAGTCTTCGTCACATTCCTTGCAATGCACCTGGAAAAGATTCAGAGATGATCTTTAGAAACCTGTCATCATGTCGCAAGAAACAAGCGACATGTTAAATCCGTCTTGAAAACTGCTCCCAAAGCCGCATCGAACGCACACAATTTGTAATTAACAATTATTCGTTCAAACCCGCGACTTCAAATTGTATCGATACCCTGAAACGACCTTGCGCAATAGACTGATCGCAGATTGAATTGAAATTGAACTTAAAATTTAGACCTTCCTAACTACCTTATTTTCAATCAGTATGTCATCAATTTTTTTGGATCTTTTCCTCGGTTTTAACTGGACTTTTTCATCGACAAACGTCTTGTCCAAAATGACATGGAAGCTGTCTTTGAGCCGGCGAAACTGGTTCAACTGGCACGCCATCTTGTTGCACCTTCTGCAGAAGAATGTCACATCGTCGCACTGAAGGTCACCTCTTTTCTTCTTTGCACTTAGGATACTCTTCATTTTGATATTCTGGACATCTTTTTTCTGGATGCTCTCGATCTGTGAAGAGAGTAGATATGCCCGTATGAGTATGAGACGGCGCGACACGTGGCACTTTCAAGGCACGAATCGAAATAAACGACATTTTCAAACGAGTGTAAGACAACTAGCTATACCTTCCAGGTCTATAGAACCTACCATGACCGACAATCTGATACGATATACTAAACAACACATATAGACCCCTTGCAGCACTTTGGAATGCAGCTCAATCTGGGGGAAAACAATAGATTCCAATTCTCAGGAGATTGGAATTCTTTTAATTTGTTTTGTCCTCCAGATTGAGCTGCTTTGACGTCACATGCCAGGGTTCATTAGCCATTCCGAAGGTCGTGAAAAAAACTGGGTCAGATTGACAGTGCAGCTGTGCGTCGTGTGCGGACTGTTTTGGGAAACAAAATGGACGCCATCTTGGAAATAAGTCTCCCATAGCAGTCCCACAATGCACCGTAATGTCAACTCGACCCAGCTTTCCCTCAACCTCGGAATAGCTAGCTTTTCATTGGCCATTATACCTTTTTTTTGTACTCGTCACGGGACATCTGCTGTACATCAGACACCGCGGACGCCATCAAGATTTCTCGGTACTGGTTGAGTTGTTCGCGATGAACACCTCTTGATCTTTTATCACCCAAGTACACATAATTCCCCTCGTCTGCCCTGATACGACCACGTGACTGTACGCTGGAAATCTCGTTTCCCGCCATGTTGTAACGAATCACGAAGTTACAGTCGCCAATGTCCAGTCCCTCCTCGGCCACCGTCGTTGCAATAAGGATGTTAACTTCTCCTTTTTTGAACTCTTCGATAATTGCTTCCTGCTCTCCTTGTGTCATGCCCACTAAAATCATAATGTATTAATCTCAATATTAAATTTTGAAACTTAGATGTGAATGGGTTTTAAAAATCTAAGCCTTTTGAAAGCATCTTCAATCGACTGTGCCTTCGAATCAGGGTCCTATGTAAAGTATACTCATGATATATCAAGTAAATAACTTGCGGTATGTTATACCTCTTAAGCTTGGGGTCTTTGGGCGTAATATTTTTTACATTTAAGACCACGTCGTGTCATTTCCTAGAGTATCATTTCTTTGTTTAACGGTTTCGTATTGCGAATTATCATCATCAACATGGAAATAACAAAGCATCTTATCTCAAGATTCTCAAGGATTTTAATCACACCTGGTCTGAAATGGGAATATTAATTGGTAAATTACGTCCAAGGTAAAGAGGGTTATTGATGGTATCCAGCGAAAAAACTTTGTCGTAGCAGATCCCATTTCCATTCCCTTCCCAATTCTCATTCAAATTTCTTTCCGATTTTCTTCCCATTTCTTTTCCCATTTTTCCTTTTTCAGTCGTTACTCGACAAACCCTACCTTCTCCATCTCCAGCACCAACTAAAGCTTTTGGTTTCAGAATTTCTTTGAGTTCTTTAGTATCACTAATCCACCCCAGTATCCCGACAGTAGAGTCTCTTGTGCGGGTGAACAGAATTCCTTTCGTCTCTCCCTTCCTTCCTTTCTCTTTATCTTCTTCGTGGAATTTCAGAATGAGATCCTTAAGTTTCTGTAGTTTAGGGTTGATGGGCTCTTTGTCCAGGCGCGACTCGATCGCCTTTTTGGCCTTCTGAAACAACTCTCGTAATTTGCGGTCTGTTTCTTGAAATTTGGTTTCATCCATACTGTCAAAAAACTCGTCCAGGTACTTCATGGCGTCCTTTATACGAACTGTGTCGTTGATAATGAGCGAAACGTGATACCTTAAAGAACAACAAGATGTTAGATTTTGTAGACGATGATACTAGACGATGTTCCTTGCGACATGTCTCGCAATATGCCATGTGCGATTTAAAAACAGCTATTGTTTTTTAGTTGCGCAAACAGGGTATGTTACACCAGGCATTGCTTCATGCGGCTTGTGCCACACATTTGACTGTAGTGGTCTGGGGCGATTATGATTTTCGCACGATGAAACTATATTATAGACCCCTATATGTGACGTCAAAGGAGCTCAATTTGGAGGACAAAACAAAAGAATTTCGATCTTCTGAGAATTGGAAACCTATTGTAATCTCCTTCAAATTGAGCTGCATTCCAAAGTGCTGCAAGGGGTCTATTAACTGTCGTATTAAATCGTTGCGAGATAAGTTGCAGGAGAAATGTTACTGTAGGAACGTAATGTCTTGAAATTGCTGGAGCAATCGTTGATTAATTGTTAATAGTTAATTCTCGTAACGTTACAACAAGATTGCGTGACAAGTTTTTGGCGTGCATAGTAAAAGCAGTAATGATGACACTAGTTGTGTAGGGACAAACGCTTAGCACCCTCCACACACTGATTCTTATCGCGCAACAAAATCGCGTGACAATTCTTGATTAGTGTTGTTACCTTCTCAGCTGTTGAGCATACGTGACAAGGTCACGGTTCCCTCTACCAATTGCATCTTTGTAGAGACCTTCAACCCACTGACGATACTGCTGACCCACTCGGTCTGCAGGCACTCCGTTGGAGGAGTCGTAGTATCTCTCTGCGGCCTTTTCGATTTTCCCCATTATCTTATGATGAAAATATAACGTGCAAACTTAGACAAGCGTGCAGTCCATGTAAAAGGTAATTACAAGAGAATCTAGGGCGAAGTAGCGGTGGTACATTCGCCTTTTACTGCGTATCTTCCTCGTTATTGCCACATCACACCAGTTCTATTCGATTTACACTGGCTACCTATTAGATATGGTATTCATTTTAGTCCACGTGGGCTAGCACCACAATATTTATCTGATGTAATGTTATCCATGATTGTAATTTTTTTAATTTAATGACTTAGTACATTTCTGCGCAATGAACATATCCACGTGAAATATGCGCATCATAAATATTAAATTATTATTATTATATCTCTGGGGTCTCGGGTTTGATTCCTTGACTCGGCATCTCATGTGAGTAGAATTGGTTCCAAGATTGTTTTTTGTTCCTTAAAAACAGACAAGTATTTTAAGTACCTGAGTAATGACTTTCTCAAATGTATTAGCAACTTGGTCCACTTGTTCCATCCTTCTCTTTGGAACCCCTCCAGTCACATTCTTTTCCAGTTCTTCGGTGTTCTCGTTTACAGTACTCACACAGGCAGCGTCCATGTTGGCGCAAATCTTTAGAATGTGGTTTTTTGCCTTGCCTGACTCGGTTGATTTTCCTACTCCGAGAGAGGCAGTCAGGCCTAATATCTGGGAAAGCAAAGATGGAATATAAGATACGAATTAAAGATACTAAAGATATGACTTTAAATTGGACAAAATCGTTTTCTGACTATTTTTCATTTATTTCGATAATGGTTGATCGTAGACCCTTCCAGGATAAAGCTTATGTTTCACTCCTCGTGATATTCCCTTGACAATCAGGGGTGTGCGCTTCTAATGCGCCGCATCTCCGCTTTGCGGTGGCTGCAGGTTTGATACCATACACGAGCCATTTCAGGCTGTAATAGAACAGAGTACTTGTAATTATTCCATTTTAGACCACCATCTTTTCTCTTTATCGTAATTTTTTTGTTTTTTATCGGTATAAATGATAAGTAGATGCATCATCGCTTAAAGAACGTTAAAAAAGTCAACCAATTCCGACAAAAGTCATTAGGAAAGCACTAGTCACGCCGGTAGTTCATTCATATTCTAGAAACAATAGAACGAACGGGATCGACGTGTTAGTTCACGAAGTCAAATGGGGTAGTACATTCATGTTGTAGAAACAATAGAACGAGACAATAAAAAACAAGACAATGCATACAATATAAAACAATACACTACTACACAATATATGTATTGTATTCCATCAGAACATGAACTTGTACTGAGTCCTATTAGACCTTTTGCATATAAGACACGTGTCCGTTGTACCAAGACGTTCCACTTATCAAGCACATTGATAAGATAATGAGGGTTCTAAAAGCATCATTATCACCCTATGAATACATGCCATTGTTGATGAGCAGTCTTACTATACAAATTAACGGTTCTTTTATTTGGGTGAGGTGGGAGGGAATATTCTTCTTTTGTTTTGTTTTCAATGGACGAATGAATGGAGGAAGAATAGTGATGAGTTGGCGACTGATTGATTGGATTCGTTTTTATTCCTTGTCACAACGAAAGTTTCAATAATGTTAATTCATTAGAAATCTTCGTCTTCTATTTCGTATAGTAAGGCGTCGAATTCGCACGCGAGCAGCAGCATTACGACGTTGTAAGTTCAGTATCGGTATTCTCGTCCTTATCACGATTTCTTCAAATGTTTCTATAGTTTCCCCGGTTAGATACCAAGATTCAGCATTCGTGGCGAGTTTATAAGGACACTGTAATAATCTCTACCACCGTTCATTTCGGGACCAAAGACACCCAAACAATCCAGGACGTCAAGTGGATATTCATCACGGCCAAAACCTGAACGACTAGCATTGCTTTGAAACACTGAAGCCATGCTAAAAATTTCAAAGGAAAAAACTGGGTATTGTTTATAATTCAGAATTTGGTATAATGTCGGAACAATCACTGGAATTTGACCAAAGAAAAAAAGGAAACGGTGGTGGCATATCTTTGATAAATAAATAACAATGGTGACTGTGGTCACTCAAACTTTCCAGTACAAGAAGGACACCAAAAAGTCGAAGATTGATAGCGTCCTGGACATGCTTCCAGGCATGATGGACAGCGTCAAATCAGCCGCGACGCCCATAAGTAAGCTGTCGCTAAGTGGCAAAATCTTTCAGATTCTGAATAAGGTATCAGTAGACCTTACTAGTTTCTATTTCCTCTCGGTAAAATTTTGGAATATTATTCCATTTGGTAGCTTAAACTCCTGGTCATCTACATACTTAGGCTGGTTTCACGACTAGTCTGTTTATTGAAACCACTGGTCTATTGATAAAGGTCTACTGATACCTTTATACATGTTTCATTTGTTTTTTCGTTTTTCTATTTTTAAGATTTCTTTTCGAACGATATTTTATAGATACGGTTGGCGTATAAAAGACACTTAGTCGAGTATAATTTAAATGAAACTGGACCATAAAGGAAGCTGAAATCGTGCATGTATTGCGTAAGAAAAATTAAAAGCAAAAGAAATTTTGATATTTTGTTACGAAGACATCAATGTTTAAAACAAAGATCTAGTAGAGTATTTCCATCATATCCGTAAAACTTTTCGTAAGGATTTTTACAAATTAGCTCGAGCTAGATAAAATGTAAATAACAATATAAATACCATAAGATTTTTTATAGTATTGGCGACCATTAGCATTCCATTCAACACAAATTAATGGTAAATGAAGAGACAAATTAACAACAATGAAGTGGAGGCACTTACAAATACACAAAACTTTCTTTATAACAGGCATCCGACCTTTTTGTTTCATGCTTTGCCCCTGGACACCCCATAATGCATTGCGATTGAAGGTGATCGCCTTATCACAAAAATGCAGGTTGTAAATGGTATTTGGGTATCATTTCACATTCATCTTGCAAATTCATATCCCAAAAAACGTCTCTCGCGATGAATAAACCTTTCCCCAATTCGCTTGAAATGGAGGCGGTCCTTGATTCTTTTCTTTATCAAGGCCAGCCTCGACTTGAAACCATTTTGTGTTAGGGAAAGATCTATTGAATGCTAATCGACTCCATAACTGTAAAAACAGTCTTTTACAAGTTCCCCTTAACACAATGGCCGCAGTATCGTTGAAGTAGTCCATATTGTTTTTAATGATTGTTTCTGATAAATGAAACACGAAATACAAAACACATATTTTTCAGCGTGGGTAACTGACACAAAAATATGGCAGAAATGGAACATTAGAGCCGACATGAAAACCGCTAGTAAGAGGAATATACGCATTTCCACGTGCCTAAATAACAATGACAGGGTATAAGTGAGACATTTCGGGACACGGGACACATGTCTTATATGCAAAAGGTCTATTTGGACCAACCTGTGGTAGCTTACGATCTTCCGTTGCCACCAAGTACTTTATTGCCATGTAGTTCTGCATGATTTTATTATACGCATGGTCCTTGTTGGTGTGGTGACATTCGTCAAAGATGAGCAACGTAATGTGAGATATTTCGAGGTTGTTCTTCACCAAGGCGTTCAGCAGGATCTGTGCCGTTAGGATGACAACATCATGAGTTTTCAGCAGGAAATCCAAGGGAATTTCCGTGGAGTTGCTACCAGAGATATCACAGATACTGTAGTCCGTCAGGTACTCCTCGAAGCGTGTTCTCTGTTGCAGGACGAGATTTTGAGTGCTAACGATGAAAACCACTTTGGGTCCCCTGATTTCACCTCTCAAATCTTCGCAACGAGAAAAACAAATCGACAATTAATGTTTAGTATTCAACGTATTATATCTTTGACTTTGATTGGTTAATCAATCAGAAATAATACTGCACATTTAATTGGTTATGAATGACATGCAACTAGCGGATTGAGCATGCGTGGTAGAGAGAGAGAGAGAGAGATGTTTGGCTCTGGGAACAAGAAGTTTTGAAAAATTAATTCTATAATTAATTCTTCAATAACAAATACACCCACAAACTTTTTTTCTCTCAGCCAATCATAATCTTTCTCAAAGCTTGCTCAATTACGTATGGCGGTCTGCTGTTATTGGGAAAAGAAATTACGAGACGAAGACCGCTGGTCTTCATCTGTTTTGTCTCGCAGGCCGCTAAACAGGACAGGCTAAAGCTCAACGTAATGTGTCACGTGTATAAAATCATTACCTGGCTGCACTTTGCTATTTTTATATTTTTGAAGATGCCGTTTCGTTATCTCCATAGCAACGAATGTCTTGCCACTGTTCGTGGGTGCACAGATAATGCAGTTCTTGCCCTCGAGGGCTGGGCCTGCTAACTCTATTTGGTAGTTACGAAGCTTGAGGTCTCTCTTGTAGAGGTTCTCTCTTTGGCTCTCCAAGCAAACTGGAATAAAGGAAATAAAAAATTGAACAAAATGAAAATTTCAAAAATGAAAGCAAATGAAAATGCCTTTGAGAAAAGAGGAGAAAGAATGATATTCATGTGATGAAACTTACCTTGAGGGATTCGGATAACAACTTCTTCGTCAAGTTCTGAGTGGTGATAATTATAGTCTAACCAAAAAATTAAAAAAGTCAGAAAAAAATTTTTTTTGGCGCATGAGTTTTAATAACTCGTAACAGGACAATCTTCCATTACCTGTTCTGTTTGATAGCAAACTATTTCCCGTTGTTTCCAAACTTTGCTCAGATTCGACGTCTTAAAACAAAAACAAAAAAATCACATGAAAAACACTTCTTCCCAGTCATATTCAAGACTTTTTTTGACTTTTATTTTTGACTAAATTTTTGAAATTTTTATCTAAAGATCACAGATTTCGCATCTTGGATTCCGAATTCCACATTTCATAATCCGGATCCAACGAGTTTCGAAAAACGCTGCCCAGCTTGGCACACCTCCTACAAAAAAAACCTACTTTCAAGAAAATCGATGATCTCTTGGTAATCATCCTCCAGAAACGACAGTTTGAGTTTCAAGGAGTCGCCGTTTTGTTCTTCAACAATGTTCTTCTCAATTAAAGTGTTCAATACTAAGTTCTTGTGCAGTGTTGTCTCCAGTTTCTTGCTTTTAAACATGTCCCAGAATTTCTTTGCGTGATCGACGTTCGTCAAGCGAAAGATGGCAGAAATAGAGTCTCCTCCAAAGTTTGATTCAGTGTCTGAGTTTTCTTCGCAGCTTCCGGGAGAGCTTGATTCACACGATGCTTCGTCGTCGGTGTCAGTTTGTTTGTCACCATCTTCAGTACTTTTCTCTTCCTTCTTCGTTTCCTCTGCCTCACTCGCATCCTTTTCGCCCTCTTCGTCCTCGCCAAGTTCTTTTTTATCTTCGGTTATTTCTTGCTCGACCTCAGCAGCATCGTTTTCAAGCTTTTCACTTTCTTTTTCATCGTTAACTTGTTCGTCTTCACCAGCTTTGTTGCTTGCATCTTCCTTCTGCTTTTGATTCTTATCTGAAAACAGATTCAAAGCGTGTCCCATTTCTTTCGTCTTGACAAACTCTACTCCTGGTGGCATCTCCTAAACGTGAATCCAAAGGTTAATTTAAGTTAGGTCAAGAGAATATGAAGTAATAATAATATTCTCTTGGTTAGGTTTGGAGTCTAAATTTAAGACAAGCCTCAGCCAATTTGTTCTGAAAACACGCGCGAACGTCTTGCCTTCTTTGTCTTGTTTCTAGCAGTCGTTCCCTTCCACCCCTGGGAAATTAACACTGATTGGTGACGGATGCGCAAATATTTCACTTGACTCCTCTTGTTCCTATAGAGTTTCTACCACTATAGACCTCTCTATAGGTTAACTGCCTTTTTGAGGCGCACAACCCTTTCAATGAGAGAACGAAAGACGTGTCACCATGATTGACAGACAAAAAACACCAAGACCAAATCTTTAGTCAGAGTCGACCAAAATGGCGGCTATGACGTCACATGCACCCCAAGATTAGCAGCCTCTAATGTGCAATTATTAAGAGTTGCTCGCCCCCTCCTACATCCCCTAGGGATTAACAGTAATAAGTGATGCGCAAACGTTTTGTGCTCCTCCTGATGGACTAGACCGTTCCCAGACTCTCTATTCCTCAGTCTACCCCCAATCGCTAAATGAAAATAAATAAATAAATAAACAAATAAATAAATAGGAATTGAATTGACAGGTGTTCCACAAAGTGACTGAGTTCTTCCACTTCTTCATTCTCCCCTTATGCCTTAAAGTTTTAACACTGATTGGTCCACTACGATTAAAAAAAAGATAATGCGAAAGAGAAGCGCGTCTGGCATTGCTTCATTCCAACTTGCTCTGTAATTATAAATGAATTTAATTTAATACCTCTCGGAAAACTTTTCTTATTTTCTTGGAGTTTTCACTGTGGGATGTCTTAAATTCGTTCACCACGGTTTTCTCGTACTCAGTTCTCCGTTCATCGCCCAGGCTGGTGTCATAAATACGCGCAATGATCTTCACATCTGAAAAAAGAATTCAAACACCAAATGGAATATTAGTACTGCTATTAGTTCCAAACGTTTTTGGCCCAAAGTCAGCCCAAAATTGAAATTTTCGATGACCCCGGGGTGGGGAGAAACTTCAATTTTGGTAATTCCTAATATGGGGAACTAATAGTCTCATAAAAGCAAGACGGATCTTCGCTCATGGAAATCAATTTGCTTCAATTGTAATTCTGCTCGTTGTCTTCTAAGTCGTTTTACGTGCTGCTCCTAAATGTATTGCCAAGACACTGACTTTATTATTTTGATAAGGGTCCGCAGTAATTGGCATTAGTTGATGCAGTTTCCCTGCCTTAGAACATGTATCTATGTTTGTGTTACTTTTTCCCCTTCGTATTTTGAACTGGAGGCAAAGTTTAAAAAAAAAAAATTCGTTGGGTCTGTCTTGGTTTGATGGATTTTCTACGGGATTTCATCTTTTCGGCTCAGTTCTCGATAAAACCGGAACAACAAATGAGTCTAGTAATGTTTCCCATTTAAGGCCCCGTGTCATTCCCTAGAGTCCATGTATCTTGTCATACGTAACCGTTAAACAAAGAAATGATACTCGAGGGAATGACACGTGGTCTGAAATGTGAAAGCATGACGTCCAAGTGGAATTGGTCTGTTCTAATTCGATCTGTGAGTTATGATGGCAGCCATGTTGGATGGCAGGAACAATACAAGCATTTTATAGTCCGTTTTATATGAGAAAGAATTAAATTCCCTAGAGTAAAGGGATTCTATTCTGCTGCAATAAAACATGGCCGCCAAGTGAACATATACACCTTTTGCTGTTCATTAACATAAAATGTACATTCATTTGTGCCAATAGTTGTATCAATAACGTGTAATGTACTTTCATCAACACCACAAGTAACATCATTAGCGCGGATCAACTTTCAATAACGACAATTGAATATGCGTGTACATTCATAGGCATCAATGGACAATCAATAGCGCGTTTGTACATTCATATGCGCGGAATGTATTTTCTTGTGCGCGAAATTCAACTTCAATAACACCAAATGACAAACAATTGCATTTATGGACAATCATTTACCCAAAAGTGAACATATACACCTATATAACGCTAATGATTGTTTTATTTCTCTTATTGTTCATTCGAATCATGCAAATGTTTGTCGAACCACGCTATAGAATATAACGTTGACCCTCATGATTGTCCAAGCGCGTTATAGATTGTCAATGATTATGCTAATAGCACTAATGAATTTTCACTTTTGGGTAAATGATTGTCCATAAATGCAATTGTTTGTCATTTGGTGTTATTGAAGTTGAATTTCGCGCACAAGAAAATACATTCCGCGCATATGAATGTACAAACACGCTATTGATTGTCCATTGATGCCTATGAATGTACACGCATATTCAATTGTCGTTATTGAAAGTTGATCCGCGCTAATGATGTTACTTGTGGTGTTGATGAAAGTACATTACACGTTATTGATACAACTATTGGCACAAATGAATGTACATTTTCTGTTAATGAACAGCAAAAGGTGTAATACAAAATCTTCATAGAACTAACTACTAACACTTACCAACAGCTGTACCAAGCACCTGGAACTTGCTGGTGTCGTTTTCAGTAGCGTCATACTCTTCTTTGACTGAATTGGAACACAAAAAACGAATCCATAAAAGTGAAAATTTTGAAAATCTAAACACAGGGAGCCCAATTTAGATAAAAAGTGAAAGGTGAAAATAGAATCTGGGAAAATCGACTTTAATTATTTTATTTTTTTGTATTCAAGGTATAATATTTGTTTTATTTCATACTTTTTGCCAAGGGATCAAGTAGCAAAGCCACATGATGGAGATCATTTTTTCGCAGTGCAACGACAAATTGCTCAAATCCATTTTTCCTGCGTTTCAATTTGTCCAACAGTTCTCCAAGAGCTCGTATAGGACCGTAGTTGTTTAACGTGCTCTCGATTATTTCTACATCCTCTTGTATTAGGCATGTCAAGTGCGGGAGGAGGTCTGCAGGATTAACTTCGTCCTTGAAATGCTGATGTCGCTCTTTTAACAGTTGTCTTTGCTTCGAGTTCATCGTGAATTCGATCTTTAGAGATCTGTGGATACAAATTTAAAATATTCTTAGATTCAATAAATATCCTAATATAACAATGACTGTCGTTGGAATTTTTTTCTTAAATACCCTTCAAAACTCGCTGAAACTTCATATAGGAGTTCAAAATAAACAAAATGACACAACAGATAAGTCGAGAAACTCTTATTCACATGCATGGGTGGCATTCGCGGACTGTGAGTCCAACGGGTGGAGCCCTGAGGTCGCCACATTAGTCTCCCCCCCCCCCCCCTCACAGCCCCTTTCAGTGTCGTCACGCAACGCTTTCTCGTGACGACACTGAAAGCGGCTGGTGATCGCTGGTGGGGAGACTATCGCCAAATGTGAATTGAGTTTGTTTGATGTGTTGTTCTCTCCTATGCTACGATGGTTTTCTCCGGGTTCTCCGGTTTCCTCCCTCCGTAAAAATCAACATGTGAGTTGAGCGTTGCGTGCATAGAATATTGAGTGTTGTGGTAGTGGGTGTGAGCGAAAAGTGTCCCCAATTAGTACGAAAGCGCTAGAACGACTACACGCTTAAATAAAAGTGATTTATTTATTTTTCACGTTTTTCCAAATAAAATACGGCATATTCTAAATCCCCATACATTCTCTCATAAATGTAGTGAGCTTGGGTTGCCTGTGATAAAGCCAGAAGAAAAATATAACCTGGAATTTTGCGTGACGAGCTTGGAAGTTCAAAATATCATTTAAAAAATAAACTTTGTCTAGAGCGAGGGTATTTAACCCGTGAAATAAAAATTATTAGTCAACGTGTAAAATTCAAATAGACACAAAAGAAGACAATGGAATTAGGGTCTGCTAATGTGTATTAGTCTAATATTTATTTCACGGGTTTAGTGACTTCACTCTATCATAGTAACTATTATTTATTTTTCATTAGACTATAGTTCGGTATCTATAGTCTAACTATGTAGGAATATGTTTTTAGACGTCTCGGAGAATAATTTTGATGCTGTACCGAAATATTTCAGCACGAAGAAAATCAGTGAAAGCTAAAATGTTCTAGAATTTTACCACAGTTTGTCTTCAGTGTATTTAGAAAAAAAACTTTGCTACTACCTGCTCTCTACCGGCAAAGATGACTAAAATCTTGTTTTTACGAGCTAAAGTCAGTCATATGCTTTAGCGGATTATCTAGACTTTTGTAGTCAAATAAGTTCTGTTTACCGAATAAATTATCCACAAAGCTAGCACAGTCTAGCGTGTATCATTACCATTAATGTCAATACTTTAATACCAACTCACCTGGATGCCTATGTGCCTGTGACTTCTTCTTTTGCTTTCTTTTGCAGTAACTACTGCTTTCAAAATATCAGGTTTTTATACCACAACTTGACTTTCGGGGTTTTCCCAAACTCGTCGTTGTATTTTTAGGTAATTTCCCCGAAACCAAGCACTTTCACTTTCTCTTTCGACGGCACCGAAATCTCATATCATTGCGTAAAACTATAGATTATTCTAATGTCGGACGAAAATTGAATAAGAGAGCTTCTATAGGACGATATTTGGGTTAATTTTTTGAAGTAAACATGAAGTTTTTTCCCATGAAATTTGGAAGCTTTTCCGAGAATTCACTTAAGACATGACGTCATTGTGATATTTATGAATAAATTATCCGAAGGGAATTTCCCTGATCTCACGGTTTGGCTTCGAGTTATTTTATGATAGAGAACTTTCGCTTTCGAATAAATCGCTTTAATTAAAACACATTTTTGTGTGGGTTATTGTTGGGTTAAGCAATTCAAAATTGAAAGCATATTTTATTCCCCTAGCTTTTAAAAATATTTCTTAGCTCTATTTTTTGGAGATTCTATGGTTTAAACTGGAATAGTTTTTGTTTTGTCCTCATGTAAAGTTAATTCGTGATCATGATTTTTATGGGGAAAAAACACACAACAACAACAACATGGGAGCATTCCCCTTAGAATCGTTTTGACGAGCATTCAAAAAGGGTCTGACTAAGACGCGGGCGGAGATGGTTCGCTGATTTTTTCGCGAGCAGAGACTGGTATCTAGACATACCAAGCACGATTACTTCCGTTGTATATATGATTGACAAGTAGCCTTGAAACACACATACGGCGTGATCAGAACGTGACATTGAACTTAGCGTAAATACAACAGCGCTGCCGAATTTCTTTTCAGAGGCTTTTAATCAAAAACAAAAACAACAACAACAACAACAAAAAACAGCAAAAATAACAACAATAATTTTCTGGTAGAAAAATTTGTAACCACTGGAATTCCAATACTGAAGAATCAGTCTACCCATTCTACGGATAAGTACTTTATACACGTGCATAAGTTTGCATCAAGAGAATATAAGTTTTAATGGATGGAGGAAGGTATCTAAGAGTCCTTGAGTCTTCTACCATTGGCGCTTCTCAGGTCGCCTGCAAAGCAGGCGTTGTTGTGGGTTTGGGGAAAAACCGGGGTTTTGGGGGAATTTTGGTCCCATTTTTCTCGCGGGCAAGAAGTCAAAACAGGAACCCCAAAACCCCGATTCTTCCTCAAACCCATCACAAGAACGCCTGGTCTGTAGGTTTTTTCCTGATCGTGCTCTTATCATTTTAGAAAAAATTTTTACTTGTAAATTCTCTGTTACATGGCTGCCCCATACACCTAATCGAAAAATGGGTCCAATTTGAAAACTATTGTTCTGCACCAACTAGCGACTGACACTAGCCTCGTATTCACGTAGAAACACAAAAGCCTTTTCATATGTATGAGCTAGAGACTAGTCAGTCGCTGGTCACTGCAGAACAATTGTTATTCAAATTGGACGCCATTTTTCGATTAGGTGTATTCCTTTGAGTTTTTACATAGTAACGTGACATGCTTTTGTGACATCGACTAAAGAGCGTGACATCTAACCTTTATTGTTATCGTTATTTATTTTGAGACTTTGATCACTTCATCGATGAACAAAACTGACGGCTTGATCAGCAATGAAGGTTCTTGCGGTACTATTTCTAGCTATCGTAGCTTTAAACCATACATTTGCAGCCAAATTTGCGATGTTACCACAGTTTGGACATAGTCATTACCTGGTCATGTCCAAACTTGCTAAAGAACTGCTTTCCCGTGGTCACCAAGTAAGTTTTATTTTATCAGGCCAGGCATATCATACAGGACATTTGCAGTAAATGATTACATAACTGTTGCTGAATATCGATGGCAAAAAATCGAGTTTCCTCATAATTTTTCCTGGATAACTAATGTTATTTCTTTTGCCGCGGTCCTTATAACATACTATCGATTTTAGGTTACAAAGCAATTTAAAGTTTGCTTGCCATCGCCAGCATGCAGAGCGCATGGACCGCTTTGGTTGATTGATTCGTTATGAAATAATATATATCAGCACGTGACCGTTTGTTGCAAATGGCCAATAATAACAGGTGATTACAACGGCAGTCGACTGATTTGTCAAGTTACTGCCTAACTCTTTCCTTCAAGACCTCAAACTTCAGTAGCATCGTGGAAATGTTTTAGTAACTATGGAACGAAAGCAAGCTTTTGTTTGGCTTCGATCGCTACAAGACGCTTGGCTCTTTTCTTGCGTAATCGAGGAAACTCTGGGCACTAATTTCATACTTTTTTACTAGCAAGGATGATATTTTTTTCTGCAAGCTCATTGTTGATAAGGGAGGTGACGAGGTAGGGTTCAACCTTCAGTAATTGCTGGTGTATAATTACTACCATTGAATTGTTGAAGTGCAACCCGCGAAGTTAGAAGTCTGAGTTGAAATTTAAAAAAAAAATCTTAAGTGAGATTTTAGCCTGAATGATTTTACTCCTCTAATCATCTCAAATCTTTTTAAAATTCCGTCCAAAATTTCCTTCAAAATATTGCTTTCTTATTTCAGTTTTTTGATTGACAGTTGTTGAAATGCTAGTCGGCAAACGATACATCAAACTTCGAGGCTCGCACTTCATCGATAATGGTAGTAACAGCGCATGCACACCCCGAGCATTCTTGCTACAACCATAGGACTAACGGCTTAATTTTTTAGGTTAGCATTCTCCTTGGTGAGGAAGCTGTGTATGCCATTGGTAAACCAAATGTGAAGACGTTCAAAATGAACGAAGAAGATAAAAAAAAGAACGACGAACTTGTGGAGAAGATAACGAAAAACAAAAGTGGAAATTTCTTGGTCGAAGTGTCAGCTTTGTTCGAGATCCAGAGAAATTATTGCGACGTGTTTCTTAGCAACGAAGAAATGCTTGACGAGGTGAAAAACTCAGATGTCCTAATTGGAGATGCTCTGTATCCATGCTCGCCGCTTGTTGCAGACAAGTTCGACATCCCACACGTGGTAATAAACATGAACTCTTTATCAGCTCCCTTTCAACAACTGTATGGCATATATTCCAATCCTGCATATGTTCCACAGCTCAAGTCTGCTTTGTCTTCGAATAAAATGGGATTTTTGAATAGGATGAAAAATTTCGGATATTTTCTAGTTAATATGTTTGTTGTCAAGACAATTATTTACCCGGTTTATAACGAGTTGAAGTTGAAGCATAATATTAAGCCGCATAAGAGTATCCAGGAATCTATGGCTAAAGTTGAGATGATCTTGCTAGAAAGGGATTTCGTCATGGACAACGCTGAGCCTGTAATGCCATGTAAGCTAAGTGGTGGTCTCTCTTTCATTTGCGCATCTAGTGGTCGTGTTGGCAATAAGATACAGTATATACTCATGATAGCTGTTATTCCAATTGTATTTCTTTGACTTCTTCAGATGTGAGAGAAGTTGGTTCCTTTTTACCAGCCCCCGCGAAACCTCTACCAGCCGAGTTGGAGGAGTTCATGCAGGAGTCTGGTGACCTTGGAGTGATTCTTGTATCGTTTGGTTCAATGGTGGACACCCTGAATGATGACGTTGTCAAAGCAATGAATGATGCGTTTTCTAAAGTTCCTCAGAAGGTTTTGTGGAGGTTGAAACCAGGTAAGAATTGCTACTAGATAATGACTTTATGTAGCATGACTTTGCTCAAGATTTTTGATCGAACGCAGGTTCCCTAAGGTCTATGAAGCAAGGAGAATGTACTATTGAAAGAGCCATGTTTTAAAAAAAATTGAAAAAATTGTTATTAATAACCCCTTTAGATTTCCAAATTTACTTGTGTAATAAATATTTTTTAAATTGGGGAAAAATAGTTCTGAAGGTAGAAAGTGGTGCGTGTAAAACCGCACCAACCGTACTGGTGGGCACAGCCCTGTCTTGTTAAATAGTGACGCAAGGAATTTTAAACCTTGTGACATGTCAACTGGGCTTCACTCGAGTGTACTACGTTTTCCCCTTGATATTAATTACGTAAAGCCCCGTAGGATACGTTATCCTTCACCAGATTCCACCAAGATGCATGACCATGCTCGTATGTACATTGTTTTCTACAAATCAGGTGGGTGCACAGGGAATGGAGCTTTGAACTTTGTCTAAACTACGAGAACCGGTATAATATATGCATCCCCCTTGGTTAGGGCCATGCAAATGACCCTTAATCGTGAGACAAATGAATGTATCATTTATGAAAATAACTTTTTGTTTTTTCCTTTGCGGTTTTTTTCGCCACACAGGTTCAATTAACCTGTCACCAAACATCAAGACAGTTGACTGGCTTCCGCAGAATGACATTCTTGGTCACGAAAAGACCAAGTTATTTATCACTCATGCTGGTGCTAATGGTCTAGCTGAGGCAGCCTATCACGGTGTCCCAATGATCTGCACTCCCTTCTTCGGTGACCAGTTAGAAAATGCTCAGTTTGCTAACGATGCTGGCATTGCAGAAATCTTGAGTGTTAAAGAGGCTACCTCTGAACAGCTTGTCAGTCTTCTTACCAAAATGATGAATGCAAAAAGGTAAAAATTGGGTTTTGGTGGGCATCAATAAAAGTCTAAAACTTCTTTTTGGTTCGGTTTTGGACATTGTAAAATAGACGTCTTAATAATAAAACTTCGTTATTTTGGTCGAAGATAAGTTTATTTTACAAATAATCAAAGTGTTTTCATGACATTGCCAAAAACACAAACTTTTTAAGGGCATGTATCTATATATAGAAACACCTCGATTGATGTTCACCAAAACCTACTTTAACTTTGTGTTAATTCTGCGCCTGTAAAATTAAGTATCATATCACAAAGAGAGAGAAATGTTATTTCTTTTATTTCATTCTCAGTTCATATAGCCTGCATGCAGCCGGACTTCAGACTGTTCTCTCTTTACAGTTAGTTAGTTCGACTGCACGCAGGCTACAGTTCATAATTCCAGAACTTTTGTTATATATTTCAGTTACAAGGAAAAGGCATCTCACATATCGAAAGCAATGAAGATGCGTCCTCGCTCCCCAGAAAAGGAAGCAGCAGACATAATAGAATATGTCCAAGCTCTGAAAAACCTCGATCATCTAAAGCCAAGGGGTCTTAATTTACCATTTTATCAGCTGTACATGCTGGATGTGATTTTTGTATTACTAATGGCCATAGTGTTAGTGTTGGCTTCCTTGAAGGCATTGGCCGGTCTTGTGGTGAAGATGTGCTGTAGTGGTGGCACCAAGAAGGCTAAAATGTCTTAACCAAATGTTGCCAAGTTCTATTTTAACTTTGATTTATTTGGAATTTCTAACAAATCATTTTAGAGTATTAATTTCTCACAAAGTTTGATTTTTAATTGTATGACCTATACATTTATCCCATGTACCATGAAAAGATGGCTAGGATTTTCACTATTTCTTCCATTCATGGAGCAGTAATTTGACATGGAAAAACCTATCACATGTACTAAAAGGCTTATCATGGGGTCTAAAATAGGAAAAGATTACACCCAAACTAGATGGTCTTGTTTAGAAATCAAATCACGTTTTTTTGTAACATGATTTTAGAAGCTCTGTCACACTTATCTGAGACAGCAATTTTAAGCTGTGACCCAATTACAGTGCTTATTTCAATCGAGTATGAAATTGTACAATTTTCGATTGTGATGATGTGATTTGGATGGATGTCAATAAAGAGGTTTCCATGACATTTCATATGCATTACCCCTGAAACCCATCTTTGTTTTCCGATTTTGTCTTA
This sequence comes from Actinia equina, assembly GCA_011057435.1. Taxonomy (NCBI): domain Eukaryota; kingdom Metazoa; phylum Cnidaria; class Anthozoa; order Actiniaria; family Actiniidae; genus Actinia; species Actinia equina. Next base: position 136,079 of record WHPX01000294.1, read on the forward strand.
TGGAAACACTTTGATTGACATCCTTCAAAACCTTATTTTGTCATGATATAAAATTGTATGATTTCATGCATGTGATTGAAGTGCTGTAAGCCTATTATGGTCAGAGCCAATATAATTGTCACTTTCATTTAGATACTCGCACCAGCTGTCAATCAATATAATTGACCAATCGGAGACCTGGGATGATATTGCCAAAAATTTTCTAAACCAGGTTGATCACTATCTTTATCTTAAGGTCTTCATCAGTATCCAGTCTCATCATCTTTACCAAAACTAATATTCTGTAGTTCTTGCAGCCCTCCTAATACCACTTTCATATGAGCTTTGATTTTCGCAGCATCTTTACAAAGTCTTTTAGCAGTGGAGTTCAAAATCCCACACTTCTTTTCAATAAAATTTAATGCTTCATCAAAGGTAAACTGAACGTAGAATCCAAAACCAACTGCGACATAAATCATCGACGTATCTGCAACCTCAGCTTCGCAATAAAAATTCGTCCCCAAGTCCACCGTAGTTTTCAATTTCTCTCCTTTAGGATGTGAATTCTGAAGCTGTTTTATAGTAGTTTTCAGCTGGGTATATTCATTGATTTTTGTATATACGTCCTCTTGTGCTTTATATACCGCTTCCAAGTCTTTTCTTAGCCTTTTATCGATAAATTCTTCGTATTTTAGCACTTTTTCTTGGATGTCTGATTTCTCTTCACTTGAATCCGCCATCTTGGATTTTACTAGTCCCCTTCGCAGTATTTATTGTAGAGTAGTGACTGGGTTCTATTCAAGATTGCGACTATAAAATCCCATCATCCCTCGCAGTCATCAACTGCTCATGCGCATTCGGCTTCGGCCGATGTCCGCCAAAATGGCGTTTTCAAAACTCTTCCAAAAAACTTAATTTTTATAAACTTTTGATAAAGCTATTTTTGAAATTCTCGGTCCGTTATAAAGTTAAGTTATCAGTCTTCGAAATGGCGGGCTTTGAGCGCGCTGGGCTACCGGGTTGCGAGTATATTCGACAGACTTTGACTAACTCTGCCGACATGACTGCCGCCATTGAGAATTTTCAGCATGAGAATGGCATCCTTCTTCCCTCACTTCAATCAGCTCTTCCTTTCCTCGATCTACATGGCGTAGGAAGACTGGAATTCCACTCCTCTGTCATGGATCACTTGAGGGAAACCGTTTTGGAGAAGATCAAAACTCTGGATGAGAAAAAATTGAAGGAAATTTTGGAGCAGTCCTTTCCTTTCATTCATGTTCCAGAACTTCAACCAGTTGTCATGGAACTCATGAAATATCTTCCAAAAGTCAGTGATGAATGCCTTGAACACATTGCTAACGACGCAAAACTATATGAAGATTGTGCTATCGAGGTGAAAAGACAAATCTGGGTCAAACATCATCATTTGTTTGGAGATGCAGTGGGTCCATTGTTGAAACAATACCTAGACATCAAATACAATAATCTCCATTCCACAGATTCCAATTCACCTAGTGACTTTTTCTCTGTCTCCTCAAAAGTTAGACGGCAGCATGACATTGTCCAAAGTCTTGCCAAGATGATCGGCAAGTCTTTACAACTATACAACCTAGTTTTGCAGTTTCTAAGGACATTATTCCTTAGAACCAAAGAGGTACACTATTGTACATTAAGATCTGAGCTTCTCATGGCTGTACACGATCTTGAGGTCAAGGATATCAAAGACGTTGACCCATGTCACAAGTTTACGTGGTGTTTAGATGCTTGTATTAGAGAAAAGAATATTGAGGGAAAAAGGATACGAGAGCTGCATGGGTTTCTGGAGGCAGCCAAGAAGGAAGAGGAACGTGTCATTGGGTAAGAAAGGAAGATCAAATGATATATCACTACATTAGAGCATACTTATTACACTGTAGTAGTCTTGTGTTTTTGGATTTTGTAAACACATCTCCAGGGCTTAAAATAACGGCCAATCAGTCGCATACCTTATTTCTGGCTAAACGTTGCTGGTTACTAGTTACAAGGCAAAGATTTGACTGGATTTTTAGAGTTCCAAATTACCGCTGTGTTTCTTGATTACAGACTCGTTTTCTCAGGCTTAGCCTTGCATCAGTGTCTAATTACTTGCAAATACCAACGGTAAAGTAAAGAATGCACAACTTCAACAATATGAACACTTTGAAACTTGACAGACCTTGACTGGAACACGTGAATATTCTTCACAAAATCGAGGCTAAGCCTGAGTAAATGAGTCTGTAATCAAGAAACACAGCGGTAATTTGGAACTCGAAAAGGGTCTATTGAATTCCCAGTTCTAGTCAGATATTGTCCGATGCCTGGCAGTTATTTTAAGCCCTTATCTCATTATTCCTGTGGAAGAACTAATGTGGAAGAATTAACATGGAAGAAGCTTCCCTTAATTCAAATATGATTGCCACATACAAAGATATTTTAGACATCTCTCTTATTCAGGATTGAATGTACTTTGTGTGAGTTGGGTTGGAGTGAGCACATTAAATAGCCCTGGACCTGTGGACCTGGATCTCAATATGTTCACCTTAACTTAGAATGAGTCCTCCTAATTACTCCTCTCATCCCATGCAAAAAAAAAACAAAAACAGATACAGTTACCATTTTTTTGAGTCCTCTATTACCAAGGGTTAGCCTTGGTTTTGTCCAGTTAAATTTTGCTGAATTTCTTAGCATTTTTGTTGTTGAAATTGGGGTTAAAAGGATACTACAGTTTTGCATTTTCTGTTACTCAGGGTTAGCCTCAATTTTGTTAAGATTTTTACATATTCCAGTGAATACCCGTAGAATTTCTTAGCATTTGTTTTTGTTGAAATTGTACATCCGCTACTCTATCATTGATAAGTATCTTTGGATATTCTGATGATGAAATGAGGCTAACTAACTAACCCTGAGGTCTGTAATCAAGGATTACACTTACAAATTTGAAAAGATAATCAGACGACAGAGTAAATTTAAATTAATTATTGATTACTATATTTTCAACACTGCATGATAGTATTTGACGATTAGACCTGAAGCCAAAATGGTCTAATTGGTAATATATACAATATGAGTGGCTGTGTTGTATCAGATATACAACCACGAGCCGAAGACGAATGATTGTATTATTATCTGATACAACACGGACACGAATATTGTATATTACTTATGAAACGTCTAGGTGTATATATTCATGTTCTACTATAATTTTAAAGATAAAATTGAATTTGGCTAAGAAAATTGGAGTTAAAGTTTATGCAAATCAGGACGATTTTGTATCAGATATACAACCTCGTCCACAGACAATGGTTTCTATTGTGTTTTCCTCATTAATTATTCATGAATTTTATAATTTAAGTATAACATACTAATTGGTCATATAATTATTACAAACTATTTTAAAATTAGGTTGAAAACAAGAATTAGCTGCCATTTGTTTTGCTTTTCAAAACTGGAACTTTTTACTATTAGTGGTCTATCACTAATACACCACTAGTTGCTTAGCCAATCAGAGTGCAAGGTTTATGATAAACCATTAGACTAATAAAGGTTATTCTATTTATTTCAGTGATATAGCCATGATACTGTGTGATCCATTTGCTATCGACACCATTGCCAAGAGTGTCATAAAACTGCTTCAAAGACTAGCCAACGCTGAATCATTACCAAGAGTAAGTGTCTTTTGCCAACAACTTTTACAGCGCTTCTCAATCACTTGCGCGAAATCATACAATTTGCTGTCGTGACGAAGTAGGTTTTGGTGGACGTCAATCAAGACATTTTCTCAACATTCCATAGGCACATACCCTTGAAAACTTTGTGTTGGTAATGTCATGGAAACACTTTGGTTGACTTCCACCAAAACCTTTTTTTGTCGCGAAAGAATTTTTACAATTTGGCACATGTGCTTGAGACGCTATCTGCAGGACTAAATATAATAGTCTTAGCTTGGTCATACGGTGCTTCTGGCTCAACATTACTGGTCAAAATGACTGGCAAAGCAAAGATTTGACATTGTCCAATGACCTGCCATTATCTTTAGCCCTGTCGCTGTCTGACCATCGTTGTCTCAGGAAAATAACCTTCATTGAATTCTAATATTATACCTATGTATAGTTCAATTACTAACTAATTGGGTGCTGAAAGACTAGTATTAATTAACTTTTTCCTTGGTGGTCAACAGACAAACAATGAGATCAGTTTCTTGCTACGGCTGTTGAGTCTAGGAGTTGGTGCATGGGATAGGATAGAAAAGCAAGCTTTCAGGGAGCAACCAGTGGTAATGATTACATTGATTTATGGTCACTGTACTCTTAAGAATATATACTTTACTACGGATGTCAGCGAATTGTCTAACTGAGATAAAAAACATGCCACGATTACGCCTCCATACTTCTATGATTCCACACGCAAACATCAAACTTTTAGTTTACTTTCCTTTCTACCTTCCTTGATAATTTGTGGGAAAGAAAATTATCAAAGGATGCCGACACATGAAGAAAGGAATGCAAGACTAAAAGTTTAATGTTTGTGTGTGGAATCTGGAATCCTAGACATTTGAGGCATGACTGTGGTGTGTTTTTTTTGTCTCAGTTCGGCAGTTTGCTGACATCCGTACTACTTCATACTACTTCAGCTTCTACTTCAGCAGCAGAATTTCATATCGGGAGGGAGGAGGGAGGGAGGGAGAAATGATTTAATGATTTTGGATGGGGAGGAGTGAGTCATTGCTTTAAAAAATATCAGTTATATACATGTGTATATGTCTTCTAGTCATGCCCCACCTACTACCATTCAGACAATACGCCCCCCCTTTAAATCAGATTTTTTGGCACCCCTTCTAAATATTTTCAAAATAAGTTCACTGTTAGCCAAAGTTCTTGCTTCTAGCCTGTAATTATATTGCCAAAAATTGGCCTCAATCAGGTTGATTTTACAGGACCTTTTTTTTCCTGTTTTTGTTTGCATGAACAGTTGAGTACCTAGGGCTGGTACTGCTCCTGGAATTTTAATATTTTCTTCCAGGGCCCTGAAAAAAAAAAACTGGAAAATTTTCTATTTTTTCTGCCAACTGAATCCTGGAATTAATATTCCTGTAACCAGGAAAATTCCTGGGTTTTCATCATGGGCGTTAACATACAACCCTGTAGGTTATTGTAACCTACACTTATTGATAAAAATGTTCATTGTAACCTATACTTATTGATGAAATATGTTACTTTTTCATAGAATCCAGATCTTGCTGGGAAGTTTCTTCCATTTATCATGTCTTTGATGGTTGATAGCTCTCTACGATCATACCATGACAAAGTCCCTGAAGATGACGTAGAAGAGGACTTGATGTCTGATGGTCTTAGACTTGCTCAAGACTTCATGGACATGTTGGCATCTGACAAAGTTGCTTTTACACTGGCTTGGTGTTATTTGTTAAACCTACTAAAACAAAAAGACAAGTAAGATTTTTTTACACCAAAATGTTTTCATGTGAAGCAAGGCTGTAAATAATTTTTTTGATAAAGCAGTTCATTTGATTTCATATTTCAGGCAATTTGTTTGTCAATAATCCAGTTTCGAGTTCTCTGTTGCTCGGTGTTATCCTTGACTCTGTGCAAAATATTCATGTGTTTCAGTGTAGGTCTGTGGAATTTCAAAGTATTTGTATTCTTGAAGTTGTAGTATTTGTATTCTTGAAGTTGTGCATTCTTTACTGTACTGTTGGTATTTGTGAGTATTAAGGTACTGATTCAAGGCTAACCCTGAGTAAATGAGTCTGTAATCAAAGATTACAGCAGTAATTTGGAGAAAAGTGTAAAGTGTAGGTCTGTGAAATTTCGAAGTATTTGTACTTTTGAAGTTGTGCATTCTTTACTTTTTTTTTGGTATTTGTGATTATTAAGGTACTGATTGAGGCTAACCCTGAGTAAATGAGTCTAATCAAAGATTACAGCAGTAATTTGGAGCTCAAAAAAGGACAATTGTCAAATTTAATTTCATCCAAATTGTTTGTCAATTGTCACATCTAATTTCATGCAAATCTTTGTCATAATATATGCTTTATGGTAGTTATTTTTCTTCATTTTTCTTCAAGGCAATCTGTGCTACAAGCCCTGCCGTGGTTTGTTTCCCCTTGCCAGGCAAGACCACTTGAAGAAATAGAGCTGCACCAATTTGTAACATCTCTAATGTCAATACAAGATGAGTTAGCCACCAGCGATTTCTCTAATGCAGTTTTTGACGACTTCCTTCTTGGCCTAACTTCACAGACTGCTTCCATCAGACATACACTACGCATACTCTGGTTCATTCATCATAAAATGGACTCGCATAAAGTTGTTCAGATTTTAACAGCAACTCAACCAGGAAGTGAAGTAAGTAGGGCTTCTGAAGTCACAGGGTAATAAACATTCATATTAGTTTCAGGGCTGGTTTACTCTTAGATACTGTATCTAACCTCTGGGGCCTTGAGTTTGATTCCTGGACTGAACATTGTATCATGTCATCATTCCATCCGTCCATCCATTCTGGCCGGTGTATACTATAGCTGTGCAGGGCTTAAAATATTGGTTTGTAAGTGACCAGTCAAATTAGTTTTAGCATGGTCTACCTTGTTTCTGGCTCAAGGTTTCTGAAAGATTTGACTGGACAAGTACCAATATTCTGGGTAGACATGGTGCAATGTCCAGCCGTCGGGTATTAAAAAATGGTTGGGTTATATCTCGCAAGATTCTGGGGCGATCTGTGATTGAAACTTATTTATTATATTTATTTATTTATTAGCTATTCCTATGACATCTCACTGACATCCCACATCCATTATCTGGGTGGGTGAACAGGGAGGGGAGGGGGGAGGGTGGTAGTGGGTTAGTGATATTCCTAATTACTTCTAGCTATTTCAGCTAGAGTAAGAGTTGATAATAAACCATGCTAGACAAAAAACATAGGGAATTCAAATTGGCCACTTTAGAAACTAGTGAAGGACTGGGAATGAGTATATAGAAGGTATTGATGATTAATCTCATTTAAAAAAATGTTTCCATGAAGAGAAAGATCACATCAAAATTAACAGGTTTCTGCAGTTTCAGCAATCAAAAATTACAAAGAAATGTTTGTTTACTAGGGAAAAACATCCCCAGCAACCATACAGTACATTTCTTTGTCATTTTTGAGATGTTTGGGAGATTGCTTTGCAAAAGGTATGAAAGTACCCAAAATCTTGAAACTCCAGAAATTTACTAATTTCTATGTACTCTTTCTTGTTATGGTGTTTCTTTTTTAGTATGTTAATTCTAAAACCTTGTTCCCAGCCCTAACTTCATTTCTAAAGTGGGCAATAGTCCCCTTCACGGTTCCCTGCGCCATCTTGAAAGGTAGCTGGGCCTTTGCATCAAAGGGAGATGAATGTTGAGGTTGCAATGATAGAGACCTTTTTTTAACACCTTGGACAATTATTCACAGGTTTCTATCATTGCAAGCTCAACGTTCGTCTCGCTTCTATGCAAAGGCCCGCCTACCTTTCAAAATGGCGCAGGGAACCGTGAAGGGACTATTGATCACGCAATTATTTTTCTTGCAGCATCCAGAGGCAATCCATGAACTGCATGCAGCACTGGTTGATCGCATTGCAAATGCTAACCCATCCACTCCTTCCCAAGATCAAGCATCGTCTGTTTCCTCTCTGGGGTCGTCATCAAGCAGTCCACTAGAATACATACCTCCAGCAAGTTCATAATAACATGTATTAGTTTGCATTATTAAAGTGTCTGTCACCCTTCTGACAATATTCACAGTATTGATTCTACATAAGGTAAGATGTTGAATAACCAGAAAAAGTTTCATAGCTTGAGTGCTGCTTCTAGTTGAAGTTATAAAGTTTTTTCCATGCCATATGCTAATGGTGTGACCTATGAGGAGGCACTTATGGTTATTTTTGTTCCTTGTAATTCGAGACACTGGCTCTAGAATCAATACTGTGAATATTGTCAGAAGGGTGATAGGCTCTTTAGACACTAGTATGAATATATTCTGTATCTATACTATCATATTGACCTATTATTTAGTCAAAGTTTATCTATTTTAATACTATAAAAAGAAAGCTAAGATATTTAAACAAGCAGAACTGTGGCTGCAAATATTTTTTGGATAAGCAGATTTTTTTGTCAGGCCAGAGATAACAAGTTAAAAGTTACATAATAACATTTTTGCATCTCTAAGTTGATTAAAAATGTTCATTTTTGGACTTTTTGGTTGGATTTTAAAGTAAAAGGGACTATGGATGTACAATTTCATGAACTCAATGACATCATAGCTGTCTCAAATATATACGTTTGAGATGCTTTTGAATTTTATTGATTGACATCAATTTATGTCCATTGCAAAATAATACACAATGAGAAATATTTGTCGCTCAACATAAATTTCCTGAACTTCCTGAATCCTGAAACACTACATCGTGAGAATTATTTTTCGCTTCACATAAATAATTGTCAAAAAAAAAAAAAAAGAAAAAGAAAAAGTGCATATATAACTTTTAAACTGTTGATATATTTTGACCTGTCAAATCCCAAGTGTGACTTGTAAAAAATTTTCTATCGGATATTTCATCAATAAGCAAGCTCAATCGGCTATTTCTTTACTTGTATTGTGATAAAATTAATGTGTCTGGTCAAATGTCTGGCCAAGGAAAATCATTTGCCCGTCAAGTGGTCATTTTTACTGGATAAATATTGTCTGAGGCACTTATTTGCATCCTTGTGCTTATATAGTGGGTTATTTGTTTCAGAGAATGTTGTGTGCAGTGGATGTCCACAGCTGTGGTGTACGATGAATCACACTAAAATGGTTTAAAAAAGCATAAGTCTGTCATAGACAATTATTATGTTCGAGTGGGGGCAGATCAAATGTGTCAGTATTATCCTTAGTAAACAACCCCTTCCTTTTCCTTGCATTCCTGCTAAAACTTTTGTAATGGTCACCCCCTTCTAAAATTCCTGGATCCACCACTGTGGAATACATGGCTGCATGGTTTGATGCGACCCAGGTGACTCATAACCAATATACATTAAAAAAGTGTAAAATTCAAGTTTTTGAGACTGGAAAGGCAATAAACTGTATTGTATGAAACACTGTGATGTTATTTGTTTGTATTTTTACTTTTTCAAAAATATTATCTCCCATTATATCTATTTTCTTACAAGAAGCTGTATGTGGAAAGGAAGAATGGAAACGATTTCTCTTTACTGCCATGTTTGCTTCATCCTTTCCACCTCCAAAAATGCTTGGGGTCAGTCATTTTGTCCACTCATGCTTTGCAGGCCATTGTTCACAGCTCAGCTGGAAGTAAAGGAATTTCACTGAGACATAAGTGCACAGCACTGCTACATGAACCTTGATTGCCATTAAAAGGATTAAAATGAACAATGTTGAAATTAATTGACAGTTATTATGTTCTAATAAAATCACAATTTTGAGGTAGATAGAGTGCATGCACTAAACCCTTGAAACAAATACTAACTTTTAGTACTAAATGGTGATAAATATACAATAGAAAACAAAGGATTCTGTATGAAATAGTACTAATTAGTACTAATTAATGTTCATGGATTTAGTGCAAACAAGAGTGACCAGAGTAAGCCTGTGAAACTTTAGTAATACTAAATAGCACAATTTCAAGCAAATTCCATTGTTTTCTATTGTTTAATTAGCACTATTTTGTACTATTTAGTATTTAGTGTTTCACGGATTAATTGTTTTCACTCTAGTGCGTGCACTATATTTTTTCTTTCATACTAAATGGAATGGGATTTTATCTTTGCTGACTATAACCACCGTTTGACTGCGACTTTTGGAAATGGTTTCTGAAATTACATGCTTGATTAGCTCCAACAGGAAAGGAGCCCCTTTGAACGCCAATCTTTGTTTCTACGTAATCAGACGTAAAAGATCAGTCAATAACATTACTAGTGCAACGATGAAAGATTAAAATCACTTCCTGTTCTTTTGTTTCCTTTGAAGAGGCAGTATCAAAGTCCACTCACAGGTCTAAAAAAAGCTCTGTTCACGTGCAGTTGGGCTATAAACACGTGCTTATATATGGTCATGGCCAATGATCGTTGCATAATAAATCGTATCGTGAACCATTGTAAATATTATTGAACTACTCTTGATAACTGAGGAAAGACAATTTGTTTTTTTAATGCATTTTGTCACAAAGAGATCGGCTAAATACACTGCCGCTGCGAGCTGTTCTTTCCTTTCCTTTGCCCAAAACTAAATGTTCACGTAGTTGGCTCCAAAACTTAGATTATCTAAGTTTACTTTTAAATTCCTTTAACGAACAGTTTCAAGTATCAGAGGCATCAGAGGATATTTGAACGTCATGGTATTCGCTAGCAGCCTTACAAAGATTTCTAGGCTACCACGATCTCTTGTAAAGACAACACGTTGCTTGATAACGGTGTTTCGTTTTACACACGAAGATGCTTCGAGACCTCACGTTAAAGTGCCGGATTTTGGCCAAGAATTCAGAGGAATGGATCCATCTTTTCCATGTCTAACTGAGCTTTCTCCAAGGTAAGAACTAATACAGCTAAAACAGAATATTTGTACGAATTTGCACAAAAATAGTTAACGTGACATATTGTTTTGGTCGTACGTAAGGAGGCTGTTACGTGTTTATACAAAAAGCATGTGCAGGATTCTTGAATACCCTCAGAAATAGTCACGTATGATTTTTTCGTATTTATTTCCTGTTGAAGGTTTAACGTTGATATATTACTCATATTAAGGACAAACTGTAATTTGGTGTCTTGCTGGATGGAAAAAGCCATAATACAGAATTATAGATTATGCTCAAGATAAAGATAAAATGACTCCCAGTTTATTAGCCCCCTCCCTCTCCCCCTCCCGTCCAAAAAAAAAAAAAGAAAAACATTGGTGTCCCACCTCAGAATCCACATATCCCCGATTCCTTTTAAATGCACAAGGGGCTATTTAAACTAATGTGGCATTTTGCGTTGTTTTTCAAGCTCACATCACCTCATGCCAGATCATCTTGCCCACTCATACTTATCATTTAAGGTCACTATTGTACTTTTGAAAATCTATGTGACCTTGGGCTTAAAATTTAGTCATTCTGGTTGATCGTTTTATGACAGTAATTATTCTCATGTAACATAAGTAATCCTACAGTTTTCGATGTTAAGATGTTGTATTTGAAGCCCACTGATGGTTGTTTTGAAGGGTAGGGTGGGATGACGCATTGTACATAGATATAGAGAAGTTGGGCAAGGACTTCCTCAGATGGCAAAGTTATGAAGACATGTAAAAGGGATAATGGATAGATGAAAATACTAGAGGCCAATCTGGGTAACAAAATGAAAGGAAAGTGCAGTGGACGAACATAGATCTTGAGAAATTGGGCAAGGAAGTCCCCCTCAGATGGCGAATGATCAAGGCATAAAAGGGATAAGGAATGCATGAGAATACTAGAATTGTACATGTGGGTAAAAATAGAGAATGGAAATCATGGGGGTCTAGTAGAATATTAAAATAATGTAAAAACTGGATATATTTATGTTTGATGTGTTAGAAATACTGGTAAATAATGATAATTTGTAAATATTATTCTGGAAGGTTGGCCTCACTGGTATGTCTGATAATTTTTTTTGAAAAATCTGTGTCATGCGGAGTGTAGGGGTGAGAGGATGGTTTACCTGGGGTTAGCTGGGAAAGGTAGTTCAGCATTATATATATGTCTAAAGGACACTATATTATCTTATCTAAAGCACACGGCCAGTGCACACATACTCTCTTTTTATTTCTTCATATCCAAAATAACAGTTATTTCACTCGTACTTTATAAAAAAATATATTGTAAAACTTGCTAAAAATATAATAATATTCCCATCCAATCCAATCCCATTCCATCCATTTCATCGACTCAACTATATTCATTTTCCATTTCCCATTTTGTCCAATATATGATACAGGACCATTTCCTGTCGGCAAGGGAAGGTGGCTGGGGAGATTTTTTTGAAAGGGTTCATTAGGGAATTGTCATGAATGCCTTTGTAAGTTAATGGGACATTTGAAACTAAACTTTATTTCTTTAATTTTTGTTTTTGAAAATTCCAAAATGTCGAAAATCAAAATTTAAATTTATCGTGCAGCTTTTCAAAAAAAAAAAAAAGCATCTGCCTCTAAAAGTTTGTTGATATTTTGCTTTAAATTATTCAATTATTGAAGATGGCAAATTCAAGCGTTTTTATTGGCTGGATTGGATCACGTGTCGTTAAGTACAGACCACAATGTCGTCACTCCGTGCATTGTTTGAAATACGCCATGCACGTTTATCGTGAGTTATCGGCTCAAAAACCTATATAGACGATGGAAAATAACGATCTTGTAGTAGTAAAACTTCCAGAAAATGAACGATTTGTAGAAATAAATGATGATGGAGAAGCTGACTTCGTCGACGAAACAGAAGCAAATCCGAATTCTTCAAAACAAACTCGCTGGGGAGTTTCAATATTCAAAGGTAAAAATTCGTCAACACAAAGCAACCGGTGAAATTTAATCTCATAGAAATGAATGAAAACATATTGTTTTCGTATTGGTAAGAATAAAATTGGAGGTTAGAGTTTTATTTCTTTTGGTTTCAGAATGGTTGTATAAAAGATTTCCATCCGAAATTCTTGAAGAACTTAATGAAGTCACTCTTTCTGAGCGGCTCTCGGTATTTTATCAAGAACTGAAGCTCAAGTGCAACCAGGACAGAGACTATAGTCGCTCAGCTATCATCTCTATCAGAGCCGCTATAAACCGGCATTTGACGTCTAAAGAAGTCGGAAAAGAGTTCTCGATTATTAGGGATTCTACTTTTAGATTGGCAAATAAATCTTTAAATGCGAAACTGAAGAAAATCCAAGAAAATGGGACGTGCGCTGTTAATCATCATAAGCCTATGCGACCTGAAGACATCAGGAAATGTTTTCAATATGGGATCTTCGGTGAAAAAACACCTATTTCTCTCCTTAGAGTTAACTGGTTTAATATTAGTATTTTCTTCTGTAGAAGAGGGAGAAGGAATTATCGAAATCTTAAGAAAACTAGTTTTGTGTTCAAGAAAGACAACGACACCGAGTTCGTTGAATTTAGCGAAGACGAAAAGGCCGAGAATCGAAATTGTGGGATAAAATCCGAAGAAACGGATTCCAAAATGTTTGCAACAGGAACTGAACACTGTCCTGTGGCATACTTCAAGAAGTTTCTTTCAGTCTTGAATCCTGGAGAACCCGCGTTATTCCAAAAACCGCGGAGGAACTTTGTTTACACTGATGCAGTTTGGTACGAGAAGTCAGCGCTCGGGATTAACGCACTTGGCGGGATGATGAAGGAGATTTCCGCTGCTGCATATCTAAGCCAAGCTTACACCAACCAAAGCATAAGAGCCACCTCTTTTTCCGTGCTTGCTAAAAGTGGAATCCCGGCCTATCATGGTAGGAAAGACAGCTCTGGGAATCGCAACGAAGGGAGTGACGATTTTGACTTCTCGTGTGTAGAGAGTACCCCCTTATTGGGGGAACTGTGGATGGTTGTCACATCGGCTCCGTTATATAAGCCCATACTGCCTAAACCGCCAATGGATGTCCTTAGTCAAGTCCCCAGCCAGGTCCCCAGTCAAGCCCCCAGTCAGGTCCCCATTCAACTCCCCAGTAGAGTCACCACCCGAGTCACCAGTCGAGTCACCAGTCGAGTCCACACCCAAGTCCCCCTGAGTCAAGTTCCTAGCAAAGTGATTATTACTACACCAGCAAGGCAAGATAGATATTTATTTTGAAGAGAAGGGGGGAGGGGTAGTAGGGAATGTCTTGATATAGAGGCTTTGCACCATCATGTAGGCACCCATGACAGGATGCAGGAACAATTGAATCCGGTCTAATCTAATTTACATGTGAAAGAAATCAGTTTCCTTGGGGGGGGGGGGATGGAAGGCTCCATTGTCATGCCTCCTGTCATGGCAACCTTTTTACTTTAACTAAATTTTATGATCATGATAGTAATTGTATTGTTTATAGAATTTTATAATTGTTTTTTATTCATTTTTCATTCTCGGTGTTCTTTGATTCCTCTATTTATTCATTCATCCATTCATTTTCTCTGAGCTGGTTAAGCACTGACAGGGATATTATGGGTGGGGGTCATAAAGACAGGGGGGCATGGCTGGGGGGGGGGGGGGTACAAAAATTCAAGGTTACAAAGGACGAGAACTTTAAGATTCATCTAATGAAATTGTTATAATTTTGTATTTGAGGTCAGGTACATGTTTGTCTTGTGTGTGTGTATTGGCCTAGTTTGGGGAAGGGGGGAGGGGTAGTTTTTATTTTTGTTGTCTTATCATTCTCTTCTATTTTATTTATTTTTTCTTAAAAAATGAACAGTTACTTTGATATTTTTGACAAGAAATTATAAATATATCACAATAATTATAATAAATTTGTTTCAATGGGGGTGGTGAAAATATTCTTTTAACCCAAGGTGCTTCTTTACCTAGTCAACTTTTATTGTCAAATTTTCTAGATCGAAAGAATCCTTTGGCGTGGATCCAGTATATAACACAGTCAACACAGGCTACAAAGTTTTTCAGTATAAGCAACCCTTCTACTTCCAGTATAATAAAGGAGTGATACCAGAGATGACGATAGCGTATGAGACCTGGGGAAAACTGAATGAGACTAAAAGTAATGTGATTCTACTGTTTACTGGCCTTTCACCATCTTCACATGCCAGGAGTCATGAGGTGGGTCTGTGTGATGTATGCAAGTTATATGACTTGAAGATCTGTATGGATATTTACCCTTTAGTTTTTCTCCTTCCAGAAATCCTATGACATTCTAAATTGCAATTTAATCTGTGAATTTACCGCTGTGCCCTGTCTTAGATCAGTGCAGATGTTTTTCAGGGTTTGATCTGTGAGTTAGCCATGCCCCGACTTAGATCTGCCCAGAGGTTGTTTCAGGGTTTGATCTGTGAGTTAGCCATGCCCCGACTTAGATCAGCCCAGAGGTTGTTTCAGGGTTCAATCTGTGACTTAGCCGTGCCCTGACTTAGATCTGCCCACAGGTCATTTCAGGGTTTGATGAATATCGAAGGTTCTTTTTTAAATGATGAGTATATTTTTTACTTGTAGGATAATCCCAGCGAAGGCTGGTGGGAAAAGTTTATAGGGCCCAGCTGTGCATTGGATACTGATAAGTTCTTCATAATCTGTTGTAATGTAATTGGTGGCTGCTATGGATCAAGGTAATAATAATATAACGTTACCATTGTATGTTAGCTTATAGCTAGGAACGAAGGGGATGCAAGAAAGGGGGGGGAAATGTGCATTGCATATTTATAAATGATAATGTAAAATTACCATTGTACAGTATATAGAATAGAATAGAATAGAATAGAATATGAATATATGGAAAATAAGCAAATGAAGGCCTAAACCTCATTTTCGAATAAAATTTTTGCTTTGGGTTAACACTTTGATTCCACTTTCATCGGCCATCTCCACTTCCAAACAAGTTAAACTTTCTGAATAACAAGATTTTAGCCTTGTACAACAGCCTTTCTTCAAGAAAATAGTTTTTGGTGCTCACTGCTTGAATACGAAAAGAATTCTCTCTTAATACTTGCATTGAACATGTTTCATAGGGAGATCTGTGGCTTGTCATCCTTTACTTAGAACAACTTTGTCATGAGGGATGTTATCAGAATCAAAACGTTTTTTTTTCTATGTATATTTGATATTTTAACATCCAAGCTTTTAGATCCCTTGGCCCATATCAGGGATTGAATGAAATTACAAACCTCAAGAATGTTTCATCTGGTAGAAAAGTTAATTGAACATTTTGCACATTGACAATTCTTATTTGCTATAATATCTTTATCTAATCTTTCTTTTTTTCATTTCATATTTAAAGTGGCCCATCCTCTATAAGTCCTGTTACAAAGGAGGTAAGTATCTTATATCATGGAATGCTCAAAGGGAGCTGTCTAAATATAGGAATTTTTGCCCATATCCCCATTGAAATATATTTTAAATTGCTACAACAAGATAATGTCTTAAATTAAGAATTACATGAGGGTCATTAGGTTATTTAACCTGCAGCTTGAGGGTGCAGGGCGGTAGCCATCAGTACAGTTGGTCCTGTTTTAACAGTACCACTTTACATCCAGAACCATTTAATTTCCCCCTCGAAAAAAAAAAATTACAAAAGTAAATAAAAAACCCTTTTTTAAAAACTGGACCACTGGCTGACCACTAAGTGGTGGCTACAGCCATTGAGAGATTATATATTATTTTGTTTTAGTATAAAATTATAATAGTTAAGACAATATAAGAAATAATAATTAAAAAAAGAAAACCAGATTTTATTTATTTTATATTATTTCAAATTTTTCTCTGTTATATATTTTTTTGAAGCCATATGCTACAACATTTCCAGTAGTCAGTGTGCAAGACATGGTTAAAGCACAGTTTTTACTCTTGGATTCACTTGGCATTGAAAAAGTAAGTGTTGTTAATTTAAGGATATCATGCTCTCCTACAGCACTGTCTGGAGTCACTTGTGCGGATTTGATTCTCAATCGAACCACAAATATATGAGTTGAGTTTGTTTGATGTGTTGTTCTCTCCCTTACCATGAGGGTTTTCTCCAGATTCTCTGTTGTTTCTCTCTCCGTAAAAATCAACATGTGAGTTGAGTATTGTGTATTTTGAATAGGGAAAATGGTAGTGTGTGAAGCAAACCTCACAGAAGATACCTCACAAGAGTTACTGGGGTTAATGGTTGGAAAATATAAGTTTTAAGTTAATGTCTAATATTTTTAAACATTTGTTAATATATATAAACACAACACACGAATGTTTATTTAACAAAAGTTATAATTTTGACTGATAGCTTATGGATTTTTTTACAATTTTTATCTTCAGCTACATGCGGCAGTAGGCTCATCATTAGGTGGCATGTTATCTCTCACTGCAGCATGCTTATACCCAGAAAGAGTAAATCGGCTAGTGTCGATATCAGCATGTGCACAGTCCCACCCTACATCCATTGCAATGAGATATGTGCAGCGACAAATACTTATGAGTGATCCAAACTGGAACAAAGGGTTTTACTATAACACTGGAGCTTTCCCTCGTCTTGGAATGAAACATGCTCGGTGAGTTATATTAAGATGTTAGGGAATCTTACAGTGGCATTGTAAGAGTCCCAGAGGTGGGGAGAAGGATGATGCAAACTGGAACAAAGGATTTTACTATAACTAGAGCTTTCCCTTGACTTGGAATTTGAATGAAGCATTTTGGGTGATCTTGAGTTCCATATGAAAATGTTAGGAAATCTATGGTAACAGTAGTACTGAGAGTCCCAGAAATGAGGGGAGGGTGACAAAGTGATTAAAACTGATACAATGGGTTTTACTATAACACCATTTGGAGCTTAATGTTAAGAACAAGCTAACGGAATAACAACACACTCAGTGAGTTGTTTTTATAAAGATGCTCCCCTCCCCTCGCCACCCGGTTAGCTCAGTTGGTAAGAGTGTTGGTCTATTGTGCGGGAGGTTGTGGTTCAAGCCTCAGCTGAACCAACCCTTCATAACCTACAGTAAATGGGGGACATAAAAGATCCACTGAGGACGTAAAAAGAAACCCTGGCAGTGACCACCCTCAGTGCCTCCACTTCATACTAACCATCTCTCATGCTTGTAAATAGCATAAAAAGCAATCTGTCATTCACAACTCCATGTAAAGCGCCTTTGATTATTTGACTATATGAATTATAATCATCATCAATCATAATCATCATCATGCTAGAAAATGTAATATTGTGGAATAGCGAGGGGGCTTGGCTGCGTACAGGGTTTAAATCTTGTCTCACATATATCTAGATAAAGGGAGAAATCCCTCCTTGACTAGCCAATCAACATTGAGTAATATTTACTGACATATGAGTTTTAAAAATAACCTATTGTGTGTTGTTTGGTACAGTGAGGTGGGAACAATCACTTATCGCAGTGGACCAGAATGGGAAGAACGATTTGGCAGAAAGAGAATTGACCACGATGCTGCCGTTGAACCAAACTTTTGTCCAGAATTTGAAATAGAGAGCTACTTAGACTATCAGGTAAAGACTAATTTTTTTGTAAATTAGGATTAGATCCAGGGGGTTGTTCTGCGTTGCAGTACCAGATAGCCTCCTAACACCTAACACTTTTTTATTATTAATATGCGTTTGTCAAGTGGTGCACATATAATATCCTTATACATATATACATATTCTTCACTCTTCACCCCCTAACAAATTCCTGGATCCACCCTGTAGCTAGTAAGAAAAATAAATTTAAAAAAAATTATTTCTTACAGATTAAAATTATTGATGACCCACAAAAAATTTTTGGTAGAAATTGGAGATTTTAGAGAATTTCTTGTTGTTGTTCAGTGTTAGTGTTATGGTTGTTGTTGTTGTTGTGGTGATGATAGTGGTGGTGGTGATGGCAAATGAAATAGAGGTTTTTTAGAATGGATTTTTTTTTCTTTTTAGGGAGATTCGTTCTGTGTAAAATATGACCCAAATTCTTTGCTGTACATATCCAAGGTGAGATGAATGAATGAGTGAGTGAGTGAGTGAGTGAGTGAGTGAGTGAATGGATGAGTGAATGAACGAATGAATGAATGAAAGAGTGATTGAAATTGATGATTTTTTAATATTTATTCACTAGTGTAATCACTCCTTTTTTTTTAATTTTGAGATAAGCATTCAATTTGTAATGACTTGCTTTCATTAATAGTACTGCAGTAACTATATTTTTATCTAATTCTCTTTCTCGTCATGTTTCACTTCTCAACCACCTAATGCAGATCTAGTTATCACAATATTTTAAAAATAAATTAATGGACCAAATGAGGGATTGGATGAATGAATGGACAAACAATGATTGGATTACTAAATGTATGTTAATTCAGTTTGTTCTCATGACATTGCAGGCCATGGATTTGTTTGATCTTGGTGAAGGATTTGACTCCTTACTTGATGGGGTTTCGAGAATCAAGTGCCCAACACTGGTAAGTAGGGCCCATTCATCCACAAAACCTACACTGATGGAGCAAAAGTTCTATAACATTTCCTGTTTGTTGACACAGGTTCTTGGTGTTCAATCTGATGTTCTTTTCCCAATCTCACAACAAAGAGAACTTGAAAAACTGCTACAAGACTCAGGTGATACATTACAAAATAGTCTTGCATAATTTTTTGAACTATTCAGATTATAGTATTGGGCTCAACAAAATACAGCAGGCTTGAAAAAAATATCCATACGTATTCCACCCTTAAATGTCTAATAAGATCTATATATGTCATGCGTGATAAGAAATAAGCCATTTGAATCAAAGCTTTCAGTCTTATAGGCAGACAAGCAAAACCTAAAGAAGTAATCTTACATTATAACTTCCTATAGTTAGACTCATTGCATAACCAGGGAAAGAAAGTTTGGTTGCTGTGGATGGTGGGAACACATGGATAACATTAATGACAATGTAAAATGCTTGATTATAATGACTGATGAAGATGATAATGTATGAAGATGATGATGATGATTTTAGTGATGATGAAGATGGATGGGGTAATGACTGATTCTAGGATGAGGGGGAGATGATGAATTGAGGTGATGAGGATAAGCAATGGTGATTTTATGATGATGATGATGATGATAATAGTGATGATGATAGGGATGATGATGATGATAGTGATGATGATAGTGATAATGAGGATGATGATGTTGATGATAGTGATGATGAAGATAGTGATGACCATAGTGATGATGATAGTGATGAAAGTGACAAAGATGAAGATGATGATAAACGTTGATGATGATGATAGTGATGATGATAATAGTGATTATGATGATGGTCAACATCATGATAATAGTGATGATAATGATAGTGATGAAAGTGGCAAAGATGATTATGATGATGAACAGCTATGATGGTGATAGCGATGATGATAACAATGATTGTGATGTTAACATGATGATTTTATGAAGATGATGAATGATGAAGCTGATAATGATTTGATAAGAATAGTGAAGAAGTTCTGGATGATAACAATGATGATTTCAGTAACCAACATAATGATAATATACCACCAAATTTTGACCGCAACTCACTTTCATTGCTATTTCAACAGGAAATCATAGCGTGACATTCTACGAGTTAAACTCGATATATGGACATGATACATTTCTGCTGGATGTTGTCGCTGTGGGTGCAGCTGTAAAGGTAAACATTCTTCTTCTACTTTTCTCTACACTTTAAGCATGTTTACACTTGATTCCTGAGCATGGTGCTTGGAAGTACAATTAATTTGGGCACTTATATAAACACAGCTGATTTAGAAGTACACACATCAAAATACAAGGACGGGGTACTGTCTCAAACTACAAGGTTGGAACTGGGTCACAGAGCACGAAAGAGATCTAGGGGAGTTTTCTGGGGGGACGGGGTACTGTGCCCAAGTACAAGGTAGGAACTTGGTCACAGAAGACGAAGCGCAAAAGGGATCTAGCTAGGGGAATTTTTGCTTGAGGGGGGAGGGGGGGGGGGTCCTCGAGGTGGCAACTACAAACCACCCTAGAAATATCCAATACAAAATAATTTTCAGTCATCAAAATCAAATCTACAGTCATATTTAAATTTTTCTCAAATGAACCTCCCCTAGACAAAATCCTGGATCTGCTCCTACAAAGTGTCCATTGAGCAGTGTTAGTGTGGGTAAACGCTCTTAGCCTTTGAGTTTGTTCACCGGCAACGCTACTCAGTGAGCTATTCATTCATGATTACATGGTTAGAATAAAATTCACATACCAGACAAAGGGAGTTTTTCTATTTAGCTAAACACAAAACTAATTTACAAGTATTGTACAGATTGTGAAGAGGTGGGGGTCTTTCTGTAGTGTTAATAATGTGAAAGCTTTGAAGTGTTCAGATGGATAAGAAGGGGCTAAGGTGTTCTATATATAGAAGATATTATGGGTGACTGTGATGTGTCGGACAATGCTGGGATTGATTACTTTGATTGGATTAAAAGTGATCCCACGCAACCAATTAGCTCATAGGATATCCGCGTCAATTTTCCCCTGTCACTGTGTGCCGTGGCGTTTAATACTTTAAAGTCATAGCAAATCTAATTAATGTACTGTATTTAAATTACCAAGGAACGTAAGGGCTTGTAGAATAATCCTCCATCTGTAGGGATCATTTTCTTTTTGTACAGATTGGTATAATTTTTTGCGCGCAATAATTGGTCTCAATTTACGTCAAGGGACTAAATGTCCCGCGCGGGTCAAGGGTGCGCTCAGAAAATTTCACATTTGTCAGAAATATCCTCATCTTGAATTATTTTTTATTTCATCTGTGTTTTATTTGATACTACACAGGGACATTTGGAGACAGATTTAAAGGTTAATGGCAAATTAAGAAAAGACAAGCGATGAACAAACAAGATTTGTAACACTTCCAGCAGCCAGTCCGTAAAACTTCGTTCACAAACACACACTACGCCATTTTAGAAAATATTCTTTATATTCTTTTAACCCAAAATATTGGTTAATGGTATTATTCTCGTAGTTATCTAGGGTTGTTCTTAGCGTTTTTCGATTTAGTTTTATGACGTTTTATCGGTCCAAAGGGTCGTTGAAACGGCGTAAAACTAAATCGAAAACGCTGAGAACATCCCTAACTACAAGAATTTCAAATATTATGATTAACCAGCCAAGATAAGCCTTTAGAATCATGAATGATATTATTAATTATATATGTTTTGGGAATACGATTTTTTTGATATTATATTCCCCAATTACCTTTACCGGGAAAGAAAGAAATCATATACAAGAAAATTACCCCTTGAAAGGGAAGTTGTGGATTAGACCACTGTTAAAATTAGTTTCAAAATAAGTTTTAAAGGACAATGAAAATAGAAATGACCCTATTTCTTTGGGAAATTTTTGTTATGTCTTTGCGTACTGGGGTGAGCGTCATTTTTGAAATAATTTTGAAGGGTGATCCTTAGTAATGGCATTGTCCATGCTATATTAGGCTTTTTCTGCTTCACAGATAATGTAGATAATAAAAATTCAAGAGATTTCTACAAGATTAATAAAATGTTTAGTTTGCACATTCCTTGAATTAGTCGATGCTCATGATAGGAATCTAAAAATAAACTCGCTACATATTTTACCAAAAATGTCACTAGAAAAGAAAAGAAAATACAAACAAACAAAAAAGGAAAAAAACAAAAAACAAAAAAAAACAAAAAAAAAACCCAGAAAATGAAAGTATCACAATTGATTCTAATTTTGATTATTTCGAAAGCGAAAACCGATCATCAAAATTGCATCTTATCACAGAGGACACTCGAACCGTGAAAACTCATACAACTAAATCAAATAGGTTTTTTACATCTGATATTAAATGTAGAGCTGGTTTTCATACCCTTCATCTTGGTTCAATTTAACAAACAATTTGTCATTATTTTTTTCGATCTTTTGTATTTTATATCAACCAACACGAGAATAACTTCAAACCAGCCTTAGTTTGCTAAATTAATAGAAGCCACTTTATTTAATATATTGAGGAATGACAGATCTGATCAGGTCAACAACGCTCATGTCCTTTTTTGGTCTTGTAATTTTTAGCCCAAGGGGTGCCCATTCGTGAAATGACTAATAATAGTGCCTTTTCTCACACTTCGTATACGCTAAATAGACCCTTTCACGGTTTCAGACGCCATATTGCTTGGGGGCAACAAATTTACTTAGGGGAAAGAGATACGTTTTTCGTTATATTTCCTTTCTGTGATAAATTTTCGAGACCAATTTTTTTCTGTAGATGGAGAATCCTCTGTTCAATGTTGTGTGCTGTTCTTGAGCCGATGGAGCCAGCGTAACACTGGTTTCCAGAGAGACGGAGGCTTTGGGGTTTGCGAGTCTCGGTCACACTGGTTAAATTTGACCGTAAAAAAAATCTTGCCTCGACAAGAATGACTCGATCGGCTCAAAAACGTCACAAAACATTGAACAGAGGATTCTCCATCTACAGAAAAATTTCGGTCTCGAAAATGTGCCTCAGAAAGGAAATATAACGAAAAACGTATCTCTTTCCCCTACGCTTCTTAGTAAATTTGCCCCCCAAGCAATATGGCGTCGGAAACCGTGGAAGGGTCTATTAAAACTCACGATTGTTGCGGGTCGTTACGTTGGAACCACAGGAGGAACACAAGAGTGTATGGTTCAGTTTTTGCTTACCGTCTTTACAACTAATATTAATTTAGGTATTGGAACGGAATTTCATTTCAGTGAATTTAAATGATAAATAAGTGTTCATGTTTCTGTAGTTTCTCCAAATCACGCTTTCGCCTTTCTGGTTATCGATAATATTTCCTGAATATTTGCCATTCAAATTAGAGTAAAAACAACTGTTGTACCACCAAGCACCATGTCTATCAACAGCACAGTGACCACCATATTTGTCGTTATCTCTATCCTTTGTAGAGAAAGCCATGTTATTATGATAAGTCAGTGAGTCTCCAGCAGTACCTGAGTACGATTCAAACTTCAGTCTGTACTTATCTGATTCGTTGCCAACACTAAATCTCTCATATTTGGCATAAACCCTGTTTCGTTCCCAGTCCTCCAGATCTACGCGGAGTGTTGACTCTTTGTTTGCAGTCAGTCGATGAATGTAATCGTTACCCAACCAAAACTCGCTAATCAAGTTTCCAAAACCTGTTTTGTATTGTTGCCAATTGCGGTAAAAGTTTTCTGAACCGTCTTGTCTTCTTTGGAACACTGTCCAACCTCCTCCATCGGTTGTCATGTCACAGTAGACTTGGAATTCATCTTGGTCGTCGGGTTTCACGGTGTACACGCCGCTGAGTCTTTCTCCGAGTTTATAGATATGTGAACAATCTTCCCGGTAAACTGTCAGTGTGGTTCTGGTGTCGGTGTAGAAAACTCCAGCACTTGTCGCCGTGCACACAAATACACCAGAATCTTCTAATTTCAAGTTTCTCACGATCAAGAGCCCATTTTTTACTTCATGTCTACCAGAGGGAAGCACTCCATTCTCTTTTCTCCAGCCTATCATTGGTTGAGGATCACCTTTAGCTGTACAGTTTAAGACCATACTCTTACCATGTATAGTTTCATACACTTTGGGGGGCTTTATAACAAAAACTGGAAGCTGCACAACGACAAGTACCGACCATGCCATCACAGAACCAAGAAGATTTTCCGCTTTGCAAAAATATGTCCCAGAATCTCCTTTCCTGGTTTTAAACAAAGTCAATCTCCTCTCCAGGATCACTGAACGATCGCTTGGTAACAGACCGGTTGCTTTAGACCACGTGACCTTAGGGTTGGGATGACCCGTCACGTGGCACGTCGGTAAAGAAATATTATTTCCTAACTTAACGTGGATGAGTGTTTTATCGAGGATCACTCGAGGGAGGAAGTTCACTTCGATTCGTGCTGTGCTTTGTGCTTTTCCAAGAATGTTGGAAGCTTTACACTCATAAATACCCGAGTCATTGAATGTCACGTGTTTGATCTCCAGTCTGCCGTTACTATGAATAACAGATCTGTCAGTAGCCATGGAACCATCTATCTTGCTCCAACCAATCACGGGTCGAGGATAACCACTTCCTGAACAATCCAAGATGGCGGATTTGCTTTCGTTTACGATCAAATGAGTAGGCGAAACAACTACTGATGGAACAGCTAAAGATGGACCTGGTTCTCCCTTGGGTCCTGTCATCCCCCTAGGTCCAGGAACACCATCCTGGCCAGGATCTCCTTTAATTCCACGAGGTCCTCGTTTCCCTATGGGACCAGGAAACCCCCTTGGACCCCTTGGGCCTCTTCTTCCTCTTTTGCCAGGTCCTTTTATAACCATAAGTGGGTTGGTAGCGTAGAAAGACAAAATTCTTTTATCGATCAAATGTAGAAGCATCTTGTTGGTTATACCACTTGCATTTCTCTCGTCATTTTCTAAACTACGCTGAATGCGACTCTTTCCTTCTGAGAAAGAACGCTCCAAAACGTCGTTTACCACGGCGTTCCTGACTTCAGGCACCAAATTGTTGATTCTTGATTGCTGCTCCCTCAGTATCATCTCGATGCGTACAAATTCGCCGCAGCCCAAAAGCAAAACAATTATTAAAGCGATGAAAGCAATGTTAGAGGAAGAACTTGATTTTTGTTCCATTGTTAAAGCAAGCAATCGCACTTTGTTTATCAGTGAAAACGTCTTGCTCTAGAGTATACGTATCTTAATTTGCCAGCGGTAACTCTATACTGGTCTCAGTTACAAGGTCATTACTACATACGACGTGAACTATTTACTATCTGATTTCAGTTTTAAATTGCTTTCTGTTGTATAAGATCACAAGTAGCCCAAGCTAGGTTCTTTTCCAACATCACGTGACGGTGCAACTTGGGTTGCCTGTGGTTAGATTGCAGAACAATTACATTCCTGCCATCTAACATGCCTGTCGTCACGTGATGATGCAAAGCCTCGATTGCATGGCGATCCTTAAAACCTTAATGAAATCTCAAAATCAAACGAAAGTAAAGAAATCTTAGCTGACCTTTGAAAAGTAATTCCCCTATCCGTCCTGTGTAGTTATATTTTGGATTAAGCCAGTTTTAACGTTTTATCCAAAATCTAACCATTAAACTTAGAAAAGACCTATCACGAAACAGTGGTTTAAAGTCGAGACTGTAATTGATGCTTTTATTTATGAGTTCAACCTCGACTTGAAACCACTGTTTCGTGACCAGTCAAGCGAATTCGGAATAGGTCTATTGACAGACCTTTTCATTGGTACGGCGGCCATCTTGAATTCTATTATTTTAATCAAAACATTATGGGATGCTGAGGGAGCAACTATTGGAAAGTTTATGTCAGGATATCTTTTTATATAACTACTCTTTTCAATGAAAATCATATCTAAAACGCAATCGAATTTGCTGATAGTTGGAAAAATATTCAAATAATTTGACACACATGTCCCCTCCCCCCTCCCGGGCATCCCATAATTCAAGATCAATAAAAAGGTCCATTCCAAATGTGGTATCAAAACTCCTAATCTGCGATGAGGTCAAGTAACGACGATCTTTTGCTATTCTAGTAATTTTTTCAATTAAAGAGCGGAGACCAAAAGAGGGCCGAAATTAATAAATCAAGCGTAGGAGTGCTAGCCGTGAATAGCATTCAAGGCTTGACGCAATAATAAAGGCGCGAAGCAAGTTCTAGAATCTTCATGCAAATGACGCGATCAGCTCAGACAAATTATGAGTTCGAAGAACGTACCGTCGGGATTCTCAGTATAGATTCTTTTTTTTTTTTTTCATGCCGATGTAAATTTTTACTGGGTTTCTGGTCCGCAGTAATCAAAGGACTAAATCAGGCGCGTTTTCCTACAGTTTTTCCAGGAAAGCGAAACTGAAGTGAACGAACGGCCTGCTGAGCGCGAAGTTAGAGGAATTGTGGCCGGCACACACTGAAATAAATTTTAAGGTAAGTACAGATTTAGTGACATGCTTACATATATCGAATGTATTAGTAGCTCAGATATCACATATAAGCCAAAGAAAAATTCTGGTACCTTTAAAGGAACCTGTATATGTTCAAAACTCGCCGGCTGGTCGTTGTCTTTGTCTTTAGGTCTTCAATGTTTTAAATTTAAAATGTATTTTTTTAGTTTTGTTAATTAAAACTAGACTAGACTTGGCCCTTCCTTAAAGGTTGCATTTGAAAGCTTAAGGACGGAATAAATTTTCACTCCAAGTACATCTGGCTTATGCCTGTAAAATTAATTGTTACTATAATAACAAAGGTGTCTCTTGAAGAGTAAGACTGGTGCACTTCCGCTGACCACGTAGGTCTGGGGTATGTCATATATCAATAAGTGATCATAGCCTCATTTACGCTATCCGTAGAATTGTAACTCCTAGAGAACGACCAAGAATTATTTCAACGAGAAATTTCAAGAATTTTGATAAGACTTCATTTTTGAAAGATTTAAAGGAAGCCCCATGGGACTTAATCGATTTAAACGAAAACCCAAATGACATGTGGGCAGTCTTTAAGTACCTATTTAATGCTCCTTTGACTACCAAACGTGTACGTAATTTAGAAGTGCCGTGGCTATCTGGTGATCTGAGAAAAAGTATGCTTCACAGGGATAAACTTAAGAAGCTCGCTATAAAGAATAACTCTGAAGCAGCTTGGGGTGCTTATAAAAAAAACAGAAATGATGTCAATCGAGCTATCCGTCATCAGAAACGCGAGTATTTTGTTACAAATATCAACGAGAGTCGTAATAACATCAAAAAAAACTTGGAAAGTGTTAAACACTGCTTTAAATAAATCGTCGAAGCTAACGACGATTAACAAACTCATTGTTGATGAGGTTGATTTTACTGATCCTAAGGATATAGCAGACCAATTCAACAAATATTTCCTTAATGTTGGCCCATCACTATCGGATAAAATACCTCACACTTCTTCTCAGCCACGAGATTTCCTAGAAAAGGTACCTAGGAGGTTTTGCTTTCATCAGATACATGCTAGCGATGTTGCCAACATCATTGGGAGTCTTCCTGTAAAGAAGGCCTGTGGTCTTGATAATATTCCTATGGAAATGTTTAAAATTGCCTCTGACATCATTTCGGGTCCCCTTGCAATCATTTTTAACTCTTCTTTTTCAACTGGTATTTTTCCAGATGATTTGAAGATGGCTAAGGTATCCCCATTGCATAAAGATAGTAGTAAAAGTGAGCTAAGCAATTATAGACCCATTTCTATTTTACCAGTGGCTTCCAAAATCATGGAAAAATTGGTTTTCACTCAGGTTTATGAATATTTAAACGAGTATAACATTCTCTCTGAACATCAATCGGGTTTTAGGCCTTTACATTCAACTATAACTGCTTTGCTTAAAGATACCATGTTTTGGTTAAACAGCATGGACGAAGGGAAAGCTAAAATCGCAGTATTCCTTGATCTAAAAAAGGCCTTTGACACGGTTGATCATAAAATCCTATTAGTAAAATTGGAAGCTTATGGTATAGTAGACACTGAATTGCTATGGTTTAAATCATACTTGACAAACAGGGAACAACGTTGCTATATTAACGGCTCCTTGTCTGATAGCGGAATAATAAGTTGCGGGGTACCACAAGGGTCAATTCTCGGCCCACTTCTATTTCTCCTATATATAAATGATTTACCTGGTTGCTTGACTCACTCTATTCCTAGTATGTATGCAGATGATACGAGCATAACAACAAGCGACACTATAATGGCTGTCACTGAACATAAAATTAATGAAGATCTTAAAAATCTGAAGACCTGGCTCGATACAAATCGCCTTAGTCTGAACATAGTGAAAAGTGAATACATGATCATTGGCTCTCGCCAAAGACTAAGCCAGCTAAGCTCAGGCCCAGTGCTTTACATTGGCGATACCATATTAAAAAGAGTTAAGAACACTGTGTCGCTTGGGGTTATTATAGACGAAAATCTCACCTGGAAGGATCATATCAGCAAAATTTGTAAAAACGTTTCTAGTGGCATAGGAGCCCTGAGACGTGTGCGTGATATCCTTCCTCGTGAATCCTTGAACACCATATACAGAGCAATTATTCAATCACATTTTGACTATTGTTCTTTTATTTGGGACACTTGTGACAAAGGGTTAAAACAAAGACTGCAGCGATTGCAAAATCGCGCAGCTAGGATAATAACACGTTCTGGCTATGAAACTCGGTCTGCTGATCTACACCGTACGTTAAATTGGCAATCTCTCGATGAACGTTGGCATAATTCAAAAATGTTATCCATGTTTAAAATTAGACATGAATTAGCTCCTGATTCACTAAGGAGATATTTTACGCCAGTTAATGAATGCCACGATTACAAAACTAGAGGTTGCCATGTGAATTTTAAAGTTCCAAAACCAAGAACTAACTTTTTAAAAAAGAGCTTTGCTAATAGTGGAGTTGTATCCTGGAATTCTTTACCCTTAAATTTCAAAGAATGTTCTACTATCTCTAAATTTAAATATTGTTTTGTCAAAACTTAATTTTACCTTTTATACTTTTAGTAATTGTTTATTATATCTTATCATGCAATCTCACTTATTAGCTAAGCTATTAGTGGTCTATTTCTCATAGACCTTGCAGGACTGAGAAAAAAAAAAGGCCGATACATTTCTCATAAAACAAACAAAAAGTCATATCTGATTTGCGCTTGATATGTCAAGCAAGATGAAGCTCCAGAGGCTCTTCCCGCACGAACCGAGAAGTATTGGAGCGAGAGAGGAACCCAGTAGAGCAATGCTATAGCGGCAATGTGAACTAAATGCAAAATGTGCATACGTTTTGTATACACTTTTATTGGTTCTTGTTGGATTTACACAAGCAAATGCATTATGGACTTTATTTTACAACCGTTTAATTCTGGGCCATCTATGTGTAAGGGATGAGGGCGAAACAATTATTGTAATCTCACGGTACCCGAATTAGGGGGGAGGGGTGGTGTTACCCGGTACCCACCACCTCTGGAAGTGAAATCTTAGATTTTGTTCCCTAATATCTCGAAAACTAAAAGTCAAATCACAAAAATTAATTGTCTGTCTGCTTGCATGCTAAAACATATTTGTGTATAGAAATTGCCACTACAGACCCCCAGTATCGAGCATTTGAACAGGTCTCTGAGGGGGGAGGGGGTATGTACCGGTACCCACCACCTTAATTCATAAAATCGGGTTCCTATTTTGGACCATTGTTTTGACCTCGTCCCTACGTCCCTTGAATAGTCTTGTCACAGTGTGCGCGCAACTGGACTCAAAATCCATCGAGATATGAATGACAATGGAATAACCGCCATGTTGGTTGATCTAATAAGAGAAGCTAATGAGGGAATGCTTTGTTATCGTCAACCAAGATGGTGGTCATGACGATGCTATATACTGTCATTTTATATACGGTGTGAGCATTGCGTGACGACACTAGGTTCTTTAGGTCAGCCCATCGAGTTACAGATCTAGAGGAAGCGGCATGCATCCCCACTACTATAACCAAGATCACTGCATATATAATGTGCATTATGCATACTAAGCATTAGCACTCACTTAAGGTTGGTACGCTAGCATATGTCATAAATGTGTACATGGTTTAGTTTGTTCATGAGAATAACTTGCATATTCATCTAGGGTGTATAGGCTTTTATTTGGTTTTGCATTCCAACGTAGTTACGTAAGAATGGTAATGTTTTAACTTTTTCTAGGATGATTAGAGGGTAATTTTAGGTTGGTCGTTCTTAGGTGTGGTAGTCTGAGGTTGGGAATATTTAGGGACAAAAGAAAACATATTTTTGGAGTTTATTCTTGCTTCATTGTAAGTCGAGAACTCATTAGAGCGTGATGATCATCAGTTATCAATATAATTTCATTCTGATTAAAAATCTCTGTACGTTAGGACGAAGTACGGCATAGAATGACGTAGAAACTTGACCATAAATTTAAAAGAGAAGTTTGTCGGCTTTTATTTGATCTTAGAATATGGGGAATAAGCCGAATAGAGCAATTTCCCTGGTCGTGACAAATTTGCATATACAGTATGGCTTGGCAAGGTCATATTATAACAGCATAGAGTCAAATTATGTCTTGATTAATTAACTGTCGATATGGACTTTTTTGTTTTTGTTTGAGTACGGACAGTCAGTGACAGACAGTCAATGATAAATTGTTCAGTGAATTACGAAACGCTGGATCTGGATTTTCTCGGATCGACGTAATTTTAATTCGATTCAGTATTCATAAATGATACAAGCCTGTACAATTAAGACCCGGAAAGACCATTTTATTCCGCTTTCGTATTATAGGCTATGTTTTGTCTAATCACTGAAGGGTCATCATTAGTCACGACCCTATTGATGGCTGGGAAATAGTATCTGAACTTGGTCTTTTAAGGGTTTTTAGTTTTGGGCTGCCTGTGTCAGTATGTCTGGAAAAATGTATTTCAAAGTGATTTCAGCTTTGTCAAAGAGAGTTCGTCTTTCAGATTAGAAGTGGTATATATCGAGATCGATCTTGGACTATTAAAATTAAAGGACATTTCTCACTTATATTTAGCTTCTCTTGTTAGATCATCAACCAACATATGGCGGTGCTGTTTCATTATTATTCAGTATATCTCGCGGAGGGATTTTCACCCCAAGTGCAAGCTGCATGTTATAACAAGAGAAACGATTGCAGGGCTGTCAACCCCCAAGATATTCAAATCTGGAGAATTGATAGGGAAGGGACATGACGTCACAGCGCGTCAAAAAGCGCGCGAAAAGACGTCTTTCGCTTTGTATCATTTGATGTGATTGGTTTATTTCTGACCAATCAGATTATCGCTTATATTACAATGGCCTGCTTGCAAGAACAGTTCATGAGGAACGTTTTGATTTTGTTAGCGATGTAAAATAACACAAACAACATGAAATAATAGGAATTTTATGGTTGTGAAAGTCTAGTCTCACAAGACAAGAAATGGTCAGCTTCGGGGATTATCCGGGAGATTTGATACTCTAATCTGGAGACCGGGAGACACGGTCCAAAATCTGGAGACTCCCGGTTTATCCGGGAGAGTTGACAGCCCTGCGATTGGCAAGCCTTCAGTGAAAAAATCACCGATAAAGACGCTGCCAGATGATATCCTGGCAAATTGAGAGATTAAACGGGCCATGGTTTCTAGAATTTTCTGGCTATGTTTTTAACGACGCGAAAATTTCAATTTATATTTATTAAAGTTACATAAATAGTAGATTTAAATTTGAAAACTTTCTTTAATATTTACTTCACGGACAGAAAGACAATTTTTATGACAATCGATGACTACACTTTATAACAACTCCGTAATACTTTTTCGTCTCCATACGGCTTTTTCGCACAAGTTTAGCTAAAAGTTGTTGGCATGCTGACATCATTAGTACACTGGGCCCGCGGTTGCTCAGGTTAGCGCTAAGCAGGATTAACTCTACAGGATTAGCACTAATTCGAGCTTTGAACAACTGGGCGTTAAAGTCTAAGTAGCCTACCGAGAGTGGCCTCTTAACAATATGACAAATCACCATGCATGGAATTATAATTTTGGCGGCATGTCCTAGAACCTGGACCAGTGGACTCTGGACTGGTCTCTGGACTGGTCTCTGGACTTGTCTCTGGACTGGACTCTGGACTGGACTCTGTGCTTTTCATCTTGGACTAGACTCCCAGTTTTACATGAAAATCATACATCTTTTCATCATTCACTCTCTTCAATACTTATACACATTTAAGATTATCTCATTTATTTTCGGCAATGTTCTTTGTGTGTGTGTGTTTGTGCGTGTGTGCGTGTGTGTGTGTGTGTGTGTGTGTGTGTGTGTGTGTGGCCGGAAGCGAAAATCTCAAGTGACATGGCTGGGAGTTATAAGTTGTCAATCCTGACAGTTTGCTGTTTATTCATGACTCCCATGTTATCAGGGCCCAAAAGCACAGAAATTCCTGCTCCTTTCTTGATATAATATATTTTAAAAAAACTAAGAAGGAGGGAATTTTCTCCCGACTCCCACCTTATCCGTTTTAAAAGACGCCCCTGAATTCTCGGAATCGCCGACTTTACTTTTAATAGCTTTTTACTTAACTCCGAAGCAATGCGGAAGCCATGCGGAAGCCATAATGGATCACAAATATTTATATAATCAGCCTTGGGAAAATTTTTCCATCATCTTGTTTTTGCCTAATTGCTCTTGAAATATCTATGAATACGGTAAGTGTCGTAACGCGCTGTAGCTGTAGCATTGGTGAGACTATTCGGTCCCTGGAATCGCCATCAAATGTGAGTAGAGGAGATTGTTGGTTCTCACCAGTGTTTTTTCTTTTTCTTTTTTCTTTTTCGAGTTCTACGGATTTCCTTCCACCCTAGGAATCAATAATTCTTTCCATCATTGAAGTGCTACATTGGACGAAAATTGTCTGAAACTTAATTTAGCTGAAACTTCAGTGGAATAATCCTTAAGGGTCTGATAATTAATGGATAATTTATTTTGAATTCACATTCCCATAAAAAGTATTGTATTCACCAATTTATAACGGAACCTGTGTCGTTATGTACTCAATACTCACACCACTGTTCATCATGCACGATAGTGCTCATTCTCAGCTTTCTAACAAAAAATGCTTTTTTGGTGAGAAGGGTTTGGGTACGAGAATAAATAGTTCAGTTGGTTTTGCACTTACTTTTCAGCCCTGTCGCCGGCATGTGAGTGTTTAGAGTAGTTTCAGCTGATATCTTAGTTTTCCCACGCTATCTTTGGGATTGTTTTCAGCTTTGATATCTGATTTAGAAAGTTTAATTTGTCTAGGCGATCATAAAATTGCTCAAACTTGGCTGTCTGGAAGCGTCGCTCAGTCATAATTTGGTCTCAGGTTTCGGCCTGATCAAAACTAAATATAAAAGCTACTGATAACCTGCATGTGCTGCTTGCAGATCTACGGATTTAGGCGTTGAAGAGCACAAGATGCTCATCAACGCCCTCCCCCCCCCCCCCCCCACTTCTCGAAAAGTACCCCCACATATACCGGGGAGGTATAATTTTTAAACGATTTAAAAGTCGTGTTTAAAGATGGCGACCAAACAACGAACGAAGGGCATAGGTTAGAAACATCAATAAGTAACCAAGGTTGAGTTAGTGTGAACGTGGTATGGCGGCCGTTTATGAGGTTTATGTTGGCGATTCAGTGGTAGAGAAAATGGGAGGGAGACTCTGCTAGAAGGGAATACAGGTAGCTACCTTTGCCAAAGTCAATGAAGACTGAATCACTTTGAAACAACAGAAAAATATGGTAGCCATATTGACAACGATTGCATACTAAAATTTTCCCGCCTTGTTTTTTAGCATGCATTTGATTTTCGTGCGCCTTTCGTTTTCATTGATTGGACTTGTATTAGGTTTTTTTTTTTTTTTTTTTTTGTGCTTCTTTCGGTATGTTTACTGCAACTTTCATAAACATGCGAACTCTGGAAAAAAAACAACAAAAAAACAACAGCAACAACAACTGACTAACAATACTGGAGAAAGCAAAACTCATACTTAGCCAGGTGTCGGCACTTATTTTCAACACGTGAACATTTAAAGAAAGCGTCTTTCGGGCTTCCATGTGCGGACTCACGTTTCATTGATTTGCAGGCGTCTTGTTTTGGTTGACAATATCTTCAACTGAATCTCGTTTGAAAACAGCCAAAAAGGTATGTAAAATTCTAAAATTCAATTAAAAAGTCAGTAAAAACATTAGCTTTAGCTTAAACGCTAATAAATATTTGTGTAAATGACCGTAAAGGCTATTGTAGAATCTTTTTGGCAGTTGAATTACTTGGTATCTTGATTACCTCGTGGCGCAAGTTTTATAAATTTCACTGAATTTGCTTATAAAATAAATCAACCAAAAGTAACTACAGTGAGATATAAAAGATAAGTATAATTTCTTTTTGTACGACTCACTCAATCTGCCGTTATTCTTGAAATCATTTCAATCAGGTTGTACCAGAAGAATATTTTGAAAGACTGCTCTGTCGAAAGCTCATATCAAGATCAGTTGTAGCACTTTCATGCACTCACTTGTTTACTAGTAATTATTTAACTTCTTTTTGCCGTAACCATCCAAAAATCAAGCATATATTTTGCCCTTATTTGATACTGGACTAGCTAGCCTGATGTTCTTTAAATTTTAACGGAGAGTTTTCTTGCCCCTATACTGTTTTTCTTTGTCCCTGCAAATGCAAATTAGCTTCACTCAGCGTCTATTCATGACTCTCCTTAGTTACCGTTGTTATGTCCCACAAGCTTAACAAATTATCTAGAATATCTCAGAATTAAAAATTCTGATTGCGGAAAATTAATCATAAATTGTAACAGATACTGTGTTGTTGTTTGTGAGACAAAATTTTAATTGCACTGGGAAAACTGCTGTTGGTTCGCTATAGACCCCTTGCAGCACGTGGGAATGCAGCTCAATCTGGGGGCAAAGCGATAGCTTTCAATTCTCGTGAGATTAGAATTATTTTGTTTTGTTCCCCAGATTGAGCTTCTTTGACGTCACATGAAATGGGTCTATTGTCTAAGGGGCTGTTTATAGCCCGCTTTGCCGAGATCTCGGCTCGGCCTCTTTTCGTTGTAAAAAATGCTTTGTGTTTATATGGCCGGGGAGACGGGCTGGCCTGCTTACCGAGATCTCGGTTGGGCGGTGCCGAGATCTCGGCAAGCGGGATGGAAAAATTCCCATATAAACGAGCCAGCCCGGTAAGCGGGCTGGATTTGATCCTACTGCGCATGCCGCCATGTTTTTTTCCTGATAATCGCGTGACGAGTTCGTATGCTAACGAGGCTGGATGATCACATGACTGATTTCATCCCGGTAAGCGGGCTGAATTTTCCCATATAAACGCAATCCAAAATTCATCTCGGCCAAGCGGACTAGCCCGCTTACCGGGCTGGCTCGCCTCCATATAAACAGCCCCTTAGTCAGAAATATGAATTACAGTTGAGCCCGCAAAGAGATATATTTAAAAATTGTACAAGTGTGGCTATCGGAATGATATAAAGTTGTCTCATTTGCATCCACAATCATTCATCTATTTCGATACCTAATAATTTTTGATTGAATCAACTATTATCAATTCATCAAGTATCTAATTGCACGAACAAAGTTGTTGCTGTTGTAATTATTGTTTTTGTATAAGACTAGCGAGATATGTAGAAAATTCAATACTTTTTTCGTCCACGTTTTCTTAATGGTATGTTCTTGTGAGCTTATACCGACTGAATCATACGGCCATTAAAAATAACACAACAGGAACAACAACACAACAAAAAACCGAGCTCGCATGGGCTCCCTGTGCCTCAAAATATACGAGTCTAAATTAAAAGAAGTCGGACATAGTCGAAAGAGTTTCAAAGTGTTCGTATTGTTGAACTTGTGCATTCTTTACTTTACCGTTGGTATTTGCGAGTAATTAGACACTGATACGAGGCTAACCCTGTGTCTGAATGTGTCTGTGATCAAGGAACACAGCGGTAATAAGCCTGAAGCGAGATGACGTTTTACCCCCGTCTCTAGACCATAATCCTTTTCACACTGCTTTTGTTCTTTAATTATGACTATTGTTCTTGTATCCTCTAAGGAATCAAAAATTTTAATATGAAAGAATTTTAAAAACTATTATGGTCTAGAGAAGGGGGTAAAACGTCATCTCGCTTCAGGCTTATTTGGAATTCGAAACTGGTCTAATACAGTCTTCACGCAAGGCCAGTGTTTTGTTTTGTTTAGTACGGGTTACATAATAAATTCTAACGTGGAGTCCATTGAGAGGTAAGTAGTTTCTGTTTGCGGTTATTGCTTTCTTGAAGCTCCAGACATTAAGATGGTTCTATTTGCCCATATAAGAGAATGCAATTTCAAATCATACCTGTCTATAGTCCATATCGGTTTATAGTTACAACATACATTCATAGAAGTATTAAACGGACCTCATTTATGCAACTGTCTTTGCTGTCATAGTTTATAGTTACGTAATAGCATAACGAAGAATGTATGTTCATGAATATTGCATTCGTTCGATTTTAGTAGAGACCATCCTTGAAACTACGGTTTCGACTGGTGCTTTCATTTTGTTCCATGATTTTCGTTCGTGCTAGTTTCTCAAACTTTTAATAGGCTGAGAAAATAATAGGCATATTTTAATTAATTCTCTAATTATTCGGTGAAACAATAAGACTGAGAGAATGCATACTGATTCAAATTATAGCTAGTAGCTATGTTTAAATGGTTTATTTTTAGTTTCGTGATGTTGGTACTGATCCGGTGGTATCCCACCAACTCTCTTGAAACTATGCAGTGGTCTTCTTCCGTTTGCCTCCCTTCTTACGCGGCGTCCATGTTTACTGGAACAAATAGATTTTCCCTCCTTAGGCCCCGTCCACACGCATTCGGAAATTTTTGTTATGAAAATGTTCGCGTCCACACACAGCGTATTCGAATCGTTTTCACTGTCCACACGTATCCGGAAATTTCTTGATCCGCCCTGATGCACGCTAGTGCCTAGTCCCTTTGTCGGATAGTTTTTCTTATTCAGCTTGCGCAAAATGTTTTGGCATGTGAGGCCCCGTCCACACTATGCCGACTGAAAAAAAGCAAAAAAAAAAAAAAAAAAAGAAGTACATTGAAACCGCGTTTAAATGGAAGGACGACGAGGTGGAGCTCCATATACTGAGATTGCAAATTTGTCACAGCCGCATTCAAATGCATGCATGAAATCACGCTCGAAAGAAGCACAACGACAAGTGAAGTTACAACTTTGGAATGCGCCATGTTTAATTTTCTCACCGAAGACTGGATCCGATAGCGTGATGTCAGCGTATTTGAAAATTTGCGGGTACGACTACAAACATTTTCGGACATGTGTGGACGCAACCCGTATCCGCGGAAAAAATTGCGGGTACAAAAATTTCCGGATACGTGCTGACGGGGTCATACTCGCATTCAAGCGTTTCACAGGATGTGGCTTATACGCGGTATTATGGCGCCTTGTGATAAAGTTCCATTCATAGCCATCATGGATCGAGAGAACCACAAAGACAAAACGTCATTGAAGACGTCAGTTTTGGAATTTTCTACATAATGGACAGGGCTCTTTGATGTGGTTTACCTCACGGCTCCATAAGCCCCTACTATGTCTTATATGTCTGGGCCTCTCCCACGAGAGTGGAGATCAAAACAATAGAAACAATTACATAAGGAAAGATTTTGAATCTCAAAACATGAAATAAAAGCATTGTATCGTTTTACAATTGGGCAGTTCATTATGAGAGAGACAAAAACTACACATTTTCAAACTTCCTCCGCAGGATTTAATTTCAGAGTAATTTCTACCTTAGTAATCGAAAATTCAAATTTTAGTAAAAGCCGACACTACAGTGGGTGGTGCCCATGGGATGAAAAAATCGATGTTTCAATAACCTATTCAAAATACAATATATCAGTTGTAAGTTTGAACCCTGAAAAAAATATTGAAGCTTTTATTGTTACTAATGTTGTTGGTTGTTATTAACATAACTAAATCACTTGCTGTAACAGCAAAAGACATTTGAGTAGAAATTTACACTTTCTGGCGAAAAAATAATGACATAAATTTCGTCACGGACGTTACAAGGGAATATGCCCCAAAGCATGATTTTTTAAAATTACATTCTAGTATCTGCGTACATTGTAGAATTATTTCGGATTTTCCTTTAATTAGTCCCTATCAACATAACAACACCGCATGATTTGAAAAAATCTGCTGTTTACATTATAAATTTGCGTTCCATTTTTTGTAGATTCTTTCATTAAGTTATCATAAAGCATCTCGCTAGATAAATAACAAAAACATTGCAAACTCTTCCTATAAAAAGGTTAGTAAAGTTGTTAATTGGAGTCTGAATGTAACGTCCGTAACGAAGAACTGCCCAATTGTCGATGCCCAATTCGTGGTCCATGAAATTCAAAGATTCATATATTGAAAAATAACTTCATATTAAATCGTTTTCCGACATAGCAATAAGGCACAATAATGATTCTTTTACATTCTTTTACGGCTTTAGGGACTATCTAAGAGTTTATTCAAAAGGTTTGAATTGTTTTTTTCAGTGGTGACACGATTCAAAATGTAAACAAATTGTGATGCATCACGGCAAGTGGCAATGGGTCTTTAAAATGGATATTGCAACGGTGTGAAAGTAGCCTACGACATTGCGAGTTTTCCTGATTTGATGTAGGCACCAGCACAAAACATACACCCCTTCCGAGAAACTTTGTCACCCGTGAAGCGTAAAGCGTATGAACTAGTGGCGCGGAGGTTCATGGGAAATGCGTTCAGATAAACCATGCATGACGCAGAAGCTTTCTTGGCACGGGAAACTTGCTTGACGCGGGAGTTTGTTTGACGCGGGATTTTTAAAAGAGCCATTATGGCCGACGCAGTACGCATTAACGTAATGCTTAAAGTGTATAAGCACGAGAACAAAAATCAATGTTCCATGTTCTCTTTGAAAGAAGTACCAATATTCAAAAATGTCCAAGAGTTTAAAAGCTATTTAGTGAAAAAAACACGCTGAAGAAATAAGCCCAGCAAAGGACATCAGCAGTTTTGACCTTGGTTATTATGGCACGAGAGGAAGAAAACTGACCATTTGTACAGAGGAACACCTAAGAGAGGCCTATTTAGCTGAAAGCCTAAACTATGTCACATTTTGGTCGAAGCCACATACGCATTTCGAAAAAACAAGTTTGCCTGTGGACGAGGACGAAGTCATGTGTCTTGATTTCAAGGCGTCAAAAAACAAGAAGAAGAGTAAGTTACTGAGCACTAAAACATGATACAATTCAAAATGGATAAATACCTTTATGCTAGCTGTCTGTCTGTATTTTTTCTTTTGTAAAGCTTAAAATTGGACTGTGATAATTTTGTTAGTAAGGTTTTAAATTTTAGAATCGTTTGTGCATGGCGCACGTGAATATTTGAAGGGAACCCGATAAAAACGAATAAATTATAAAATGCCACTTCTTTTCTAACAAGTTCGTTATGATCTGACCTATGTTACGGGTTTTAATAAAATGTTCCATTGCTATGTTTACAGTATTCAGTATCAGTCGGTGTATTCTGAATTTAATGTTTGTCTTTAAATTTGTAGAAAATGATTCCGTCGAAGAAGACAAGGGCCTTTTCAATAACTATTTGTCGAGGCTACGTGAAACACATGGCTCAGTTCTTAGCGATTTTAAACTGAAGTGTTGGGCTAGAATGTTGGTAAGTTAGACTGGATCGATAAATTGTAGAGCAGTTTTCATAATGTAAGATAAAAAGTTAGGTTTTCTTATCCACTACACAATAAAATGTGTGGTAGTTTGCAGCGATCTTTCAATCGCGCATGTAAACGACTCTGGTAATTTTGGAAATTTGGGGGTTTCTTCCTTATTAAAACTGCAATAAAAGTCGCTGCAAAAAGCGGAGATATAATCCTCTACACGGGATCAACAATGGTTTGGGTTATTACTGCTTTTCGAACCTAAGCAAAACATTGACGATTGTGATAATGGTTTTTATAGGTAAATGGGAGTCACCGCGAAGACACCGTACCTCCGAATGCTGCTTTTTTGCACTAGAGCCTACAGGTGCAATTCCTTCTACATCTAATATGACTCCCATTGTGACCACGACTTCAACTAGTAGTTCTACCTCACTTCAGTCGGCCAGAACACAAGTGGATTCCGCCATGGAACCAAATGAAACAAAGGTGTGAAATCCTCTTGAAATTGCGTTTAGAAGGAAAGTTATTTGACACATAACATGGTTAAAAAATTAAGCAGTGGAATTCTGTTTGCTCTGTAGATTAAAGCTCGAGGGATGATTCTTCAACAGCTTGTTGAGTTGAAGAACCTTAAAGATGCCAATGTACTTAGCAATGATGAGTTTGAGGAACAGAAGAAGAAGATGTTAGAAGATCTTAAGAAACTTTAATTATTATTTGACAATAATGTAAAATGCTTTATGGTTGTTTTGTTTGTTACTGAGTATCATTTACATGCTTATTTGTCATTTGCAAATAAGTGCACTGAGGGCTTTACAAGTAATCTGTAAATCTTAGATAGTTTCTAATGTCTGCATCAGAGATTTGCATGAAGGCTTCAAACACCATTTCCTCTGGAACATCACGACACACTTGCCACACAACATCATTTCCTCGAATCCAACTCTTTGCTTGAGAGAAAACGTTCTCACATGGATTGAAGTCAAGACTGTAAGATGGCAAGAATACCACAAGAGCGCCACTAGCATTTATAGCTTGAACTACACGACGACAGCGGTGAATTTTAGCATTATCTGTAATGAATATAATGAAATTGTCTTCATTAATTTAGTGCGTTGCAATAAAATACTAACAAAATCTGATGTGACGTGAGTGCTCACCCATTACGACCACAGAGCGAGGATTAATCCCATCAAACGGCTGTAGATTAGGAATAAGGTTTTCATTCACAAATTCAAGAAATTTCTCTTCATTGGTATTCCCGCGGCGGATACTCAAGTCTATTATTCCTTCCTTGCAGATGACAGGGATAGCAGTAATCCTGGGACCCCAATTGCCATACCATCTTTGCGTTTGAGCTCGATAGCCTCGAAAACTGTATCCAAAGCGTCTCGAAATTCGTTTATCCTGTAATGCAGAAACATTTGTTATAATCTCTGTTAGTGTGACAAACCCAGTGCGGAGATCAGTTAAAAAGGTATAACAAAATGAGTTTCTGAAAAGAGAACTTACAAATCCACAGTCGTCAAGGAACACAAACATCGCAGGATTGAATTGTGATACCACAGACCAATAGTTTATTCGATCTTCTTCGCATCTTTGATAAGGAATTCTTTTGAGCTATAAACACCCAAAGTGAAATGTGTTGAATGAAAAATTGCAGCAATTTTCGAATACAACATTCATGATTACAGATTTCTCATCGGCTTACAAGAATGCATTTAACACTTAATATTACCATTTTGCGTGTGACGCCATTTCTTCTGAAATAGTCGTGTAAAGTAGAAACAGAAAGCCTGGCACCGCATACTCCTTCAACGTGTCTACAGAGCTCAGATAGAGTATTTTCTGGGTGTTCTAACAATTCTTGCATCAAAACGGCTTGTTCTTGTTGCGATAGCGAATACGAACCAGCAGGTCTTCCTGGTTTGTCAGCACAAACATCTCGTCTCTCGTAATATCGTCGGGCGAAGCGTAACACGGACCTTGAAGACATGCCAAGGCGAACAGCAATGTCACCTTTACTGTGTTTTAAGCCATACAGTATAGCAGTACGCTTCTCATCCGTAAATCGTCACTTAATGCTCGCGGCATGATTGCTTTGACCCATGTGTGGTGTGCACGTGGTCAAATATAAACTATCCCATGACTCCCCGCGCCACTAGTTTATACGCTTTTCGCTTCACGGGTGACAAAGTTTCTCGGAAGGGGTATATTTTGTTGAACATGCAAATTCTGAGAAAGAAGTGCATTCCGCTTTCGACTCTGCCCTATTATCCATAGCCTGGCTTCATCCAGGTTAAAATATATAGACAACAAAAGTATTATGGTCTGTACTTCTTTTAGTCGAGTCGAACACAACTTTTTTTACTCTATTTTTTTCTACTTTATTATTATTATTATTATTGTAAAGTTCGTTTGGAGCTCGAAATATAGCTTTTAAATCACGAAACTTCGCGAGTAACCAGAAGAAAAGTCAGAAAAACACTAAAGCTATAATGTGGAGGAAATATTTTAGATCGACTTTCTACAAGAGAAGAAAACGGCTTTTGAATTGTTTGAAAGGTCACAAAGGCCAGTCACGCTTTGTCGGTTGTCAAGGAATGTCTGGTTAGCTTGCAATCCAGCATGGCGTTGCTATGCGTGAACCGGTCACGTGTCAATCTGTTGCAAAAGGCCTATTTGACTGCTTGGTCTTGACACGAGTCGAACGCAACTTTTTTACTCTATTTTTTTCTACTTTATTATTATTATTATTATTGTAAAGTTTGTTAATCTTTCAATAAGTTCCCTCGGAGTGTTTTCTAATGATTGTGCAACATTTATTGCAATGTTACAAAATGTAGGTTTCGACAAAAACCAACGTAAATATGTAATAAGGAAAATCATGAACATTGCTATTCGAACAACCTATCATATATTTTGCTATAGAAACAAAATCTGGGATAACCCTGACTTGATGAAGTTTTAACTTTGGCGATACAACTAAATGTGAAAAAAAAAAAGTATGATGAATGATTAATGTTTTTAGTATCTTTCATGTACTTATGTGTACAAGATTCAAGTAGCTTATCGTAAATTGCCTATATATAGCGAGATTTACGACGGAATTTGGAAAACATAATAAAGTTTACATCATTATTATTATTTACAATCACTAGTTTTGTCTATACCTAAAAGTGAGTGATAGTAAATCTAGTTTTGCGCTAGTTCTCATTAGTGCAAACTTGGGTTATCTGTCATTTGTGTTTGGAAGGGATTGTTTGGTCTGTTTTCTTCCACTGTTATCAGTGTGAGAATGTTCCTCTGCTTATTATATTGAAAATCGTGGATAAGATGCCATAAAACTTACCCCTGAAATGGTTTTGTGCCGTGTCCTCACGCTAGTAACAGTTTCATTCGATTTAAATGACTGTTTAGCACTTTCTTGTACTTTTGTAATTCGCCATAATAAGAGATGATTAGGCTTCCTGTGATATGATCTCATGTTCGTCTTCAGCTGATGTGCCATGCATGTGATATCATTGAGACTGTAACATCACCATCAAGATTTTTTTTTGGCCAGTATTAAACAAAATACTGAGGGTGTGAGCTTTGATATAAACATTACTAATTATAGTATTCGTTTAAACAATGATGGGGATTTTCCAACTCATCAGTACGCATGTCATACTGTTAATACTAAACTAATAGTATTA
Source organism: Actinia equina (assembly GCA_011057435.1). Lineage (NCBI taxonomy): Eukaryota > Metazoa > Cnidaria > Anthozoa > Actiniaria > Actiniidae > Actinia > Actinia equina. The sequence continues at coordinate 179,756 of WHPX01000294.1, forward strand.
GTATAAAAGCCAGTTTTGATTTACAAGAGGGGAAAGAACGAGTTTTTTTTTTTAAATGTGTGACTATTTACCCGGCCTTTGTACTTTTTGTATTTTCACTGGGACCTCACATCTACATCAGGTGACGTACATCTATAATTGGCTTCTCGTGGTTCTTCGCTAATCTAATCTAATTTTTCACGAGTTACTTTTTGCACTCTATCGATGAGTGGTGATCTTAATCAATCAAGGTACAATATTCATCGTTCATAGACTGTTTATTAAAAGTTCTTAAATTAAGCATAATTACTGATACTAGAAAAGCTTCTCTATAGTCACATGAGTTTTTCTTGTTAACCACAATTTGGGTGCTAAAGGCTAAATTTACCTATGAAATTTCTTTCTTGAATGAAAGTTTTCTCCTTTTCTTTTAGTGATTTAAAGCTCTTTCAAGAAAAGCTGCCAAAAAAGAAAAGGTTAAAGAGGTGAGTGTTCAGTGCGCTTCAGTTATTATAGCCTGAGTCGCACAGATCAAGGGTAGAGTGGAGGGGAAAATGAGGCGGGAGTACTGGGGAAGAGGAGTCAAGGGAAGGATCTCATCTCCGCCTTTTGTCTCTATTTCATTAACTATAACTTACCAACATGAAATCCTATTCTAGTCACGATTCATCCGTCGCGCTTACAGCGATGTCTTTTTCCCTTTGTTACTGAAAAAGGTAAGTCGTGATATGAAGGTTGTTAACAATGTTACGGGGAGTGGTAGGGTTTCGACGTCGTGAGAATCACGAGTTAACCAGAGCTTATATTAGGCTCAGTCAAAGGTCGAACTTCACATGAGTCGCACCTAATTGAAATAATATATAACATGGCGGTTTTCTTTGATGTCATTAGGTTCGGTTAATGTGAAGTTCGACGCTTGACCTTAGTCTAAGATACCAGTAGTTTAGGAAAACCGGTACCAGTTCTAGTGTTGAGTAATCTGCCAGCAAGCCAAGAAAACTATAGTTAAATCCTCCTCGCATGGTTCTTTCGACTTCAGTCTTTCTGATCGGTGTATCATAAAGCTTTTGGCCATAGTCCAGTATTGTTTCATTGTGGATTTTGATTGGTTTAATAAATGTCACGCAATCTCGTGACATATTGCGTTTCTTAATTCCAAATGTTAAAATTATTTGAGACATTTTGGGAAAAACCTGACTGGAAATAAAAGTAGAGTGCGCGGCAGACCTCGTGATCAAGACAACGCTATAACCTTATATGGTAATTCCAGGTTGGTATAGCAACAATAGTAAAACTTTTGATCTTGGACTATTTTGTGCCCAAATGTTATAGCATACGTCTTCAAAACATCCTTTCAGCTCTGCCAAATTCAAATAAGAAAATTTAACATTTGTAGATTTAATTCATCGCTAAGATCGTATTAAATGTAACAGTAAATACTTTCCAAAGTAAATTCGCAAAGCCAGTAAGTTTTCATGGCCAGAAATTTCAGACATTTTTCTCCCGCGGTCAAGTCAGCGGATTTACCCATATGAGGTATATTTAATAAGGCGACCAGAAACTAAGACTATGGCGAGGGTTACTAACAACAGTTAACAACATTTCTTCGGTCGTTTTACGTGAAAACAGGAAGAAAAAGTAAAAACCTACCCAAATTATTTGAAGTCGAAAGAATGATATCTAACACGAGTGGAACAATAGGTTGTTTATGTGTATTGTGAATGAAATTTTACTTGCATTTATGTATCGTTCTTTTTAATACATAGGTAAGATTACAACTAAAATCAACTCTCAAAGTACTTCGAAGCTTTTCAAAATCATAGAAATCAGGTTGAATCGACATTTTGTTTTGTAATTCGAAAATTTGATCTCACCGGAAGTAAAAGTGCACAATCTTTTATTGTTGATTTTGGGTTTCCTCTGGAAGTCTTCCCAGAACTCTCTGCGGCATATCTAAGACTGATTTCAGAGGTTTATTTTGGTATCGAACACGCTCAGAGAATGCCTTTTAAAACGACAAAAAAGTGGCGATGTTTGTGCCACATCTTCGCCTCTCGGAAGCAGGATGGACTCGACATGGATTATTAACTTCTTTCGTGAAAAATCAAAAACTTTGACTGCCAAACGGCAAACTTTGCTGATGCTAAAGACTTCCAATTTCTTCGCCAGCGATCAAAGTAAACATTGCTTAGATCGATCTTGGCAAATTAAAAATGCGTCATGGATTCTTGGAACCAAGTGAAGATGTATGGATACTTCTGGCTAATCTATAGTGGACGCTAGGGAGATCGGCGATAGCGAAGAGCAAAATTAAAGCCATGGAAAGGCAAAGTAAGCCCACTGAATTTTACTTTTTATATAGGTTGTGTGAAATAACAATTAGTTATAGACTTCAATACAAACTTGGCAAATTAAAAAATAATAATTCCCAAGGTTTTATTCAAATAAATATTGTCGTCTCCCATACATTTTCTATATTTTTGAAGTGATCTCGAAGTATTGCGATTGGGGAACTCCGCTTTGCGATCGCGGGCTCAATGTCCAGGATTTCTGGCCATGAGTAGGAAGAAGTACTTATGTGAGCAGACGAGAGTTGATAATCCTAGCTCTAAGCAAGCACTGATACGAATAGAATGAAAGTTCGAGTAATGCAATCGGTCACCATAGTCAAAACAAAGTTTAAAGAAAAAAAGTAATTTTATTTTGTGACAGTTATTAGAACTTTATAGAGATTTTTCATGAGTTTACTGTTTGCTTGCTATACATGCTGCTGCATGATGCTGTATAAATCATGCGACGATTGTATGCTAATCAAGGAATAAAAGGTACAAAGGTACAATATCGGTCATTGTTCATTTGATAAACATGATTACCGTCACATGAGGTTTTGTTACTGATAGGCATTTGGAACTCATTGAAAGTGTGCCGTGCATTACTGACTTCGTCATATTTACAAGGCCGAGGTTACATCTGAAGATTACTGGAAAATTATTCTATATTTCAGGTGGTTCTTTTACGTTAAGAATAACGTACATTGCTAGTTTTATCGCCCAGGGCCCAGTTGTTCAAAAACCGATTAGTGCTAATCCTGGGTTAACTCTTAATAAGACCTATAGAATTAATCCTGGATTAGCGCTAATCCAGCTTTGAACAACCCGGCCCAGGTTTTACAGTTATTTGTAAACTGTCTACTCCGTCCACCCTGTTAGTACGGCCACTTTCTTTTGTGTCTTCGATGGTTTCCACTTAATTAACTAACAAGTTGACCAAATGCAAGCGTTTGTCGAAGTTTCATGAATGAAGGTTTTCTACTTATCTTTTCAGGGTGTTAAAGATCTTCAAAGTTTGGCCCGCAAGAATAGTTATAGAAGAGGTGAGTGTTGTAGTTCACTTCAGTTATGATAACCTAAATAGCAGGTGTACCGGGAAACATGTGGGAAAAAAAGCACTCATTCTCCTACTTTTCTCTCTATTTCATGCTAGCAATTGAACCATTGCTTATCAAAGTGAAAACAAAGTCTAATTTACATCGTGCAAACAGGGCACTTATTTGCAAGTAGCATGCGCTTAATCCGCTGAACCGTATTACATGGCCACATACAATGTGCCATAAGAAGTACCAAATGGGCTATTGCATAAAAAAGCATCCCTGACCCCTGCAGAATTCCATCACAAAATCACCCTCGACCCCTGAAGAATTCCACGGTTCTTAAGAGGGGGGGGGGGGGGGGGGTATTCAAGCTAAAAAAAGTGCAAAGTTCTTTGAAAAATCATAAGCAACTATAAAAAGACAGCTGAAGGTTTTTCTTAAATTTTATTTATTTATTATCAGAATTTCAAATTCTGAGCGTTTATTATTGTGCTTCCTGTGTTGTCAATATGGCATTTTTCTTCACCAAAACACAAAGTTAAGCAACGTTCCCCGATTTTCAAAACAATTTCGATAGTACATTTATAATATACTTTACCTAAGTTCTTATAATCAGCTGGAAAGTTGTGGGTGTCGGCACCTGATTTTGCGAAAACCACTGAAATGGTGTACATTTCTCTGATTTGCATATTTGAAATAAATAGGTATGTTTACGATGAGTTCTTAAACACTGAAATCATTCCGATTGCAAAGTTTTCGATTTTCGGTAAGCTTATTATGACTAACTTCAAAGAATATAAAGAAATAGAAAACCATTGCCGTAGAGCGACAACCCATGTAAATAATAGAACATTTCACGTTCAGTGTATAGCG
>WHPX01000295.1:0-109276 GCA_011057435.1 Actinia equina
AAATATTTCCGACTTTATAACAAATGATGGATTGAATGGAATTTGATGATTATGAGAATCATGACGTTTTAACATTTTGTACAGTGATTATTGATAAATTGTTTTGTCTTTCAGTACAGATGGCCTTCTACCCCATCACCGATCACATGGTAATGTACCAACACTTTATAAGAAAATATGTGGACGGCATTCGTTCATTTCATGTTTAAAGCTCTTTTCAATACCCAAAATCATGTAGATTTGCAAGCATTGCATAGGTGTAGACATACTTCAGAAGAATTGACTGAATATTGTAATATTTATAGATCAGATAAAAGCCATGCAAAGGTTATGTCCCTAACCCTAAACCCTAACCCTAAGGGGACTTGGCCATAAAATAGTCTGATTTTATCGAGCTTAAACTTTACTAGAACAATCTAGCTGTTTGAGAGTCTAGAACAAGGGTCTAGATCAAAGTTTTTCTTGATTTTTGGGAAGTATTATATATTTACTAAATGTTTAGAGAAGTCTGTGACGTCATTTGCTCATCAACACTGTGCCCCAAGTGCCCCTTTAATCAGTTCAGAATAGGATGCCATGAAATATTCATATCTTGACCACACAACATCCTTCTTCCAGGGGTAGTTCTAGTATATATTATTACAGAAACATTCCCAGACTAGGCCAGGAAGGAGGTGGCCAAGAAGAACATTCATCTGGACCCACCCATTTGACTAAGACCATGAAGTGGCTAAATTGAGAACTGGAGAATGTGGAGAGAAACCCTTAAATCAAGGAAAAGACTTAACAAATTCTACTTCCATGTGATGCCGAGTGTGGATCCCTTTCTTGAACTTGATTTTTTATTTAATGACACCCCCACCCATACCCCCTTGGTAAAAAATAAACAGTCCCTTACAATGATGGTGTTTCTTTCCACAGGATAAGGTCAAGTGGTTACCTAATAAACACTATTCTGGAGTCTATGGTTTGATGAAATTAGTGCTCACAGAGGCCCTCCCAGAAGCTCTTGATAAGGTAAATACTATCCCAGGTTTCATCTTACTAATACAGTACTAAACAAACAATATAAGGTTGTCAAATGAAGTGTTATTGCCCCACTAGGTCATTGTACTGGATACTGATATCATACTTGCATCAGACATAGCTGAGCTGTGGAGGCTGCTTGACAACTTGACTGGCAAGAAAGTAAGTCATGTGTACATGATAGAGATAACACATGTTAGCACATGCTTCAAACCCAAAATACCTCATGTATAATCTATGTGAAAGCCTCAAGACTACCACATGTTAGCAGGGCTTGAAATAATGGCCAGACAATTAAGGCCGGCCAGATTTGGTACTTTTCTTAATTGTCTGGTCAAATCTTTGTCTTACCAGCCATTTTCAACAGTAGGGTTTAGCCCGATATGAGGTATGACTGTGGAGCTAAATTAATTAGCATGTGATCATGACTGGTCCAAGCCCTGGATAGAGATAATGGCTATTATTATACCTTTTACTAAGTATCTCAATTCTGATTGGTCGAGAGCCCTCAGCCAATCCCTGATATCGTGTGAACTCGACATGATAAATGTATTATCTGTAGGTCTTCCTACAGATAATACATTTATCATGTCAAGTTCATTCAAGGTCACACTGTAGTAACTTTGTTTTTATTCATTATGTGTATTTATTTCCAGAATTATGCACAAAAACAATTATCTAAGGAATCCTTAACTCATTTTCATATATTTCATGAAGAAATCTCGAAATATTTCTGAATTTAGAATTTTGCATTTTTCACGCAACATCATGGCGTTCATAATTCTTGTCTCTATAATTTAATGTTCATGTTTTTTTTTTCAGTATACAAAATGTATAATAAAGCAATTATTGAATTTGGTTGTTGCATAATATCTTAAATTATCAAGACCGAGGCTGTGTTATCATGCTCAACCTCATCCAATAATTGCTTATTATATGTAGCCATACTATATCTTACCATAACTGTAACTATGCTTTGTGTTTTGGGGTTATCAGTATGATTTTTTAAAATTATAACTATTGTGTGTTACCCTCTTGACATAAAGTCCATTCATTCATTCATTGTGTTTGTTGGTGTGCCAAGGCAATAGGTCTGGTAGAGAATCAAAGTGATTGGTATCTTGGTAAACTATGGAAGAACCACAAACCCTGGCCTGCTTTGGTAGGTACTGTCATATTGTCATCCATCATGGCTGCCGTCATGTAATAACACAAAACCTCTATACTGATTGTGGGTATTTTTCAAGGGCCGTGGTTTTAATACTGGAGTGATGATACTAGACTTGTATAGATTAAGACAAATGAACTGGAAACATGTATGGAGACTTACAGCTGAAAAAGAACTGATGAACATGTTGTCTACGACACTGGCTGATCAAGTATGTAACCTGTGTGTGATGGCTTACATGATAGTGGATAGGGTAGGGGGTCAGCAAGTGGTTGGTAGGGGGTCAGCAAGTGGTTGGTAGGGGGTCAGCAAGTGGTTGGTAGGCACTTCCACCTTGTGGACTCATCATTATCTTATTACTACAGGATGTTTTTAATGCTGTAATCAAGAATCAACCTCACATCATATTCACACTACCCTGCGTGTGGAATGTCCAGTTAGGGGACAACACTAGAAGTGAGGTACAATATTGCATTATTCATTTTATATCAATTATCAGTTGTTTTGCTATTTATGATTGATAATTCATTTTAATATCTATATTATTTCATACTCTTTCCTCAGCAATGCTATTCCAGAGTCACGGAGCTCAAGGTATCATAATTATGTTGAAAGCTGCTCTAAAAAATCATAAACATTACCACCACAACAAATTGTATTGTTTGATGGTTGGATAAGTTGCCCCCAACCATCTAGCCCCCTATATACATACTGAGATTTACAGATTTACTCAGTAAGGGCTAGATGGTTGGGGCTAGATGGTTGGGGCTAGATGGTTGGGGCTAGATGGTTGTGGCTAGAAGGGGAGGGGGCATGAAGGGAGGGCATGAAGGGGAGGAGGCATGAAGTGGAGTGGGCTAGAAGTGGAGGGGGCATGAAGGGGAGGGGGCATGAAAGAGGAGAGGCATGAAGGGGAGGGGGCATGAAGGGGGAGGGGGCATGAAGTGGAGGGGACATGAAGGGGAGGGGCATGAAGGGGAGGGGACATGATGATTGGAATTCTGTGATTCACATTATTTTTCTCATGTGATTGTGTTAAGGTTGTCCACTGGAATTCTCCCAAGAAACTCCTGGTTAAAACAAGCATGGCGATTTCTTCAGGAACCTCTATCTTACTTTCCTAGAGTATGATGGTACATTACTAAGGTATATATGCACCTATCCCTTGAGTATGATAGTACATTACTGGGTATATATACACCTATCCCTTGAGTATGATGGTACATTACTAGGGTACATATACACCTATCCCTTGAGTATGATGGTACATTACTAAGGTATATATACACCTATCCCTAGAGTATGATGGTACATTACTAGGGTACATATACACCTATCCCTTGAGTATGATGGTACATTACTAAGGTATATATACACCTATCCCTTGAGTATGATGGTATATTACTAGGGTATATATACACCTATCCCTTGAGTATGATGGTACATTACTAAGGTATATATACACCTATCCCTTGAGTATGATGGTACATTACTAAGGTATATATACACCTATCCCTTGAGCATGATGGTACATTACTAGGGTAAATATGATCTGTGAATTAATCATCTCTCGACTTAGATCAGCCCAAGATTTCAAGAAGGTTGAAGGAATATTGAAAACTGACCAAATAGTTAATAATCTATTATTTCTGTGTAGGAGATGGCTTTTTCACTGTGAAGATTTTCAACCAGTAGACCAATCCAACAGTACTCTAACATCAAGTGAGATAGCTGTCGTTACCAAGGTAAACCATACGTACAAACTTTACCATAACTTGGAAATTTCTCATGCGCTGATTGGCTTAGAACCATTGTCGATTAGAGGCTAGACCTGCTTGTGCTTACGACATCCTTCACACGTGCACAGAGCAATTAGATTACAGTACAGACCCATAGAAAACTGACTATGATTTGTTAAATATGCAATAACAATACATATATAATAGGGTTCACGCTTTACTGTTGATATACTACAGGTACCTACTGTCTTAGGCAGTGACCCCATACCTACTCATATATACAGTAATGACATATAATAGGGTTAATACTTGAATACTGTTGATATACTACAGGTACCTACTGTCTTAGGCAGTCACCCCATACCTACTCATATATACAGTAATGACATATAATAGGGTTAATACTTGAATACTGTTGATATACTACAGATACCTAATGGCATAGACAGTGAAGACCCTTGCTATGAATTTAAACAACAACACTTCATCATCCACAGAACACATCTTTACTATCTAAACTATGACTTTACTACAGTAAGTAAACCAATGAATGCACTAATAATGTAAAATATTTCTTTAATTTTTATGTTGTAACACAAGGAGTTCTTGCCGAGTCTCCTTTGTGGGCTGTCATGTTCATGTATATGACATACTCACTCAGGGCTTAAAATAACGGTCGCTCAATCAAGAGTCATGATCTTAGGCCAGAGCTTAGTCATACTTTATTTCAATCTAAATGCTACTGGTCAAAATGACAACGCAAAGATTTGACCCTTTAACACCATTTTTATTGATGGTTAATGAAATTGGTTTTAATATAATGTTGATTGTTGTTTTATGTAGGCAGTTGGTGATCATGATGTAACACTTGTAGCACAGCTGTCCATGGACAGACTACAGATGATTGAAGCATTGTGTCAAAACTGGGCAGGTAACCTCATTTCAAGCAAAGCTGTCAGAGTTAAATACTGGTGATAAGAGATTCCAAAATCCAAGAATAGCTGGAATTACTTTTTGTGTTTCTTTTTATTATTGAGATTGTTAAGATAATAATCTAGTGTTGTTTGTATTGATAAAACCTTTTCAAAGATCTTGATTATGCCCATTAATTCCTTTGGATGACCTGATTTCTATTGCCTATCTCCTCTGGTTCCGACAATGTTAAGTGTACACTTGATTATAAATACCTTGAAAAACCTGTTAGTGTTAGTTGTAACATGCCTGAATCCTAACAATATCGTAGGTCCAATAAGTTTAGCTCTCTACATGTCTGATAGTGAAGCACAACAGTTTCTAAACTATGCCCTCAACTCACCTGTTCTCAAGTCAAGAACCAATGTTGGTTATCATATTGTCTTCAAAGAAGGTGTAAGTACCACCACGCCCTGATCTGTATGCATTTTATGTTATATCTTCGATAATGATAGCTTGAAATAATTTTGATATTCATTATTCCCCCCAGCAATTCTACCCAGTCAACTACCTGCGAAATGTTGCCCTTGACAACACAAGAACACCGTTTGTGTTTCTCTCGGACATTGATTTTCTACCCATGCCTGAACTAGACGCATATATTAGGTAAGTATTTGCAAACCATGTCATATACCATTGTGAACTGGACAGTTAGCTGTGAATTGTTGATGTTTGTTAATAATATTTTATTACATGTTGCAGACAAATGCTCAAGGCATCATATGCTGGTAAGAAGGTAAGTTGTCTGGTTGATGGTTACTCGTGATTGGCACAATTGCTTTTCGTGTAATTCAAGAGTCCTTTGACACAAGGGTCAAATATCAAGTGAAAATTATTACTTTCCAACAACAGACATAATAACAAACTTATCTTTACAGACTTACCATTTCATATAATTTCAAACTCTAAGTCAATGCTTCTAGGTGACTTGACAAGCCACAGCAGGCTTAACATACTTGTTTTTGCTAATCAATTTTTCCTCTAACTTTTGGTTGTATTAGGCATATGTTGTTCCAGCATTCGAAACTCTTCGTTATAAACTCAGTTTTCCTCGAACAAAGTCAGACTTGTTGTCTCAGTGGGACCTTGGGACCGTGTTCACATTCAGGTGGGTATTTAGTTACTCATTCTTCATATTAATTACTATGATTTGTTGAGTAATGATTAATGATATTTATTGTTTGGATATGACCAGGTCTAATGAATGGAGTAAAGGACATGCTCCAACCAACTATGCCAAGTGGAGAACAGCTACCACACCATACCCTGTATGTATGTGTACTGTAAATACTGATGAATAAATGGTCTAGGAAAAAAAACAAAAGAAAGCCCCAGCGTATGAAAATGTTTTTACAATGTGTCTGTGAGAGCAATGAACCACATTGAGTTTTAAACGTGTAATAATTATGAAGATGACAGTGTGGGATTAACAGTGTATTAGTAAAGGGAATTGAATGAATAAGTGTGTTGTCTTATTCCAGGTGCAGTGGGAAGAAGATTATGAGCCATACATTGTTGTACCCAAGAATATAGTACGTTATGACACTAGGTTTGTTGGGTTTGGATGGAATAAAGTATCTCAAATCATGGAAGTCCATGCACAAGGGTATGTCTGTCTGTCTGTCTATTTGTCTATCCATCTTTCTCACTGAGAACAAAAACCCTGGAATTTGTGGTTCGCACTCCCCTTCATCACTGCTGCTATGCCCAACAAGATGAACTATATAGTTTGAATATCTTGGGTACTCTTGCCCGTTTAGGGTAGGGATGTGCCGCTGAGCCCTCAGAGCCCTGACCCTGTTTGAGAGTAAAATCACTGAAATTCATACCCTGTTCCAGAGTAAGATGGCTCAAAACCATACTCTGTTCTGGTATTGCAAAAATAGATACCCTGTTTCAGAGAGGAGAGAGCGTGATTTCATATACCCTGTTCCAGAGCGAGGGCGACTTTATATATCCTGTTCCAGAGTAGAATCGCTGAAAACCATACCCTCTTTGGCGGCATGTAGGCATGTACCCATCTAGCGAATATAGGGGAGTACACCCCCCCCCCCCCCCCCCCCGGGAATATTGCATAATTCAAAATGCTGAAGGCAGAAAATTGATTATAAATTGTTTCCATTGTTTACTGTTCTGTGAAAATAAAAGAAAATAGCCTCGCAATCCTTGTAGTACTGTGTAGTGCTGTGTAGTTGTTTGTGGGACAAGATTAATTACATTGGTAAAACTGCTGCAACAGTGATTGGTTTGCTATTTCATAAGTCTGAACCACATATGTGGGGTTTGCCGTTTTGTTCCTTATTCTAAACTATTGGTTGTTTTTTTCAGGTATGAGTTCATGGTTCTTCCTAATGCCTTTATCATTCATCTTCCTCATTCCTTGTCGTTTGATATTTTTAAATTTCGCTCTAGTCATCAATACAGAAGGTAATATCACATGATCTGCCTTGAACACCATCGTTAATCAATCATAACAGACAACGTGTTTCGCTTGTTTTTACAGGTGTATAAAAGAGTTAAAAGAAGACTTCAAGAAATATCTTCTTGATAAATACGGACAAGATAAATTCCCAGAATTGGAGCTGGATAGTTAACAGAAGGTTACCATAGTAACTTGGATAGATTGTGCGCTGCCCCATAAAGGGTCGCGTTGGTTTTATGTTTTGTTATTTATAGAAAGGGATATTCTGTCAATCTAATTTACTCGGGATTCCATTTCAATCCTTGGTTATGATCTATGAACACTATTTATATCAGGGATTATATATATATTAACAAAACATGTTTTTAAATGAGCGAAACCATCTAGCCATCCCTGCCCTTCACCTGAACCCATCACTGATGATACTTCACTGACATGTGAATGAATGAGGTATAGACCCATGTTGCAGACATACATACATATATTGTACTGTAATGGAATTCTACATGATGCATTGCCTAATGACTTGGACACAACAATTATTTTATAGGAGATTAATATATATCAATATATATTTGTAGATAATCTATATTTTTATGTATAATTTAATAAACAGTTTTGTTTCTTATAGTCTAACTTGAAAACCATTGAACAACCTCAGGGCTGATCCAAGTCAGGGCACGGCTTACTCACACATCTAACCCTGAAACAACCTCTGGGCTGATTCAGGTCAGGGCATGGCTAACTCACCAATCTAACCCTGAAACAAACTCTGGGCTGATCCAAGTCAGGGCACGGCTAACTCACAGATAGAACCCTGAAACAACCTCTGGGCTGATCTAAGTCAGGGCATGGCTAACTCACTGATCTAACCCTGAAACAACCTCTGGGCTGATCCAAGTCAGGGCACGGCTAACTCACAGATAGAACCCTGAAACAACCTCTGGGCTGATCTAAGTCAGGGCATGGCTAACTCGCTGATCTAACCCTGAAACAACCTCTGGGCTGATCTAAGTCAGGGCATGGCTAACTCACAGATAGAACCCTGAAACAACCTCTAGGCTGATCTAAGTCAGGGCATGGCTAACTCACAGATAGAACCCTGAAACAACCTCTGGGCTTATCTAAGTCAGGGCATGGCTAACTCACCGATCTAACCATGAAACAACCTCTGGGCTGATCCAAGTCGGGGCACGGCTAAGTCACAGTTGAATTAATTAGCATGTTAGGTTTGAATAACTTGTTAGAGGTGTAAGGTGATGAGGGTACACCCTTGCACTTTAGGTCATGTGACCTGACTAAAACGAGCAGTCGCATCAAAATGAATATCTAATCTTAATTTTGACACAACTTGCTTTGCAGGTTGCTTTAAATGGGTTAGGTCACATTTATCTGTGAGTTCGAATGGCTTACTCGAGGTTAAGTTGGAACTTACATTCTTGACTTGGGTCTGGGGGATACAGGCTCACAATCCCAGAGTACAACTCTCGATATACAAGAAAAGGCAACAAACCACTGTTTCTGATTGGCAGGTTTAATTTTAAAATTCAAAGATGTATAATTTCTGTATACATTGTGTTGTTGGTGTTGGTATATTGGTATAATGTTTGGTATACATTGTGTCATTGGTGTTGGTATATTGGTATAAAGTATAACTGGTTCATCAATATTTTGATATGCAGGTGTCTTGTGCTAGTGCAATGCACACAAAGGGCAACCATATAAATCAAGTCCCCAGGGGTAGGGGGTAGTGATGTATCTTTCATTGATTACCATACTGTCATTAGTAATATATTGATATGCAGGTATCTTGCGCTAGTGCAATGCACACGAAGGGCAACCATATGAATCAAGTCCCCAGGGGTAGGGGGTAGTGATGTATCTTTCATTGATTACCATACTGTCATTAGTAATATATTGATATGCAGGTATCTTGCGCTAGTGCAATGTATGTGAAGGGCAACTGCATAAATCAAGTTTCCTGGGGCAAGGGATGTATGTTTCATTGGTCAATATATTTAGGTATAAAACTTATTAAACATCAATATTGTCATAGTTTAACTTCTTGTCCGTCTGGTTTAACTCCACCAACTCAACATCTGAGGTGAAAGACAAGTCAGGTGAAAACACAGCTGTGGATGATGGGGAGTCTGTCTGACAAGAGGTGTTGGGAATCCTGTGGTGATTTATGTCCAACTGTTGAGAAAAGAAAGTGACCTGGGTACTAACAAAGCTACAGGGGGACTGTTATCATTATCTATATTATTATTAATATCAATAATATCAGCATCATATATCATTATTATTATTAATATCAATGTAATATACCTTGTGACGTAATGGTGTTGGGGTGTTGAACACACGAAATGAATGTTGATTCTTGGCAGAACTACAAACCAATAATAACAGTGATAGCATGAATGATATTAAACCCAAGTACATCCCTGTTAAAATGACAATACAGAATAAAACAAGGGCAATCATTCCTGCAATCATTTCCTGTAGCAATTAGACTTTAGCGGAGTCATTCCAAGCTAAAGATCCACTACCCCTCCCCTTCCCCACGCAGATACACACTCTTCTTAGCTGTGGAAGTAATACACAGAGGGTGGAGTAAGTGTAAACCCAGCACTTAGACTAATGCATCATGGTTTGATTTTAAAGCTGTGGAATATTTACCTTCCTACTAAACTTGAAGTAGATGCGTTGAAAGCCTTCATGAAAAATATATATATATTGGAAGATTTAAATGCACATTAACATGATAAAAAAACGAAGCATACATCAATATAGTCTCTTTTGCAGCAATGTCGTCACGCAACGTTCACTCCCTTTAGGGGAGTGAGCAATGGGTGACATTGTGTCACGACACTAATAGCAACTGTGTAGGCAATATACCTTCATTTGCATTCGTCATTTTGCTAGTAGTCTTGGACTTCGCCGCGCGGGGCTCGTTAACCTTTTGGTGTGGTATCTACTGGCACCTCTTACAACAAAGTTAGGAGATAGAGCTGCATTCACTGTGAAGCGAAAAATCAGATATCAAATCATATCGCATATCATGATTCCCAGACATGGGCTCCGCGCATCCCTACACCCGAGATCCCCGTTAGTGCTGCGCGCATCCCTACACCCGAGATCCCCGTTAGTGTTGTACACATCCCTACACACCCGAGATCCCCGTTAGTGCTGCGCGCATCCCTACACCCGAGATCTCCGTTAGTGTTGTACACATCCCTACACACCCGAGATCCCCGTTAGTGCTGCGCGCATCCCTACACCCGAGATCCCCGTTAGTGCTGCGCGCATCCCTACGACCGAGATCCCCGTTAGTGCTGCTGGCATCCCTACACACCCGAGATCCCCGTTAGTGCTGCGCGCATCCCTACACCCGAGATCCCCGTTAGTGCTGCGCGCATCCCTACACCCGAGATCCCCGTTAGTGTTGTACACATCCCTACACACCCGAGATCCCCGTTAGTGTTGTACACATCCCTACACACCCGAGATCCCCGTTAGTGCACAGGTAGCCCAAGCTTGGTTTCTGTGGTGTCCTGTTATAAGGAAATGTATGGGGAATCATCAAACATTTCAATAAAATCATCAAAACGTGAAATAAAGCCTCGAAATTTTACCCTATCATTGAGAAATAGCACTTCTTTCGCTCTGCGTGGTTATTTTTTTAATTTAGCCCGTTTTAAGGATTTTTTCCCCCACCAGTAAGAAATAAGAGAAGGTTGGAAACTCGGGATCCAAAAGCGAGCCATCACGAGTCTTTGAAACCTCGTACGTCTTCGAATTTTCTTTCCAGCGCCAAATTTTAGTCATGACCCTTCTCTCACATCCCTATAGAACCGAGAAAGTCGCATTAGAGATTAGTCTTCGCGTCTTTAAGCCATGAAATTTGCCTGTATTCACATACTACCTCGCTTGTTCTGACCCGTACTTGGAGCTCACTGTACACCAGTTCAACGGATTTCTTTCGGCAACCGACTATTTTACTATTTTGGTACCTCTTAGGGTGTCACAAAATTAAACAGGATGGTGTGCGGTGTGCAACAAAAGTAATAATTCGAAGGCCACTAGTTTATCAGTTTATAACTGTAAAGTGTTCTTACCCTCTGTAAATAGAGTTATAATAATAATAATAATAATAATAATAATAATAATTATTATTATTATTATTATTATTATTATTATGGCAAGTTTTATTTGTCTGTATATATCATGTTTACATTGACCAGCGGACTAAGTCTAGGCTGGTTAAGTTCATTTTTTTTATTATTATTATTATTATTATTATTATTATTATTATTATTATTATTATTATTATTATTATTATTATTATGACAGCAGTGTAAAACTCTTGTATGCTCCATACAAGTGACACAATATCTTTGGCCGTTAAAAAATACACTCACCATAATTTCGAAGAAAGACTATATCCAAATCCAATCCGCATTTACGATACGAAGACTTCCGGCGTGACCTCGGGTCGGTTGCCGAAAGAAATCCGTTGAACTGGTGTACAGTGAGCTCCAAGTACGGGTCAGAACAAGCGAGGTAGTATGTGAATACAGGCAAATTTCATGGCTTAAAGACGCGAAGACTAATCTCTAATGCGACTTTCTCGGTTCTATAGGGATGTGAGAGAAGGGTCATGACTAAAATTTGGCGCTGGAAAGAAAATTCGAAGACGTACGAGGTTTCAAAGACTCGTGATGGCTCGCTTTTGGATCCCGAGTTTCCAACCTTCTCTTATTTCTTACTGGTGGGGGAAAAAATCCTTAAAACGGGCTAAATTAAAAAAATAACCACGCAGAGCGAAAGAAGTGCTATTTCTCAATGATAGGGTAAAATTTCGAGGCTTTATTTCACGTTTTGATGATTTTATTGAAATGTTTGATGATTCCCCATACATTTCCTTATAACAGGACACCACAGAAACCAAGCTTGGGCTACCTGTGGTTAGTGCTGCTGGCATCCCTACACCCGAGATCCCCGTTAGTGCTGCGCGCATCCCTACACCCGAGATCCCCGTTAGTGTTGTACACATCCCTACACACCCGAGATCTCCGTTAGTGCTGCGCGCATCCCTACACCCTAGATCCCCGTTAGTGCTGCGCGCATCCTTACATCCAAGATCCCCGTTAGTGCTGCGTGAGTTATTTGTCTTACCTGTAGAAAAAGGAGATGCGTGAGCGGAAGTGCAGCATCCCCCGGACTGTACGGGAGGACTCTGGCCCGTACTGGATGAGAATGTAATCATCTCTATTTCGTTAGAGTGTATATCAGCCGGGTTACTGCTGGCTGAATTCCCGAGGCCGATCACTTGTCTGAGGGGTGCGGCTATGTAGTCTACAATGCGGCTGATGATCGGGGGCTCGTGGTAGACTGACACGGATTTTCCTAGTACAATAACAAAAAAGTTAGGTTTGCCTCATTGGATCACCTGCTTTATACGACCATGCACTTGACATATCCGACCGCTTCCCTATCCTACCTTACTACTCCATATCTCACCTTCTTTACAGTATTCAGTACTTGAACACCTGTGGTATTCGACCATCCACCTGATTTATCCGACCACTATCCTATCCTACCTTACTACACAATATCTCACCTTCTTTACTGTATTCAGATGTTTGTAGTTTGAGTCTTTTATAACTTGGTGAATTTTCCTTGGTTTCTTTCTTGTTGCGCTTCTTGGAATTCGCTGTGAAAAGGTGAAAAAGGCGTTTGAATATTTGTGCCCATTGTTGTATGTACAGTGTGTCCAGCTTACCATCTTGTTTTTCTTTCTTTTCGGCCAAGACCGCTTGAATGGAATCGATCTCCCACTTTTGAACATGTGACCGGAACACGACCGGGACAAGTCTCTCTCGGCTGGTTCTGTTGTTATCCGTAAAAATAGTGCGTCAAATTTCAACATAGAGCGGTTATTCGAATAAATGGGAACATACGATACTGTTACAGCCATGTACCAGGTACGACATAACGTAACCTGGAAATGGCTTCCCATAAGAATGGTTATCGTTGGAGTGGGAAACATACGGTACTGACTTACAGCACGTACATGGTACGACATGCAGTAACAGTGGAATGGTTTCCCATTGTCTTCCAGTAATTCATCCAATCACAACGCGTTGTTACGGTTACGGTAAGAAACGGTACGACTATAGTATGGCTACGAGTTTGCGGTATTGTTTCTCACTGATACGAAAACCGCTCTAGCAATTTATTTGAATCAATATAAGGAGCTCTTTTGACAACAACTACGATTGGCGTTTATTTTAATTCTGCAATTAACAGTGCTAACATTGTATTATACAAAACAACTCACAATTCTGGAGGTGGGTGAAGTAGAAGGGGAAGATTTTGGCACATCTCTGTCGTCGCCATAAGTGAATCTACGAAAAAGGAAAACAAAGTTTAACTTAGTCATGTTTGCATGTCTCATCCTTAGGCAGCAAAGGCCGAACACATTTTCTAGCGTCGAGAAAAGTGATATGTGGAACTTCATCACTTCTTATTTTTTAATCCTTATTGTAGTTTAGATACTTATATTTTTATATACATAAGTAGTAATATTTTTAGTGCGCCACTAAAACATCTGTCAACTGATGACTAATTTACCTGACAGAACTTCGAGTAGTGCAAGAGCCACCTGGAAGATCACAGTCACTCCTGTCAACATTAATAGATTTTATAAAATAACTGTTCTAAATCTCGCGTCATGATTGGTTGGGAGCGTGTGCTTGAGAGCACACAGCACGCACGCGCACTTTCAGTTTCGTTATTCCTGTAATTTTATAAAAGAAATTAAAAAACTTGCTTGCTGTGCTGCGTGGAATTATAAAGCACTTGGGAATTGGCAGAACACTCGAAAAGTGCCGGAAAAAACTCAACTACGCCTCGTGCTTCTCCTAACACTTCTCTCGTGTTCTCGTGCTTTATAATTGTACACACAGCACGCATTTTCTATTTCTTTAATAAACCTCGGACTGGTTATATCTCTATCGAGGCTCTTGTTTAGTTGGTATCAGATTTTCGATCCACTAATGAGTTTCTGTTGATATTCATATCTACCGATGTCAACAGTCGTATACTTACTGAGAAGCTAAAATACTACGTTATATGAAAGAGTTATTATTTAGGACACACTCGATAGACCAGGAAGAAATGAGATGATATGATGTACCTTCAAGGAAGATCATGTCCCATATGAAAAGAACAGTGTCCCAACAAGGTAGAGATGTAAAGAGAGACATGAACCACGGCGTCAGGTACATTAGAGGGTTGATGCCTTGTTTATCCTGTAGAGGTATTTGAGAAAATATCAGTAACCATTATTATCAACATTAAATAATCATCATCTTCACCATCATCATCATCACCCTCATCATCGACAGCATCGACATCATCATCATAATCATCATTATTTCATGATCACCACCATCATCATCTTCACCATCATCATCATCATCACCCTCATCATCGACAGCATCGACATCATCATCATAATCATCATTATTTCATGATCACCACCATCATCATCTTCACCATCATCATCATCATCACCCTCATCATCGACAGCATCGACATCATCATCATAATCATCATTATTTCATGATCATCAACATCATCATCTTCACCATCATCTTCACCATCATCATCATCACCATCATCGTCATCATCATCAACAGCACCGACATCATCATCAACCGACCATCATCACTATCAAGTTTTACTCACCAAATGCTTAAAAAGTTTGTTTTTTCTCTCTTTCATGATCACCTCAAAAACTGAAGCATGTCGCTGTATCCTGTGACCAAGCAAGACAACAGTAACCAACAAGTCTTTATAATAATAGTGAAACATTACATCAATATGTAAACTGTTAAGCTAGTCAATGCTTTGCTTGTCAAGTGCCGAGACGGGTCGTTAGTTCATCCACGTCAGTGTCAAACACATGTTACAACTTCTCAGTTTGAAGTCGGTGCATAGTATTATGTTTAAATCAGTGCCCTTAAAGGAGGGGGAGAGTACTTACTTGCTGAGCGAGTTATCGAAATAACCAGTCAGGTATTTGGGCCGTTCAAACAGAGAGACCAAGCACCAGAATGCTTTCTATCAACATAAAACAAGATCAATAAACATAAGACAAACAACAAACAAACATAAGGAGCCTTTGATCATCATTACCTCTTCATCCATGTTCATTAGTAACATACCAACGATGTACGACATCCCTAGACGTGTTCCGACATGCAAAGACAAAATCAACGTCAATCAAGACAACAAAACAGGGTCAGTTATAGGGCGGTTTTCGTAAGAAAAATGGAAACGATACGGCAAATTAGTTCGTAGCCGTATTGATCGTAGCGTATTTGACTTGGGGGCAACAGACATTTCCATGTTACGGCATGTCGTACCATGCACTGTATGTGCTGTGAGTCAGTACCGTATGTTTCCCACTCATACGATATCCATTCTTATGGGAAGCCATTTCACTGTAACAGCATGTCGAACCGTGTACTTGCTGTAACGGTCAGTACCGTATGTTTCCCACTCATACAATATCCATTCTTATGGGAAGCCATTTCACTGTAACAGACCGTGTACGTGCTGTAACGGTCAGTACTGCATGTTTCCCACTCGTACGAAAATCGCACTTACGTCATGAATGACCGGCATATATTGTTTCAGCGTTGGCGAAATCAATCGGTGCTGGAGGTGCAATTAAAGACCTGAGGAGGGAGAGAGGGGTGATGTGGGTGTGGTCTTTACTATCACTATGGTTACCTTGACAATAGGAGACTGACTTGTTATACTGTGAGTATACAGCTAACACACGGAATAACGAAGCTCTTCCTTCTTTGCCTTCAGATGTTTCATCCATGAATCTTCTGTGCGTCGGGAATGACCTCTCTACGACACCAAAATAGACATATCACCGTTACCATGGATACTAGACATATAATGATTAATAATAATTATATAATATTTATATTGCGCATATCACAGGGAGATGATCAATTTACAAAATATTACACTATAAGTTTACAGTGTATCTTATATTAAAATGCAAATAATAACATACTAATTTCTAGGCTCCAAAATAAATTGTATTAGATAATCACTCATTATTTAAAAAAATAATATATATTGATGGGCTGCCTGTGTCTTTAAGGTGAGCGACGACACAATTTTTGGTCAGCTGTGTTGCGGGTGCCAGTCCCTCTCGTCCAGCATCAGTTTTGTTTCTTTTTGAAATCAAATTCTAGATTTGAAAGTTTGGTCGTTTGTTTAAAAAGATCGCCTTCAAAATAACGATCTAACTGCCATGCCTACTTGGTGTATTGTCCGTGGGTGTTCTAATAGCTCAAGGAAGCTGAACTGTAAGCATTTGTCGTGGCATTCTTTTCCAACGCAAGACGAAGGGTTGTTGAGTGAATGGTTAACAAGAGTTGACAAGAAAGAGGTCAACAAAAACTGGAAGATTTGTAGTGAACATTTCGAGCCCAAATACATCGAGAAAACCCTAACTGGACGAAGAAGACTAAAGAAAGGAGCTGTACCTACGATTTTTAAGCAGCAATCGGGAAAAAGAAAAGGACGAAATGAAGGAAATAAAGCGACAAAGGTGGCAAGAACATCTGACTTTGTTATAGGAGAGGAGATTGTCTTTACTGCTGATCTAAATGGATCGGTTTTGAACGAAACACAAGGTATAAATGATGCTTCAATAGAAGTAGAAAAACTGCAGGGACTGAGAAGGGTCATTAAGGAACTCAAGCAAGCAAAGAACAAATGTCAAACACAAGGACCATCAGGTAATGAGAATGACTGTGTGCCTATGATGACAGTCGATGCTGCAACTTCAACTACTTTAGATGCACAAGATACTAAAAACCTTGTCCCTGTGTACTTCGATAGAGTATCAAGGCTACGAGCAGAGAACGATCAACTCAGGATTAACCTTGAAGCTGAGAGAAAAACATGGCTTCAAAAAGAAAGAAACTTGAGAGCCCAGTGGTTGAAAAGAGAAAATGACCTAAAAGATCAGCAGGAAAACTTGTTAAGAGAGAATAGGATTTTAAAAGTATCTGTTGAAACTGAAATATCAAAGCAAAAAAACCTAGAATTTCAGTGTACGAAAGAAAGAGAAAAACGTGTAAAAGCAGAAAAAGATTTAGAGGATAGTTACTTTTTATACAAAAACCTATGTAAAACACCAAAACTGTTGAATTATTACACAGGCTTCAACGTGGAAGAGTTTGAAGCATTCTTGAGTTTTCTAGGCATTTCATCATGTGAAAGTTTAAGCTATGAATATGCTGGACTTGGTTTAACTGTGGATGAAGGACATTGGCCCCGAGGCAGACCCAGGGGAATGAAACCAAGAGATCAACTTCTTATTGTACTATGTAGAATAAAAATGTCATTTTCTGAGAGAGATCTTGCAGTTCGCTTCAACATCTCCCAAACGCAAGTATCAAGAACATGTACATCTCTAATGAATCGCATGCAGACTAGATTCAAAGAGGGCAGCATATGGTTTGAACACATTGAAGAGTGTCCTGCTCAACGAACTGTGCCAGATTTGCTCAAGGGATTTTTTCCAAAAGTGAAGAGTTTGATTGAAGGAATGAGGGTTTATCTCCAGAAAAACAAGAAATGTTCTTTTGGGTCATCACCACCCTTGTCAATGGTCGTACCAATCTAATCTAAACCTCAAATAGTTTAAGGGAACAATAAAGGAGGAGAGTCATAACTGGTGGAATGCCAGTAGTTGAACCTTGAGAATTTTAAGATTACACATTGCAATAGTTTACATGTACATAATGTTATACATATATATTAGAATCAATGTTCATTCCCATTTAAAATAGACCTTACCAATACAGTAGCCATCTTAAATTCTATTTTTTTAATATGGACATTAGGGGATGCTGAGGGGGTACTGTAACTATTGTATGGACTGCACAGATGTCAGGCTTTCCTATTTATATAACATCAGGCTTCTCAATAAGATCCACATATAGAAAGCAATTGAATTTGCAGGTAGGTAGTTGGATCAATATTCTAAACAACTAGACTTGAAATTATTCAAAAATGTAACCCTGCCAGGTTATGCTTTATGAATTTTCTGTTTACTCCCTAGACACCCCATAATTCAAGATGGCTGCCATATTCGTAAGACAGTCTATTTACGACAACTAGTTTACTGGACATTCCCAAACATGGAGTGCATTAGTCCTCATGCAAAGTTTGTCCTCATGATTTTGTGAATAATGTACATTTAACATGATTCTGTTTCTAGACAATTGAATAAATTAGCAAAACAGATAACAATTAGAATTTCTGTATTAACAAAAATAGCACATTTGAATTAACCAATTTAGCTTGTGTGTAATGTCTTACCATTTCAGAGCATGTGTCATTCCCTAGAGTATCATTTCTTTGTTTAGCGGTTACACATGAGAAGACACATGAATATGGATACAACTCAAACAAAGAATCTTTTGCTCAAGACCACATGTCATTTCCTAGAGTATCATTTCTTTGTTTAACGGTTACAATTGAGAAGACTCAATGAATATAGATACAACTCAAATGAAGAATCTTTTGCTCAAGTAAATGACACATGGAATGATACGGGAAAATATTTTGCCAAACTACATTAAATATAGAAAACTTACCCAAATCAAGCATGATTTGTCTAAAGACACCAATTTTATGGTTCATTTCTGCCTTGGCTGTTGTTCTTTCTTGCAGCGACACAGGACTGCCTTCATTATCATCTATTCCTGCATTATTTAACTTTCCTGTGAAGACATTTTAAATGTTTTTCTCCTCTTGTTCAAATTTTAGAAAATGTGATCTAAATCTAATGCAAGAACTAGTATAAAATAATGGCAATGTACAGTAGTTCAAACTTGTCATCGCTAATCACCAGTACAGCATTAGCGCAACTCAACAGGGTCAAACTGAAAGCAACAGAGTAGCTCTTTTGCCACTGAAAGTCAAGTAGGATTTAGAAGTTGATTTTTGCATAGGGAGGAAAATAAGAGAGCCTGAATAAAATGTTGAGTTTGGGATTCAAATCAGGTTACATTATATTGGTGACAGCAACTGGGCTTCAGTTCAAATCATTCCAGAACATTTCCTATAGAGACTACTCACGTACTAAAAACCTATCGATATATATGATGTGTGTTATGTCAAATACTTACCAAGTACGAAACCAAGACGCTGAATGCAGTTTCTACCCCCATATTCACTGACACCAAGGTCAACTAACATACAACGAATCTCTTCAAGGCTAGTCTACAGATGATAATAATAAAAACAAGTCTAAACATACAACAAATCTCTTCAAGGCTAGTCTACAGATGATAATAATAAAAACAAGTCTAAACATACAACGAATCTCTTCAAGGCTAGTCTACAGATGATAATAATAAAAACAAGTCTAAACATACAACAAATCTCTTCAAGGCTAGTCTACAGATGATAATAATAAAAACAAGTCTAAACATACAACAAATCTCTTCAAGGCTAGTCTATAGATGATAATAATAAAAACAAGTCTAAACATACAACAAATCTCTACAAGGCTAGTCTACAGATGATAATAATAAAAACAAGTCTAAACATACAACAAATCTCTTCAAGGCTAGTCTACAGATGATAATAATAAAAACAAGCCTAAACATACAATAAATCTCTTCAAGGCTAGTCTACAGATGATAATAATAAAAACAAGTCTAAACATACAACAAATCTCTACAAGGCTAGTCTACAGATGATAATAATAAAAACAAGTCTAAACATACAACAAATCTCTACAAGGCTAGTCTACATGAGTCTACATAACTTGAGGGGGGTAATTATTTTGAGGAATAAATGGATAAAAAATTGTTGGGGGGGGGGGAATTTACACAATTTCTTGAGAGGGGGATATGTTATACAAAAAACTATTCCTCCCATGAAAACCACCAGTCCCCCCCTGAGATGTAATAAATGGCAGTTTTATACCTGGTAATTGAATGAAGTGTTTGCACGTATGGCTTTAGTATCTAGAAGATTGTTCCATAAATCACCACGGACTTCTTTTGGTACCCCAGACTTCATTGACTGACGTAACTATTTGCAAAATAAGTATTAAATATGGAAGGAAGGTAACAGATCCTGGGGGGTGGGGTTGGAATGGTTATAAATCCTTCCTCCCCCCTCTGCTAAAAATATGAATGTCAACTTTATACATTGCTCCTGTGCGTAAGTCAAACTATTAACACCCCTTTCAAAATTAACTTTCAACAAACCAGCACTAAAAATTACAGCTATTGAATGGCCAGACATGATGATGTGACCAGTCAATCTGACCAGTCAGAGGGTCGGCCAGACAAGTGCCATCTTTGGCCAGGCATTGTCCTGATTACAATAATTCAAATGACAAGGAGCAGAGGGCTTAAAATTAGAAGTGTGCAACTAGGGGAATATTCAGTGCAACTACTTTAACCGTGGGGTCACTTAGATAATGAGAACCAATCAAATCGTAGAATGAAAACAATACATTCCAACTTTGGGTAATGAAGCCAATCAGAAATCAGCAGAAAATAATAGCCTTTTAAAATATATTTTTATTCCCATGTGAAAATGACGATGGCTATCAACTTTTTTACTGTAACGTCAGGGTCAAATTACAATTCTTGTGCAGTCTTAGGTCTCTGATTGGCACCACTAGTATACCAATGGTATACTAGTATAACAATGTATTGTTGTCATTCTAGATTTTAATCGTTTCTCTTGTGTAACTCTCCAAGTGGCCCCAGTTACAGTAGTTGTACTGTAACTTCAGTAGTATTAAATGTGGATAGTAAAACTTCTCAGTTAATATAAAAGCGATCAAAGAAAACATTGAACCCTGCTTACATGATGTGGAGACATGAACCGACTTGAACTGTTGTCCAAGTTCTCCATGATTCTCTTCCATGTTTTGGTCTTTTTACTGGAATATTCCAACGAATCATTTCTGAATAATAAATAGTAGGAAAATGTGAAAGAATATTATGCAGTGCGATGTGGTTTATGTATCACATCATTGACCCAAACGACAGCTGGTCATAAGTTTTTCTTACCAGCAATAGAACTGATAATTGATACTCACTTATACTGATGGCAGCGATCATCGTCTTCAGCATTGTCTGTACCTGGTTTAAACATCGCGAATCCATATTCATCAAACTGTAAAATTTGATCAATCGTTCGATCTTGTTCCCATCTCAACGACATTGCAAAAATATTTCAATGAGTTTGACGCTTAGAATTTATGACGTTAGTTCTTTTTAGACAATAAAAACGTTTATCTTACTAAAAATTGACTTGGAAGTTTTCGAAATTTGTTAAAAAGATCGTATTTTGGAAGAAAAAACCATTTAAATGTTGAACTGGTAAACACTTTAAATATGTTTCATTTGAAAAATGCCGCCTTGGACCGCGAGGAGACTGGTGCGTGTTTACTAGATCCTACTCCCTCTCGTCCTGCGGTGTGACGTCATTCTTTATGACGTAATAAGGAAAGAAAGACGGCAAGAATCGGGAAATGTTTGAATGAAAACAAATTGAACAAAAAATGTCAACTGCTTCAGCTAAAGAGCCTAAGCTGTTACCTCCTATTCTAAGTACATTACAGGATTTAAGACACTTACCAGGGTATATTGTATATTGATTATTGAATTGTTTATGTGTTACGAATTTGAACTCTACTTTTATCGCATTTTTCAACTCTTCTTTCCTTTCTTCCTCTTAATTTACATTTATATCTGGGAACTTCTTGTCGTTTGGCTATTATTTTTTACCCATTACAAAAGTCGCTATGTCGACATTCA
This sequence comes from Actinia equina, assembly GCA_011057435.1. NCBI lineage: Eukaryota > Metazoa > Cnidaria > Anthozoa > Actiniaria > Actiniidae > Actinia > Actinia equina. Next base: position 22,225 of record WHPX01000295.1, read on the forward strand.
GATGGATGCTTCTTCGGCTGATGTACGTTTTACCACGTTCTCGTAGGTACGCAGGATTCAGGCCTCGATACAAATGGCGTTACGGAGACACTTTTGGCAACGACACTGCGAAATACTTCCAGCAGAAACGCTCTCTCACCCTAACAAGTTATACAGCAAAGGATTCTGGGATGGGATGGGATACTAAGGTCCAGTTGCCATCGGTTTATTCAAATGTCCCAGACCTCGTACTTGGTGCTCGGGCACGCGATAGAAACAGAATGTTGGCGCCAATCAAGTACACTCTACTCAATCATCATGACAGAGACGAGGACATACGGGACTTTCTAAAGGTAATTATGGTAACTATCTATCAGAGGCACAGCCAAAAAACGAGGGCAGTTCTGAATTTAAAAAGGTATTTTTAATAGAACTTTTCTGCTTGCGCTTTACAGACCACGTGTCATTCCCTATGAGTACAACTTCTTCGTTTAACGGTTGCGCATGACAAGACAAATGAATATGCATACAAAGAACCGTGTTCTCAACAGCTCAAGAGAGTGACACGTTGTCTGAAATGGAAAAACATTGCACCCAGCCGAAAAGGTCTATTTACAAACAAAAAGAATTAAAAACACAATACGCATGCGCGCATTCGAAGTTTGGTTTTAGTCAAAGCTCAAGTGAGTAGATATACTTTATATGAGCTTCTTTCATTTGGAATGGACTAAAAAACCCCGAAATGACGGTAAATTCCAAAACGCATCCCACATGGAATGAAGTAATTATGTGAGCTAACTCATCAGGTAAACAGTGTTCACGCTAGATATGCTGGTCATAGCAAGGGGTTAATCATCTACGGTCTATTGGCCGACTAACCTCTCCCTTAGGCTTTCCCTTGGTTCAGTTTCTAGTACATTTATTGTATTGACTCATATATATAAGATCATTTTGGCCACCAATCTATTCTAAACTAATACGTTTAGCACTGGGTGGATCGACGGCTTAATGCCTCACCCAACTGATAAGGAGCCGATAGATCGAATTAGAATTTAGAAGTTGAATTTTCTTTTAACGTGTTTACTGAGTTTAGAAAGTTCAAGATCATCGTTGTCAGTACGTAGATAGCAGTGGGACGTTACCAAGGGTTGACTACTTTGTTCTGCCTACAAAGAACGACATCAAGTCTTTTTCAACTACAAGATGCGGTGATGATGATCTTAGGTAAGTGCGTAATGAGGCAGCATCTGGGGTCGGGTGAGGAACAGACTAACTGAACCATAGTGCTGTGAACTGAAGTCAGTGAATATCACATGCACTAGGCAGCGCGCACTGAACAACATAACTACGATTGTATTTCATACCATTGCATGGTCGTCTAAAGATACAAGGGCGGATCCAGGGGGAGGGTCTGAGGGGTCGCGACCCCCCTGTCATTCCCGAGGTCAAATGTGGTAAAAATGCGACTGGGATTCCTTTGCCCACAAAATTTACCCCTGAGACCTCCCTTCAAAAAAAAAAACCTGGATCCGCCCTTGAGATATCATGTCATATCATCTTCTATCATGTCAAACATTACAGCCTAATGCTACCGATCCCCTAGGACAACCCCATATCTGATATACATGTACGTCAGCGCACGGCTAACTCACTAATGGGATTGGAATTTAGCGTGTTAGCAACCCTCGAATCCGAGGAGAATTCAAACAATCAAACGCGATGCAGCTGGGTCTCTGGGAATCGCGTTGCACCCTGCATGACCCCAGAAGCTTAGTCTCTGGGAATCGCGTTGCATCCTGCATGACCCCAGAAGCTGAGTCTCTGGGAATCGCGTTGCATCCTGCATGACCCCAGAAGCCGAGTCTCTGGGAATCGCGTTGCATCCTGCATGACCCCAGAAGCTGGGTCTCTGGGAATCGCGTTGCACCCTGCATGACCCCAGAAGTGAGAGTCAGGTTCACCACCTTTGATTCATTGTTGTTATTTGATTAAAGTGGCAGTGATCAAGATCAAGTATCCATGTTCTGCCCGCTGTGTGGAAAAAAGGCTACTAATCATCCCGTTAACTTTAAGGCCTTTATTAGAGGACATCATCAAACACCACATACATTATGTGCCCCTAAATCTACATGGACAGACAGACAACAAAGAGACATTTACTTTGAACGAAGATAAAACGCGAAACAACTGTCACATAAACAAATGCAAAGATAACGATAGGCTATGGGGTCAAGCGCGCGATAATTTTTTAAAGAAACTAATACATGTGGGCTTCCTAATATGAACAATAAATTATCCCTAAAGATTAAACGAACTCTGACTGTCTCTCTGCAGAAGGGTGAATGAGCATATCGCATAACTTTACTCTCGACAGGGCTGTAGCCACCAGCACAGTTGGTCCAGTTTCAACCGCACCACTTTTTACATGTACCTTTATAACCATTTTTCCTCCTCGTAAAAATATTTATTACGAAAATAAATGAAAAAAACAGGACCAGTTTCTAAGTGGTGGCTACAAAAGTGGGGGTTAGTAGAGTAAGAAAGGCACGAGAAGATAGCGCGGCTTCCTCCCCCGGGGGGGGGGGGGGGTACTAGCACCCCAACTTGGGTAGGGGTGTGCCGCCAGGACCTCAAAACCCTGACCCTATCCCAGACCTAAAATTTTGATTTTACATACCCTACCCCAGGCTAAAACTAAGAATTGTACACCCTATCCCAGACTAAAAGACGGAAAATACGGTTTTACAATCGATTGCAATCAATATTTACTAACATTTTTAGTGTTTTTGTGCCGGCAGAAAGCGTAGCCTATTAGCCAGACAAAAACGACCAAATCGTTAACCCTATCCCACACTAAAATGACACCCTATCCCAGACAAAATTTCAAAAAATGATACCCTACCCCAGACCCAAAAGCCGAAAAACCATACCCTATAGGGCGGCACATAGCCGTATAGCAAATATAGGGGAGTACCCCTATTCAATTAGAAACGGTTCCTTGGTGGTTGGTAGTGGCGGACTGTCTTTTGTTTTTCTCTTTCTTTTACTTGATGGTTCTGCAGATGGCAATGCATCAAGAAGCTGTGTTTTTCTGCTCAAGGCATTTTTAGCTTTGCTTTTAAGCTGCTTGCTTTTCACCTTGACCTGTAGGTAGAAACCATGACAACGTTAGTTCATAGTTATGATGCAAACTATTTTTGAAATAGAATTGAATACAACTGCGAAAAGAAAGACGAAGCTAGTTTTCTTTCAAACAGGCTTACGATTGCACAAGCCCTGTTATGATCAGTTATAATGCTCAGCTGGATTGTTAATATCAGAAACTTTTATCACCACTCTGAAACAACCTCTGGGCTGATCTAAGTCACGGCATGGCTAACTCAGAGATTGAACCCTGAAACAACCTCTGGGCTGATCTAAGTCAGGGCATGGCTAACTCACAGATTGAACCCTGAAACAACCTCTGGGCTGATCTAAATCAGGGCATGGTTAACTCACAAATAGAACCCTGAAACAACCTCTGGGCTGATCTAAATCAGGGCATGGGTAACTCACAGATTGAACCCTGAAACAACCTCTGGGCTGATCTAAGTCAGAGCACAGAAAATTCACAGATCGGATTAGAATTTTTTCAATTTGTGATTTTTGCGGAGGTGAAACGGAGAAATCCCCTTAGATCAAGGAAGAGACCTAACACAGGATACTAAGATGTGATGGTGAGTCCAGGAAACGAGATGTAAAAAGGCATGGCTATCTACTTACAGTTTGTTTGTCAGATTCCCGTAATTCCATCTTTACACTCAAACCACGCATGACCATATCTGCCCTTGTTCCCTTGACAAGATAACTTATTGTAGAATATGGTGTAAAGTGAAACTCCTCCTTGATAAATCCCTTCAATAACAGATGAACAATCAGCCTTTCACACTGGTCTTGGGTAAGACTTGGTGGAGTAATTCTCTTGATGCGAAGAACTGGAGGTCCCTTGCCCTTCCAGGCTTCAACCAGTTTATTTGGAGTCACTCTTTCACCAAGGCTCTTGGCTTGGGACAAAATTTGTATGATGTTGCTTGTGTATTCTGTTATGTCAGTGGATTCTACTGTCACTGTTGAGAGAGAAATGAGAAAAAAAGCAATGATATATTTTAGTTGAGTTTGGGCATTTAGTCGTCATTTTTTCTTCAAAACAATTTTTTTGAAACATGAAAGTAGATTTTAATGGATGTCTAACAAGGCGTTTCAATTACATTTCAAAGGAATATGAAACACTTTGATTGACATTAACTAATCTGGTAAATTGTATGATTTTGCTCATGATATACAGAACCACTGTAAATGCATTTAACTGTAAAATATTTGAATATTGCGTAGTTCCAGAAGTTATCCATACCCCCTCCCCCCATAGAAGAATTTGGAATTTCCGGAGGAAGGGAGGATAATTTCCGTAGCTACACATTCTTAACACATTCTCACCATTAATTCCCTCTGTTTGTTCTGAACAGTGATCACACATGTTTTGGCAGTTTTTTGGATTCCATTGTTCTCCAAAATACTGACCAATCACAGCCCTGCGGCACATTCTCTCCTCTTGACAATATCTTAAGATGTTATAGAGATTCTGGATTCCTTCGAGAAATTGGAACAACAGTGTAATGTAGAATTACTAGCAGGTTGTGATAATAATTTTGATATTGCCAGTAGCAATGGTCTAAGCAGGGACATATCCAGGGGTGGTAAAAGGGATGACTAGTCACTTCCCTCTTGCTCAAATTCCTGGTGAAACCTAGTCACAGTCACCCCCCTTCTAACATTCCTGAATCCACCCCTGCTACGTTTGTAGTGATTCAGATACCTGTTTGCTCAGTGAACACCATTGGTAGTTGTCGAAAGGCATCAAAAGGCCTGTAATAAAGAATACAAAATGATGGCATATCATCTCGTCCTGCTCGTCCACTCTCCTGGTAATAGTTTTCCATTGATTTACTGAGGCTGTGATGAATCACAAAGCGTACGTCAGGCTTGTCGATGCCCATGCCAAATGCAACTGTAGCAACTACAACCTGAAATGAATTGTAATAACCATCTGCATTATTAAATGAAGTTTTCACATCTCTTTCAATTTTTAATTACAAAACATTCATGAAATTAAATTGCAACAAGAATAAGCATCCTTAGAAGATTTTTTGTGTGCATTGTGTTTGGTCTGGCAGTGCCATGAACTTGTCCATGCTGTGTTCATGTTTCAGATATTTGATTGGATGAAGAGTAAATTCTTGCATAATGTGATGGGGCTGGTGCATGCCTTGCTATGTTACGGCCGTGTTTGTGCTGTAAGGTTTTTCACTGTCAACAACATTGTCACCGAGAAGAAATAACCTGTGGCTATTGATCCATTATTATATTGCAAAATATGCAACTTCCATAATTGCAAAATAACACGTCATGAAAAAGGGAAAAAAATATTTAATAATGAGTGTGAAAAAGGTTTTCTATTAGTTTTAGTCTCTTTTGTTTCTAACCTGTATTCTGTTTTGAGTCCATTTAAGGTGAATTTGGCTGCGTTGTGCTGAAGGTATATCAGCATGGTAACAAGAAGCTTTGATGCCGCGTGTTGTGAGTTCTTTTGCTACTTCTTCTGAATCATTTCTTGATAAACAATAAATAATGCCTGAAAATGTGATGCAAGAATAAAGTGAAACAGCATTTTGTTGATGTACAAATGATGGGTTGTTGACTGGTAAATATTGTCAATAGTTTATTTGAAGTATTTTGTATAGGCTGATGTTCTTTCTTCCTCAATAAAATTAGACAGGTTTTTTCTCATTTTATTTAAAGTCTAATACCCCATTCACACCTAAACGTGTTTAGTTAAACAATGTTTTCATTAGGAAAAAAAATTGAGAAACTAAAAACCTACAATATACTGAAACTTTCTAAAATATTGTCAGAGCAAGACAAAGGATAGCTTACATGCATTAATTATTTCACCAAATATTGTGCAGTGTTCATAGATAGTTTTCCAAACCTGTTTAGTTAAACCACTTTAAAAAATGTTTAAGCCTTGGTGTGAATGGGGTATAAGAATAACTTACTATTAGGTGAACTGAATACCTGATTGGCCAGAGAACTTTGACAAGATTAAACTGTGAATGTCATCCATGAAGTCTTTACTACTGGGTGGTTTATATCTCACCTACAGTAATAAAGGATAAAGGTGGGTGAATGAGTGTGGGTCGATGAGTAGGTCACTAAGTGAGAGCATAAGGGTAAAAAATGGTAAAGCTACAGGTCTATATTTATGTAATGTCAGTATCTCTGCTTACTAACCAACTGAGCTATGCCTTCTCCTACAACCAAATGGGTGGATGGGTAGGAGAGGAAATAAATGAACAGATCGAATAGCTGAATGAGCTATATTTAGTATTATAAAAATTAATACCTCATAGAATAGGTTATGCCTGTTAAATGATGCCCTCAGCATCACACAGTCTGGTTTAAGATCTAAGATCTTCTTGACATCTTCAATCACTTTAGTAGTTGCTGTTGCTGTTAGTCCCAGTATGGGTACCCCTGGGTATTGTCGTTTCAATATACCAAGAATCTTGTAATCTGGGCGAAAATCATGACCCCATTGACTTGTACAGTGAACTTCATCGATTACTATTCTTGAAAGACAACCAGCTTGAAAAGGAAAATAAGACAAGTATTTTCTATTTTAAACAATTATTTTATAGCTAGATAGTAGCATTAACAAAGCATTAACTCTTCTCTTTCATAGCCAGAATGTACAAAAATATCTCTTGTTGGCCGAGAACAGAGCACAGTTATGTTGTGGGCAGCATCTGTTAATTAACATGCAGCCTCCAAAAGTAGCACTTCTCTTTCATAGCCAGAATGTGCAAAAATTTTCTAATTTTATTGTGATAAATGTGTCATAAATGCCCCTCAAAACAGTGCAAATCGCATTTCTGAGGGTCTCAATTTCAATGGGGGTGGGGGGGGGGGTTATGTCCCTCAACCCTCGGAGTTGCTCCCACCTATGGCAGGCTGACTTCCTAAATTAGTGCTGGACTCCTTCCTGGGTTGAGTTGGAATTTATAACTTTAACAATACTCACCTTCATAACATTTTTCTAGTTTTGCCATAAACCTTTTACTTTTGGCAATCTTTTCAGGTGTGACGTACAAGATCTTCAAGCCAGATTTCTTGTCCAACATGGCGGCATGGACTGAGTTCACTTTCTCCCTAGTGCTATCTGCACTCAACATTTCGCTTTTAATTTGAAGTCTCTCTAATGCCATCAATTGATCTTCCATCAATGAAACCAGGGGGGAGACAACTAACGTTAAACCTTTTGAAACGACGGCCGGAAGCTGAAAACACAAGCTTTTGCCCCCTCCGGTGGGCATTATAAGAATACAGTCACAACCAGACATGGTAGCATTAATGCATTCTAATTGTAATGGACGGAATTTACCGATATTGAAGATGTTTTTTCTTGCATCTTCAAGCTCGGCAGACCAAGGAAAAGAAGTGGCTTTGAAATCCTGTTTGGTCTTGTGCTGAGGATGGCCTTTTGACGTCGATTCTTCATGACAAAAACTCAAGTTATTTTCAATTTCATTCTTCCTTTCTACCAAGTACTGCTGCCTCTCTAAGAGAAGCGTTATTTGGCTCCCTATCTCTTCTAATTCCTCATTAATTTCTTTCAATTCTTTCGAACTTTCCATTTTTTCATCTTTCGTTTTGAAAGAACGATTCTGTCCAGGCGTTCTTCGACTAACCGCGTAGCATTGGTACGTAGCCCCACCACAGGAACCCCAAAAGAGACGCAAAGCTGTATTTTATTTCCAAGGTATTTGTTCATAGTTTAGGATCACCCAAAATCTTTATTGATAGGAAATACCTTTATAAAAATCAAAATTAAATTGAGTAAATTTGGAGTTTAGTATTTTTTGTTATTTTCTTGTGGGTGTACAGCGGTTATTTAGTTAAGGTATACTCAGAGTGTTTTAGCGCATGAAGGATGCGCATGCGTATTAGTGCATTGAAGGGTTGGTTTTTGTTGCACATGGACGCGATTACACGCAAGAAGTCATGATTCTATTCAAAAAAACACCCCAAAAAGCCTTTCCTTGACCACAACAACACTGAAACATTGATTAATGGGGGAGATAGGAGCAATGGTTGCCAGGTTAGAAGAAGAAGGACTGGATCTTAATCGGTTAATTGACGATGAACTTGAAGCAGTAGGTTTCTTGTCTTTGTGTTCAAGGTACGACAATAAACTTTAAATGTTGGTTATTAAGAATCTTAGATTGAAATAAACTGTTGTTTGTCGTATTATCTACGAGTGCTCACTTTAATACACGTAAATAGGGGTTTTAACGTTAACAAAGTTGTAGCCAAATCATGATTTGAAAAGAAGCGAAGCAAGACAACTTACTATTGATTAGATTAAATTAAACAACAAACCTTAGCTTTAAACAATAAACTAAATTTAGGAAGTCTAAAGTATCAGATGTATTGATTTGTATATCATTTCCCCCAGACTTAGACTGGCTATTAACAAACTAGGTTATTCGTAAAGTTAAATGCTTTTACTAACGGGTTTTTGTTATTGAGATATAAGTTTCAACTGTTTACAAAATTTACAACCAAAACATTACAAAATCTATTAACATATTTTCTATTGTTTTCTTTACGACAGATCAACTGCTTCTCTTTCAAACAGAGCAGATGTTATTTCTGGTGAGTTGTAAATATATAAAACACAAGCACACAATATATGAAGCTCTACTTTGAGCAGAATTACATTTATTCATTGGGTCATTATAAATACAGTGAAGTTCCATATTATGAATCCCAGAGATATATCTCAAAGCTGAGGCTGCATCTTGTGCACTTGTAGCACTACAGTATTTTGCCCTTGACATATTAGGAAAGCACGAATGGTGTGCACTGTTAATATGCCACCTCTTACCAATGTGACCCGGGTTCAAGCCCTGCATGCTCAGTATCATATAAAACGTCCTTTTTTCACGAGGGTAGCACTTAATAGCCAGTGGCTAACAGACCTGTGGCCCTCACTCCATGATCGAATTAGAATTTAGTAGTTGATTTTTGCGGAAGGAGGAAAACCGGAGAATCCGGAAAACCCTTGAAGCACAGGAAAGAACCAACCAACAACTCTACTTATATACAACACTGAACCAGGCGGGACTCAAACTCGGGTCACATTGATGAGAGGCGAGTGCTCACACTGCTACGCCACCCATGCTTATGTGAGTAGAGTTGTTCATTAGTCCTCTCCTGTGCTACAAGGGTTTATCCTCCCTCCACAAAAGCAATTTGACCTATCAGCTGCCTTATCATTGGTTGTTAGGCATGTGTGGTCTGAGATGGGTAGACATAACACATAAAGAAAATGTCAGTGAAAGTGTATCAGTAGATGTATGATATTCTGAGGTATTTGGGATGGAAGTGAATCAATGCTTAACATTCCTTTTTCTTTTCAACAGGTACTCAAAATGAGCTCAAAAGTCTTTTAAAGTCAATAGAGGACCAGCTGCGTAAGATACAAAGAGAGGAAAATCTCCCTCCAAGGTTTGTACATCCAAAATAGGACAATATACCATTACATCACTCATTCGTGTTGCAGTGGTAGCTTAAATCTATGTGGATTGATTTCTTGGTTTGAGTTTTGGCTTGGATCTGGTTGGGTAGGGCTTAAAATAATGGCCGATCAGTCACCGGTCATGATCACTGGCCAAATTAGTTTTAACTTAGTTGAATCTCATTTCTGGCATAACGTTAATGGTCAAAATGACCGGCAAGGCAAACATAAGACCAGACAAGTCCCATTTCTGTCCAGATATTGTCCGATGTCCGACCATTATTTTAAGCCCTGTAGGGTTATTGTTGTCGGAGCCAGAAAGAACAGACAATAGACAATAGGAGATAGTTCATTCCAAAATCAAAGAATAGCTGGAATGACTTGTGTTTCTGCTACTTATCCTCATGAAGAACATGGAAGTTAGTATTGAGGTATTCAAAGTTGTTTGTTGTCAACAAAACCTATTTTAAGCCTTGATTATTTGTGATTGTTTAGTTGTATGCCCATAATTCCTTTGAATCATGACCTGATGTCTATCACCTATGTCTTATGGCACCGACAAGCTTTTTGAAATAGGTGTATAAGAATGCTTCCATTGTTTTCTGATAAAAACCCTAAAAATGTCTGTGTACTTCTATCTGTAATATTACAGGTGTTGAAGATCATAGTAGGTATTATCATCAGTGCTGTGCTTGGTTTAATAGATCACTTGCAGTACTTTGGAATGCAACTCAATTTTAAATAACAATAAATAAAGGTTATCAGTCGGCTAAGCATCTGATACGGCTGTTTATTTTTACGAGTCACTGAGTATTTTACATTGATAAAATACAAGTGACGTGTAAAAATGCACAGCCCTATCAGATGCTTAGCCGACTGATAAGTTGTTTATCATTTCATTCTGCAAAGAAATACTCAAACTCCCTCTAAACTCTGTTGTACCCTATCTTGAGCAAATGAGAAGTGCTGATAAGGTCTAATATCAGGCATGGTCTTTTCCCGTATCATGCACATTCTTTGCAAAATTAAATGATAAAAATAACATAACAATTCTGAGGAGATTGAAATTCTTTTGCTTTGTTTTCCAAATTGAGCTGCTTTGACGTCACATACAAGGGGTCTATTGAGCTGCTTTGACATCACATACAAGGGGTCTATTGAGCTGCTTTGACATCACATGCAAGGGGTCTATTGAGCTGCTTTGACGTCACATGCAAGGGGTCTATTGAGCTGCTTTGACATCACATGCAAGGGGTCTTTATCCTACAGGGGTATTAATAAATCTAATATCATGATTATAAACAGCTGTAAGTGACATCACAAGCAGTCCCTCAAGTCCCCCAATACATACATTGTAAATCTAGCATGATTCAGCTTGTGCTTTGAAGCTAAAGAAATTTTTAATAGAGTAGTTTTCAAAAACATTTCCAAATTTATGAGTAAAAATTTATTTCTTTATTGTTGCAATAGTGTGTTGGAACATGAAAAAAGTGACGACAAGGGCGTCAAGCACATAATAGTAATAGATGATGAAGAAGAAACCCCTACAAATGACTTTGGCTGTCAAACTAACATGGAAAGTCCCTCTGTTAACATAACAACATCAAGTGAATCAGAAAGTATTCGTGATAAGAATGCTGCTAGTGAGTCAGTATCTTGTCAACCTGAACCTCAACGGTGCACAGCAACACATGCTACACCAGTTCAGGACAGTGTGGTGCCTTCAGTACCAATCTTGCCGAAACCAGTAACGATGCTTCCTGATGCCATACCCAAGGGTTTGGTGACAGAAGGTGTTATTGCTTATAGAACATTAAAATCACCAACAGAGTCAGGTGTTGCAACAGTTACCAGTATGGTGACGCTGAAATCATCACAGCCGACAATACCACCACAACACCTAAGATCTGTTGCTACACCCTCTATGCCGTCAGCATCTGCCAAGACTTCTATACCAGATACTAGGTAGATAATACGTGATAAACCTTATTTGTCATGGCATAATGTTTTCCCATTACAGGAAACTTGTCATTCCCTATAGTATCATTTCTTTGTTTAATGTTTGCGCATGAGAAGACACAAGAATATGGATACAACTCAAACAAAGAATCTTATTCTCAAGTCCATGTGTCATTCTCTAGAGTATCATTTCTTTGTTTAACGGTTGCACATGAGAAGACACAAGAATATGGATACAACTCAAACAAAGAATCTTATTCTCAAGTCCATGTGTCATTCTCTAGAGTATCATTTCTTTGTTTAACGGTTGCACATGAGAAGACACATGAATATCGATACAACTCAAACAAAGAATCTTATTCTCAAGACCATGTGTCATTCTCTAGAGTATCATTTCTTTGTTTAATGGTTGTACATGAAAAGACACATGAATATGGATACAACTCGAACAAATAATCTTACTTCCAAGAGTACGGCATGTGGTATGTAATGGGAAAACATTGCACCACAACAAACAAGGTGTATTGGTAAATTATATATACAATATGAGTATTGGCAGGGCTGGTGCTACTCATTGAAATCTTTCAAAAGCCCTGCATTTCAAAACCATTTTTAAGTGCATTTGAAAAGCCCTTGAAAATAGTAAAATTGCTGGATACTCCTGGAATATGCCTTGAAAATGCTACATTCAAGTTGTCATTTCCAATCTTGCATGAGCAAAAATAAATAAAAACAATAATAAATAATTAAATGCAAACTTTTAAAAAGTCATAGTTAAAATAAAGCCCCAAGCAAAATTGGTCCCTGAAAATTGTAATCTTTGGGCCTTGAAAAGTCCTTAAAAAGTCCTTGAACTTTGTGTTGAAGATGTAGCACGAACCCTGTATATTGTTCATTGCTTTATATCAAATATCTAAGAACATAATTATATACTCTACTATACATTTTTGAGATTGGAGTAAGTTAAATGTTATTAAATGTTTGTGCAGGAGTAACTCAAGCAAACAGGAGGATACCCCTGAAGATGTGCCGGCCATCACACCAACCAGGTCAGTCAGGGATTTACTACACTTTACCATCAACCGTATACCCTAAACTTCATTGATAGTTTTCGTTTGAAACTAATTGCTGTTTGACAGCAGCCGCAACAGTTTTAGACATAAAAATTAGCGTTTTAATGTGCGGAATGGCAACATTTACAGGTGCACAGGTTAATTTCGTTTTGACGTAGGAAACTACGCATTTACTCCTCGTTTCATGCTTTAGTCTGGAATAGACTAGATAAAGCACGCCAAGCAAGTTTTTCATTTCTTTTATAAAATACAAATTAGGATAGCTTTTGGACACTGACAAATTAGAAAGTGTGTGCATGTGGTGTGTGCTCTCATAATTCATGTGCTCTCAACCAATCAGAACAGAAGATTTATAACAATTATATTCATAAAGATATTGAAGAAAAAGAAAACGTGCGAGCGTGCTGTGTGCAGTCATAAAGCACGCACTCCTAACCAATCAGATTGCGTGATTTAGAGCAGTTATTTCATAAAGTCTGATTTAGTTGTGTTTACGTCTAGACCTCCAAGTCCTCCAAGGTTTGAAGAGGGAACAAGAATTATTGGTAAAAGAGCAGATGACTTGTGGTATCCAGGTAAGATGATTGGTTGTCCTGAGTTAAAAAGTGCACAGGGTGACCACAGAAGATTTCTTGCAATATATATTTTTTGCTTCATCAAAAGTATTTACATCATTGAATTCTTGTTCTACAGGTGAAATAATAAAAGTTGTAAAAGATCGTTACAATCAGGTATAGAAATGCTCCATATTGTAGAATAATTACTGGGAGGTGAATACTGAGGTTTAATTGGTTGAGATATTGTCAACATTTTGTTAGAGCTCTAAGCTGATGACACTTATATACAGGGAGTGCTGAAGATATAGAAAGCATTTGTGTGTTCTGCGCAGTAATAAAGCATGCAGAACTTGGTAGAACACAAGAGAATATTAGGAGAAGTACAATCCATTATACAGTGCTACGCGGTCCACATATTCACATCTTTGCATCATAATTACTGCTACCTAACATCTATTTTATCCCGGCCTGCTCTCAGTCTGACCTCTAGCTCAGCTAGTAGAGTATCAGTAGTACAATTCCGAAGGTCGTGGGTTCGATTCCCAGTGAGGTCAGAAATAAATTCGGAAAAATTAAGGGTCTTTCAACCAAATTGACATGTAACAAAACGACTAGCCAATTAACCAATTATAGCCATGGTTCTTCTTGATTCAGATGAATTTGGATTTTTAAAAAATCAATTAATTAGATGAGTATTAATAGTTTGTACCATTTTGTCACAGGTCAAGTTTAGGGTAAAATTTGACCAGGGCAACAGAGGTTTGTTACGATCGAATCACATTGCACTGGAAAGCAGCCCACCTCTAGATGTTCTGCATGTCGGCAGCAGGGTAGTAGGTAATGGTAACAATGTTATTTATGATTATAGTCCCCATATGAGGACTTCGTCACCGAGGGAAGTCTGATCATGTGAATTTTGCATAACTACACTTTTTGATATTCTACGAACTCAGAGATTTCAAGGGCTTTTGTGAAATTGTTTTTTTACTGCAGCAGGTCAAGAATATAAAAGGTACCAACTGATTATTTTTGATTGACGGCAGCGAAAGACCAACTTTCACGGTGCAGCTTGTCACTACTGAGTTTGCAGAATATTGAAAACCATATGTACAGTAGGATAGTTTCATGTTTCGGACAATCTGGTTATTGCCATCTGAGTATTGCATTAGTACTCTAGCATCAACCTTAATCAAACTTGTTAACTGTTATTACTATCAGACCTTCTACTTACTATCTCACCTCTGATTGGCTGACAAGATACAGCCAATTCTCAATAGGATAAAAAAAAATTATACAAACAATATATTTATCTTTGACCTTGCTCAACTTTATGCAATGATAGACTTACCTTGGGCATAATGTTTTCCCATTTCAGACCATGTGTCATTTCCTATAATATTATTTCTTTGTTTAACGGTTGCACATGTGAAGACACATGAATATGGATACAATTCAAACAAAGAATCTTATTCTCAAGACCATGTGTCATTCCCTAGAGTATCATTTCTTTGTTTAACAGTTGCGCATGAGAAGACACATGAATATGGATACAATTCAAACAAAGAATCTTATTCTCAAGACCATGTGTCATTCCCTAGAGTATCATTTCTTTGTTTAACAGTTGCACATGAGAAGACACATGAATATGGATACAACTCTAACAAAGAATCTTATTCTCAAGAGAATGGCACATGGTCTGAAACAAGAAACATTTTCATAAAGAAATAGTACTCAAGAGAATGACATGTGGTCTGAGATGTAAAACATAGCTGATGAAGAAAGAAATAATACTCAAGGGAATGACATGTGGTCTGAGATGCAAAACATAGCTGATGAAGAAAGAAATAATATTCAAGGGAATGACATGTGATCTGAGATGGGAAAACATTACTGATGAAGAAAGAAATAATACTCAAGGGAATGACATGTGGTCTGTGATGGGAAAACATAGCTGATGAAGAAATGAATGATACTCAAGGGAATGACATGTGGTCTGAGATGGGAAAACATAGCTGATGAAGAAATGAATAATACTCAAGGGAATGACATGTTTTCTCACATTGGAAAACATTATGCCCAAGGTCTATTGTTTATTAGATACTGTAGCATAGCAGACAGAGAACAAGGTTTATTCTAGTAAAAAATGATATTTAATGAACTGATACTAAATAACTGATTATTCGTAGCGTTAAGACCAAGAGAGACAGCAGACGAGGCTGCATCCTGGCGGGAAGCTAAAGAAGGTTACATGCATTTTCTTTTTGCAATTGTTTGACCACCCTCCCCTCCCCCACTACGTAATATGTGTTAGTACTACAATAAATAGGCACAGGTCTTATTGACCAGTACTATAGTCTGTAAGGTAACATAAGGGATGTTTATGCGTGTGTTTGTGGTGTCAGCATGCATGTGCTTTGTTTACTGTCACTCTTGTTGCACCTTGTTAAAATCACTGTAGAAAAAAAAGAATGGAATAATGATTCTAGTTTACTTAAAGGTAATTTACACAATGAAATCATATTTGTTTTCCACTGTGTGTGAACATCGTGCTAATGATGATTGTGTTTCAGGGCCATACGGCAAACTTGATGTGTTATATGCAGGAATAGTTGCCGAGATCTGTTGTACACAGAACAGTAACAGGTCAGTCTCATATTGCAACCTGTAGCTGTAATGTTTTGGCCGAATTATAGACAAGAAATATCAAACCCTAAAACAACCTCTGGGTTGATTTAAATCAGGGCACAGCTAATTCACAGAGCAAGCCCTGAAACCATGCCTGGGTTGATCTAAGTCAGGGCACGGCTAACTCACAGATTAAACTCTGAAATGACCTCTGGGCTGATCTAAGTCAGGGCATGGCTAAATCACTCATTTAACCAAGAAACAATGTCTGGGCTGTTCTATGTCAGGGCACTGCTAAATTATAACCTGACAATTGATCTTTTATTTCAGATTCCTAATCTTCTTTGATGATGGATTTGCTCAGTACCTTCCCCTACACAAACTGCATCATGTGTACCATACTGGTAGGTATAAATCCTTATGATCAACACACTGTGTTATCTTGGAGAGTCATATCTTGTTTGCTTATCAGGTGATAAAGTATGGAATGAAGTTGCTGAACATTCACAGGAGTTCATTCAAGAGTATTTGGAGGAATTCCCTAATGTATGTTACTTTACTGTATTACTGTATTATGAATATCTATCCAACCCATCCTATCCATCCATGTCATTACATCCTATCCATCCATGTCATTACATCCTATCCATCCATGTCATTACATCCTATCCATCCATGTCTTTACATCCTATCCATCCATGTCATTACATCCTATCCATCCATGTCATTACATCCTATCCATCTATGTCATTACATCCTATCCATCCATGTCATTACATCCTATCCATCCATGTCATTACATCCTATCCATCCATCTCATTACATCCTATCCATCCATCTCATTACATCCTATCCATCTATGTCTTTACATCCTATCCGTCCATCTCATTACATCCTATCCATCCATGCCATTACATCCTATCCATCCATGCCATTACATCCTATCCATCCATGTCATTACATCCTATCCATCTATGTCTTTACATCCTATCCATCCATGTCATTACATCCTATCCATCCATGTCATTACATCCTATCCATCCATGCCATTACATCCTATCCATCCATGCCATTACATCCTATCCATCCATGTCATTACATCCTATCCATCCATGTCATTACATCCTATCCATCCATATCATTACATCCTATCCATCCATGTCATTACATCCTATCCATCCATATCATTACATCCTATCCATCCATGTCATTACATCCTATCCATCCAACGCATTACATTTTATCCATCCATATCATTACATTCTATCCATCCATGTCATTACATCCTATCCATCCATGTCATTACATCCTATCCATCCATGTCATTACATCCTATCCATCCATGTCATTACATCCTATCCATCCATATCATTACATCCTATCCATCCATATCATTACATCCTATCCATCCATGTCATTACATCCTATCCATCCATGTCATTACATTTATCCATCCATGTCATTACATCCTATCCATCCATGTCATTACATCCTATCCATCCATATCATTACATCCTATCCATCCAACGCATTACATTTTATCCATCCATATCATTACATTCTATCCATCCCATTCCATTTCATTCCAATCGCACACCCAATTCATCTATCCCAACCTATCCATTCTATTCCATCCATCCATCCATCCGTCCATCCGTCCATCCATCCATCCATCCATCCATCCATCCATCCAAACACGCAATCATCCATCTGTCTTTTAATCCTGCCTTCATCTATCTATCTATCTATCTATCCATCCATCCATTTCTTCTTCTAAAGCTCTTCCATTCCTTCGATACGCCCATTCTTCATGTTCCATTTATCTATTAATGTCTTTATTATTATTATCATTAGAGACCGATGGTTTTTCTCAAGACAAACCAATGGGTCAAGACAGAGTGGAGGGGCAAATGGTAATAATATTGATTATCATTAATATAACTATTTATAATTATTTTAATTACTGTTATTGTAAAGCTTGAAAGATTTTTTTACATGTGTGCTATATAAAGGTAAGAATAATTATTATTAATATTATTATTTACTATACCAATATATAGATAACAGTTCACATACTAGTACAGCATATGAGTGACAGATCTGGATTTTGAAATGGGGGTTCCTATAATGCTATTACCTTCAATAATGAACATTTTTGACAATACAAAGGGGGTTAGGGATTGGTGGGAGGTTCCCCCAGATACCCTACTGCATACTTACTCTTATCTTTGTATTGTTTTAGGCTCAAGGCTAAAGTGATGCAAGTAGACTGTAGTCTGGTTAAGGTAATAGCCATCTGTTTACCTTTATTTTTAAACATTCATTATTATTATTGTGTACTACTTTAAGTGACATTCTTCACTTGTCTCCCCCTCCCTACTGACCTACATAATATATACCTATTTTAAAAACATTGTTGGTCTAAGATCTGAAATCTAGGACTGAGTAGCAGGCAGTAAAATGTAATATATCCACAGCCGAATAACATAGTTTCCTCTTAGATTTGAATGTGAAGCATGGCCTTTGAGTTAGAAATGTGTGGGGTTTTTTTGTATATTAGCCAGAAAATGTAAAAGCCAAAACTTCTGTTTGGTCTAAGATGGCCCATTTAAGATCTCATATATGTTATATTAACCTGTTTGACCTGTTTGTGTTTGTGTCATTAGATGTTATTTCAGGTGGATAACCGGTCAGAATGGATCTACAGAGGTTCTACTCGTCTTGAACCACTGTACAAAGCTTTGGTAAGCAGGATAATACTGCAGCTATCAGTACTTTTTTCACCTTTTTAACCCTCCACCTTTTATGAATTTTAATGTGAATTGTGTGCGCAAAAAGTGAATAAGAAGGAGCATTAAAGATTTTGGAACTATGCTCACATTTCGAACATTAACTTAGAGTTGTACCCATTAGTCATTATAAATAACATGTATAGCATGTGAGGCTCAGTGGTACATTGTTACCATGCTTGTATCGTCTAAACCACAGGTGGATGGTAAAATCTCAAACTCAAAGAAGAACAAAAGGCAGCGCAAGGCTCCCCAGAATTCAGATGAACCATACGTGGACATGAGATTAACCAGCCCTCACTTTGGCTTCTCTTTGTACAGCAAAACTGATCCCAAAGGTACTGTAGACCACTAGACCATTTTACCTTGGGTCTTGGGTGTAATGTTTTCATATAACAGAGTTAGAGTTGTATCCATATTCATGTGTCTTCTCATGTGCAACCATTAGACAAAGATATGATACTCTAGGGAATGACACGTGGTCTTGAGAATAAGATTCTTTGTTAGAGTTGTATTGATATTCATGTGTCTTCTCATGTGCAACTGTTAAACAAAGAAATGATACTCTAGGGAATGACACGTGGTCTGGAGAATAAGATCCTTTGTTAGAGTTGTATCCATATTCATGTGTCTTCTCATGTGCAACTTTTAAACAAAGAAATGATACTCTAGGGAATGACACATGGTCTTGAGAATAAGATTCTTTGTTAGAGTTGTATCCATATTCATGTGTCTTCTCATGTGCAACTGTTAAACAAAGAAATGATACTCTAGGGAATGACACATGGTCTTGAGAATAAGATTCTTTGTTAGAGTTGTATCCATATTCATGTGTCTTCTCATGTGCAACTGTTAAACAAAGAAATGATACTCTAGGGAATGACACATGGTCTTGAGAATAAGATCCTTTGTTAGAGTTGTATCCATATTCATGTGACTTCTCATGTGTAACCGCTAAACAAAGAAATGATACTTAAGGGAATGACACATGGTCTGAAATAGGAAAACATTACGCTCAAGGTAAAAGGGCTGTATTAATTTAAAAATTGTCCTTACACTGAATGGTGGATGATTTTTTCATTCTTGAACAACATTCATCTTTGTTATTCTCTTGACAATAGAGGTTTTGTACCATCAGATGACGGCAGCCATGTTAGATGGCAGGAACAATACAACCGTTTTACATGAGAAAGAATTCAATTCCCAAGAGCAAAGGGATTTTATTGTTCTACCATCTAACCACAGGAAGCCCACAGGCACATGATGGTGCAAAACCTCTGTAAAAATAAAATCCTTTCATATCTAGAATCTCATCCATGTCGTCAGGCTGTTTGATACAATTCCTACAATTGTGTAACAATTCCAGGTAAAAAACAAGAGGAATCAGAAAGAAATAGGAATCAGACTGTAAAACAAGTAGTGCAAGGAGCACAGGTGAATATTAACCTTGCTGTGTATTACAACTCTTCAGTCATTCTCCTTGACCTAATTAACCTTCAAAGGTTCTCTTATTTTCCTACCTCCCTTTTCAAATACTAACAGACCTAACTATGTTCTAATTCAATCTGTGAGTTAGCCGTGCCCTAACTTAGATCATCCCAGAGGTTGTTTCAGGGTTCAATCTGTTAGTTAGCCGTGTCCTAACTTAGATCAGCCCAGAGGTTGTTTCAGGGTTCAATCTGTGAGTTAGCCATGCCCTGACTTAGATCAGCCCAGAGGTTGTTTCAGGGTTTGAAGACCATTTGAGGGTTTTCATCTTTGGTTTAGTTTAACTAACATTTAATCTTGATGTTCATTGAAGGGTTCAACCAGATCGTCTTCAGGTGGACAAAGTTTGTCTCAAACTAGCAGCCAGGTTGAGCAGAACACTTCAAGAGAATCTGACACAACAGCAAACAAAGCGTCAAGAACATCAACAAACAACACTACATTATCTACAAGGGATACTACTCGCCCATCAAGAGAACCTGGAATCAAACTAAGTACAAGCAAACATACGATAGGAACTAATACAACCAGCATTACACCCAGCATTACACCAAACACAACAACACATAAAACAATAGGTACAAACACCAACAGGAGCACAGCACCTAGAACTGTACTACCAAGCAACCAAGGAATACACATGCCGTCAGACACTAAGAGAATGGCGATACTGAGAAATATACTTCCAAGCAACCAAGGGATGACGAACATGACTGGTAAAACAACTATGAGCTTTACAAGTATGTACATCTCGTTGTAGCTGATATTATTTTACTCTTGTGTGCTAGGTTTTGAATTCTCAGTTTCTCATGTTCATGTGTTTCAGTGAAGGTGTGGAATTTCAAAGTGCATTGAAGAAATTTTGCATTCTTTACTTTACTTATCAAATTGAGCTGATCCTCGCAGTATAACAAGCAACTTATGCAGCTGCTAATTGAAAAACTCAGAAAAAATTCTGAGTCTTCATTCTTTACTTCATTGTTGGTCATTATTTGTAAATTGTTTAAATGATTATGTTGTTGAAAATCAAGGATAGTGTAACAGAAGAACCCTTACCTCTCACCTCTGGGTCTCTACTTCAATAATTGCTGGACTCAGCTTTACAAGTGAAGAAAGGTTGCTGGGTCTCTCCCTTCAATCAAGGATTTTCTCTTATTTATCTCTGGTTTACACCCTCCATAAAACTTAACACATGAATTTTCGATTTCAACTGTGAGCTTATAAGCTGTGCCTGGATCAGCTTCATAGGTTGTTTAAGAGCATCATTGACAACATGTGAATGCTGAGTGATAAAAAACAACAACATGATATGGAACACCTTTCTTTGTTTCAGGAGCCAACAACAGTTGTTCTGTTCCAGACAGTACTGTTAGTATTGGCTGGTCAAACTCTCCAATGATAAACCATACCCTTGATGACAGCACGGCATCCATCATACAAGCAAGTACCATGAGAAAGAGAACCACGGCAGGACTGAGTATGTCTTGGTGCCGTACACTAATAATCTGATTATACTGTTACTGGGATGTGGTTGATTGTTCTACTTTATCTTTCAGTTACCAAGAACAACTTCAATCATGTTGGTGCAAATGTGGTGACGTTTGGTGCTGATAGTACTGGCGTCATGACAAGTAAAATGGTTAATAATGGAGCTGTGTCAGTCATGTCTCCTGTCATGAATAAACTGGTTAGTGTCTGTCTGTCTATCTGTCTGTTTATCTGTCTGTCTGTCTGTCTGTTTTTCCTTTCTGTCTGTCTATCTGTCTGTTTATCTGTCTGTCTGTCTGTTTGTCCTGTCTATCTGACTGTCTATCTGTCTGTCTGACTGTCTATCTGTCTGTCTGTCTGTCTGTCTGTCTGTCTTAATTTAAAATTTAAAAAATTTAAATTTAATTAAAAAACTAGATGCATATCTGCAAGAACTCGGGCTTCATAGCATTTCTTTGAAAGCCCGAGTAATTACCATTACTATTTTCCATTGCTTGTCACTCGTATTTTTCATTCTTATTTGTTCTCATATTTCATTCATTCTCATTCAGAAGTGGGAAGCGCCATGGAAGCAGCGTCTTTCCGATGTAAATATCATAAAGGAATCTCTACACAAACCTGTGCTGAGCAACTCTAAACACGATGCTGCAGCACTGATACAAGAACGGCTTCAGGAGGAAAAGAAACAATTGCATGTATCAAGACCCCTGCCAGAAATAACACCACTTATCCCTAAACCTGCAATACTGGGTGAGTATTAACCTGCAATACTGGGTGAGTATTAACCTGCAATATTGGGTGAGTATTAACCTGCAATACTGGGTGTGTATTAACCTGCAATACTGGGTGAGTATTAACCTGCAATACTGGGTGAGTATTAACCTGCAATACTGGGTGAGTATTAACCTGCAATACTGGGTGAGTATTAACCTGCAATACTGGGTGAGTATTAACCTGTGCGAAATGTAAGGTAGCTGTAGTGTACTCTACTCACCTCTGGGGTCTTAATTCAATTCCTGCACTCAGCATCACGTGCAAGTAGAGTTTGTTAGGTCTTTTCATCTCTCCAAAAGGGTTCAATCTGTGAGTTAGCCATGCAGTGACATTAGATCAGCCCAGAGGTTGTTTCAGGGTGTTGATGAAAGTTTTTTCCCATGTTTTCCAGGTCCCCATAAGTGCGGTAAACATTGTGGTCAAACAAAACAAGTTGATATCAAAGAAAAATCCAAGCATAACATGTTGTCTCTGCCACTGATGCTCAACTGGAAAAGGTACCACCATGTCGCTATTAACAACCATATCCCTATTGACAACCATGTCCCTATTGACAACCATGTCCCTATTGACAACCATGTCGCTAATAACCATGTCGCTAATGACAACCATGTCGCTAATGACAACCATGTCGCTAATGACAACCATGTCGCTAATGACAACCATGTCGCTAATAACCATGCCGATAATGACAACCTTGTCACTTATGACAACCATGTTGCTAATGACAACCATGTCGCTAATGACAACCATGTGGCTAATAACCATGTCGATAATGACAACCATGTCGCTAATAACAACCATGTTGCTAATGACAACCATTTCACTAATGACAACCATGTCGCTGCTGACAACCATGTCGCTAATGACAACCATGTCACTGCTGACAACCATGTCGATAATGACAACCATGTCGCTGCTGACAACCATGTCGCTAATGACAACCATTTCACTAATGACAACCATGTGACTATTGACAACCATTTCACTAATGACAACCATGTGACTATTGACAACCATTTCACTAATGAC
The DNA here is from genome assembly GCA_011057435.1 of Actinia equina. Classification (NCBI taxonomy): domain Eukaryota; kingdom Metazoa; phylum Cnidaria; class Anthozoa; order Actiniaria; family Actiniidae; genus Actinia; species Actinia equina. The sequence continues at coordinate 45,605 of WHPX01000295.1, forward strand.
AACCATGTGACTATTGACAACCATTTCACTAATGACAACCATGTGACTATTGACAACCATTTCACTAATGACAACCATGTGACTATTGACAACCATGTCGCTAATGACAACCATGTCGCTAATGACAACCATGTCGCTAATGACAACCATGTCGCTAATGACAACCATGTCGCTAATGACAACCATGTCGCTAATGACAACCATGTCGCTAATGACAACCATGTTGCTAATGACAACATTGTTGCTAATGGCAACCAAGTGGCTGAAATGGGGAAAGCTGCAAAGCATAGAAGGTCTCTTGACAAAACAGTGCATGCATTCCAACAGCAGCATGATATCATTGCAATATAGCATATTAAGCTTATAACGCATGGCACAAGCTTTGGAGAGGACAGCTAGCTTGTGTGAGCAGTGCTTTAATAAGGCAATGTTTGTTATCATTGTATCTTAGAGAAATAACTAAACGTCATCCAAGAAGCAAGAAAGAAATTTATTACCGTGCACCCTGTAACAAAAGACTGGTAAGATATGTACTGTAATAGATCTAACTCACACATCACGTCATCACTACTAGTGTTTCTAATAGTATTACTGTGCACACTGTAACAAAAGACTGGTAAGATATGTACTGTAATAGATCTAACTCACACATCACGTCATCGCTACTAGTGTTTCTAATAGTATTACTGTGCACCCTGTAACAAAAGACTGGTAAGATATGTACTGTAATAGATCTAACTCACACATCACGTCATCACTACTAGTGTTTCTAATAGTATTACCGTGCAGCCTGTAACAAAAGACTGGTAAGATATGTACTGTAATAGATCTAACTCACACATCACGTCATCGCTACTAGTGTTTTTAATAGTAATATTTGTTTTGTTTTGCTCAGAGATCTATTGCTGATGTTGGAAGATACTGTAAGTATACCAGGAGTTTAGCTTGTATACTATGCTAATAATATGAGTTCTGATTGGCTGTTTGAGAGGGCTGTATTTTCTCTGCACGCAGTTTGCCATATGAACATGGGCATGGGATAAGGGATTGCTAAATAAGTGGACAATAATATTAAAGTAAGATAAATAAATATTAGTCATTTGCTGCATTACTAAATAATGGCCTCAGTCAATATATTCAAGACCTTGAGTACAGTTTATCCCTACATATCTGGACTTCCTGGCCTGTAAATAACATATACAATAAATATATCTCCTTCAACATAATGAGATATTCTAATGTGCTAATATCTTGTCTGTTATAGTGACGCTAACAGGCACCAGTAACGTGACTATTGACCAGTTCTGCTTTGATCCTGATATTTCCTGCGCAGATAAACCAATCAATACAAAAGTGAGTTGAAGATTATACTATATATATATATTATATATCTTTGGGATTTTTTCAAAGGGGTCAAGATGTCATCTACTAAACTCTAAACATTCACCAGTCTCACATTAATGTCCATTTATTATTAATTATTATTATTAATTATTGGCTTGTTATTAAGTGTTTTATTGTTGACTGTAGAATATCCTCTTACCTGATATCTCCCATGGAGCAGAAACTGTTAGTATATCTGTAAGTATTATTTGTCATTATTAGAGATAATTAGCAGTATTTTTATCTGTTTATATTTAAAGGGACTCTGAGGTGCCAGACAGATCATAGCTTAAAATGTACATCAAACCTTGTTGATTTTGAAAATCGAAATGAAAATTCCATGAAATGCGTTTTTTGGGATGATATCGTCCGTCAAAGTTGCAAAATGACTTAAGCTGGGCTCCCTGTGGAATATCGCGGATTTGACTCCAGACTCCACAGACTCCATCTGTGCCAAAGTTTTTCTTTAACTACGCTTCTTTGTTATTTAAAGTTAGTTAGCTACTTAAGTGAACAACTTGCAGATTAATTTATAGCCTTATAGCCTCATAATCTTATAGCCTTGATAATGGAGTCAGTATGACTTTGAAATGTGGGGTTCTTTCACCAGGTTTTACTTGCTTATGATAAAGAAGTAGCTGGCATAATGGAGTCAGTATGACTCTATGCCTCTCCTTCAAGTTAGGTAACTCTGTAATGTTGTTTCAGGTCTTGAATGAACACGATACCAGTTTCCCCCCGCCCATTGACTATGTGAGTGATAGAATCCTATCCGAGGGTGTCAGCATCGTAACAGACCCAGGCTTCCTGGCTTGCTGCGACTGTACTGATAACTGTCAGGTAAACAACTCAGTTACTTAAAACTTCTAGTAATATTGCTTTTTCTGTAGATAGACATAACGTTTTCCCATTTCTGAGCATGTGTTGTTCTCTTGGGAACAAGATTTGATGTTAAATTGATGTTCACGTTAATCCCAATCCAAAAGGGCCTGTCATCTTATGTTTTTTTTTTTGTGGTTTTTTTTTTTTTTTTTTTTGCATAACATGTACAAGTTGTTGCACCTATTGCAATAGTCTTTAGTGTGGAGTTCATGCGCCTCAAAATATTAGAGTGGAGAGTGCTGCCTTTGACTAAAAATATGTACAAATGTTTAGACCTTCACCCTACTGTAGCTTGGATGGCCAATTGAAGTGATAGTCCCATATCAGAGACATTGAACATAGATGACCAAAAGTTCATCACTACTAGGTTGAGACTGTCACATGTTAAGACCTTCACCCTACTGTAGCTTGGACAGCCATTGAAATGACAGTCCCATATCAGAGACATTGAACATTGATGGCATAGGTTTGAACTGTCATGTGTAACCCTCTAAATAAAACACTGCTACTTACAATTGGCATCAGTGCCTGCCTCTTAGATCCTTGTCACAAAGTATCTATCTTTGTCTTCAGGATAAGTCCAAGTGCTCATGTGCACAGTTGACAATATCAGCAACAGCAGCTGTTGATGGAAAAGAAGACATTGAAGCAGGTTATGAGTATCGTAAACTAATGGACTGTGTGCCGACAGGGTAAGTCAGTCCTCTCATCTGTCACATTTTATCCATGCCACTATACGGCCCTTGATTGTTAATCATCTTAGAATGTTTGTTTGTTTTGTCGTTGCAGTATTTATGAGTGTAATCAGAATTGTGCTTGTTCAAGTCAATGTTTTAACCGCGTGGTTCAGAATGGTATTGGACTGAGACTACAAGTGTTTAAGACTGAGAATCGTGGATGGGGACTGAGGACCTGTGATGATATTCCTATTGGGACATTCATTTGTACATACTCTGGACAAGTCATGAATGAAGATGTGAGTTTCATCTCATCAATCCATCTTTCCCTTCCATCCCATCTATCCATCCTTCCATCCCTTCCATCCCATCTATCAATCCATCCTTCCATCCCATCCATCCATCCCATCCATCCATCCATCCATCCCATCTATCAATCCATCCTTCTATCCCATCCATCCATCCATCCATCCATCCATCCACCCACCTATCCATCCAACCATCATTCCGCACATCCATCCACCCACCTTTTCAACTATTCATCTATCCATTTATCGAACCAACCATCCAACAATCCACCTGTCCATCCACCCATCTATCCATTCATTCTTTCACCCATCCACCCATTGTCTAGATACTGTTCAGCTGTCATATACAATGCTTTGAAATTCCAATGCATTAACATAGCAAGCATAGTATACAAATGTTTGTTGCTTGTTTTGTACTTTGAAGATGGCCAACAAAGAAGGCAGAGACTTTGGAGATGAATACCTGGCTGAACTGGACCACATTGAAGTAGTTGAAAAGATCAAAGAGGGTTATGAATCCAGTGTGTCAGACATAGAAGATGACAGTGTTATACTGAAGACATTAGATGGTGGGTCTAGTGGATGCAGTGATAATGGGTAAGTAATGGTGATGGTGATGATAATGATGGTGATGGTGATGATGGTGATGGTGATGGTGATGGTGATGGTGATGGTGATGGTGAGATGATGGTGATGATGATGATGGTGATGATGAGATGATGTTGGTGGTAATGATGATGGTGATGGTGATGGTGAGATGATGGTGATGGTGATGGTGATGGTAATGATGATGGTGATGGTGATGGTGATGGTGAGATGATGGTGATGATGGTGGCGATGGTGATGGTGATGGTGAGATGATGGTGATGATGATGATGGTGATGATGAGATGATGTTGGTGAGATAATGATGGTAATGATGGTGATGGTGAGATGATGATGGTGAGATGATGATGATAATGATGATGGTAATGATGACAATGATGATGATGGTAATGATGATGATGATGGTGATGGTGGTGATAATGTGCTTGATACAGTGTCTATTTTACTATCACCAGGTTCATGTCTGATAGTGATATATCATCAGACATTGATTCAGTCATCAGTGACAACTCTAGTCTGTATGAACCAGTCTATTGTGATACAGTTACAACTAAATCAGTAAGTACCTTCAAAGAACTCAATGATCAATGCAGCCTCCTCTATCAGACCTTCAAATGATTGACTTTTCTATTGAATTTGTTTCTCAGAAAAGTCAAAGAAAGGAAGCCAAAAAACAAAGGTATGAAACTATTATGGCTGGGGAGGGGTGGGTAGGGTGGATTGTACTCTGTAATACCCCTAGTATTGTTGATGTGGGAGGGGTGGGTAGGGTGGATTGTACTTTGTATTACACCAAGTATTGTTGGTTTGGGAGGGGTGGGTAGGGTGGATTGTACTCTGTAATACACCAAGTGTTGTTGATATGGGAGGGGTGGGTAGGGTGGATTGTACTCTGTTATACACCAAGTATTAATGTGGGAGGGGTGGCTAGGGTGGATTGTACTCTGTAATACCCCAAGTATTGTTGATGTGGGAGGGGTGGGTAGGGTGGATTGTACTTTGTATTACACCAAGTATTGTTGGTTTGGGAGGGGTGGGTAGGGTGGATTGTACTCTGTAATACACCAAGTATTGTTGATGTGGGAGGGGTGGGTAGGGTGGATTGTACTCTGTAATACACCAAGTATTGTTGATGTGGGAGGGGTGGGTAGGGTGGATTGTACTCTGTAATACCTCAAGTATCCTATCAGGCAGCGTTGATATTCCATGTTTGTTAATCAGTGCTGTAAACACAAGCCAATCAAAAGATGATGCAGTTATCATCAAAGAAGATGGAAAGATGTTTAGAGTCAGCATGGCAGATGAAAGGTAAGTTATAGCAATCAAACTGCGTTCATTCTACTCCTGCTTAAGTACCACACACAAGCTAGTCAAACTAGAATAGAACCAACAAGAATGTCTTTGCACTCATACACTCACTACAGCTATAACATGACTATATCTGTTGTGTGATTGGTTGTTGCAGGTATGTGGTCGCATCTTCTAGTAATACTGGATCCATTGTGTTGAGAAGAATCAGTGTACCATCTGAAGATACAACAAACCATCAGTCTAATGGTGGGTACAAATACACACGGCACACGGCACACAAACAAACAAGTCTAAACACAGACAGACACACACACAAACAAACAAGTCTAAACACAGACAGTCACACACAAACAAACAAGTCTAAACACAGAGACAGTCACACACAAACAAACAAATCTAAACACAGACAGACACACACACAAACAAACAAGTCTAAACACGGATACAGTCACACACACAAACAAACAAGTCTAAACACAGAGACAGTCACACACAAACAAACAAGTCTAAACACAGACAGTCACACACAAACAAACAAGTCTAAACACAGAGACAGTCACACACAAACAAACAAGTCTAAACACAGAGACAGTCACACACACAAACAAACAAGTCTAAACACAGAGACAGTCACACACACAAACAAACAAATCTAAACACAGAGACAGTCACACACACAAACAAACCAGTCTAAACACAGAGACAATCACACACAAACAAACAAGTCTAAACACGGAGACAGTCACACACACAAACAAACAAGTCTAAACACAGACAGACACACACACAAACAAACAAGTCTAAACACAGACAGACACACACACAAACAAACAAGTCTAAACACGGAGACAGTCACACACACAAACAAACAAGTCTAAACACAGAGACAGTCACACACACAAACAAACAAGTCTAAACACAGAGACAGTCACACACAAACAAACAAGTCTAAACACGGATACAGTCACACACAAACAAACAAGTCTAAACACAGAGACAGTCACACACACAAATAAACAAGTCTAAACACAGAGACAGTCACACACACAAACAAACAAGTCTAAACACAGAGACAGTCACACACAAACAAACAAGTCTAAACACAGAGACAGTCACACACACAAACAAACAAGTCTAAACACAGAGACAGTCACACACAAACAAGTCTAAACACGGAGACAGTCACACACACAAACAAACAAGTCTAAACACAGAGACAGTCACACACAAACAAGTCTAAACACGGAGACAGTCACACACACAAACAAACAAGTCTAAACACAGAGACAGACACACACACAAACAAACAAGTCTAAACACAGAGACTGTCACACACACAAACAAACAAGTCTAAACACAGAGACAGTCACACACAAACAAACAAGTCTAAACACGGAGACAGTCACACACACAAACAAACAAGTCTAAACACAGACAGACACATACACAAACAAACAAGTCTAAACACAGACAGACACACACACAAACAAACAAGTCTAAACACGGATACAGTCACACACACAAACAAACAAGTCTAAACACAGAGACAGTCACACACACAAACAAACAAGTCTAAACACAGAGACAGTCACACACAAACAAACAAGTCTAAACACGGATACAGTCACACACAAACAAACAAGTCTAAACACGGAGACAGTACTGACACAGAAAAACTTGAAGACAGACAGACAGACACCTTGATGGGCTTATGGACAGACATATAATCTTGTTAAATATATATATCTACTGCTTAACATAATAGTAATGTTTTTTTTCTGATTCCAATGTCTCCCCGTCAAGACCCGTCTGGTGACCCCCCTCCAATGCCATGTGAACCCACAGTCATCGATCTGACCAGCAGCGATGAAGATGAATCCATCAGTTTTCCTATAGAAACCCATAATAAACAATCTGCTGATGATGGTGGTGATGGTGGTGATGATGATGGTGACGTTAAAAGCACCTCCAAACCCTCCAGTTGTTTCGGAGATCATTTTGATCTATGCTTAGACATATCTACGGAAAGCACCGAGTCATGTGACATGGACCAAGACCAAGGTGACGTGACTGATACGGCAGTCTCGTCCCAGGACATTGATGGTTCTGCTAGTGATGAGGAATTACCTCACAATAGTTGTCATGACAACAGTGATGTCAGAATGGACTCAACCAAAGAAAGTGATAATATGGACTTGAATGACAAGACCTCTGATGGAAGTCACAAGGGAGATACGAGTACTGATAGTAAGAATAATATAGAAATATCATTAGGGGCGTTAGACAATACAAAGAAAATCCCTGATAGTAATACGGATGAGAATCTATCTACAAAAACACTAGCCAAGAATGACTGTGATGTTAAGCATGATAAACCAATATCTGAGGAGAATGACTTTAAGGTTAACAGTGGTGATCATGGTAGTCATGGTAACAGTAACCACGACAATGATAAAAGCAGTGAGAGTCAAAGTGAACATGGCGATGTAGACAGTAACCATGACAACAGTAAAGGACAAGTTGATAATGAAAAGGAGGTTGCTATTAGTGACCAGGAACTGAATATGGATGTTGACGAGAAGAAAAGAGATACATTCAATCACGTGACAGTCAATCATGATCAGCAGTCATCATCGGCATCATCAGATGATAATGTACCACCGTTGATGTCAGCTGATGATTTAAGCAAACTTGCTGCTCAACTCCATCAACCTGATGAAGAACCTCCAAAACTAACCAAAATGGAATGTGGACTTCGACTGACTGACTTGAAAGATACGATAACAAAACTACAATCGCGTGGTGTAGCATTAGACGGTGTGAGCCCTGAGACTGTCCAGGAGAGTACCTCTTCGTTTGAAGATCTTCCTTTGTTCCCAGAATCTTCTAGTTGTGATGTCGAGTCATTTCCTCCATCTCCTGCAAGTACAGACTCTGATTCCTCTGTTACTGATTCCATTGAGAAATCTTCTGATGGTTCTCGCCACCGCAATGTTCGTGTTAAAAGCAATTCTAATGGACGTCGGGCAAGAAGGTTCATTGTAACACTCCAGAAAAACGGTAATTCTATTGATATGTACGTGGTTTGTGTAGCGTGTGACAAACGGTAATTCTATTGATATGTACGTGGTTTGTGTAGCGTGTGACAAACGGTAATTCTATTGATATGTATGTGGTTTGTGTAGCGTGTGACAAACGGTAATTCTATTGATATGTACGTGGTTTGTGTAGCGTGTGACAAACGGTAATTCTATTGATATGTACGTGGTTTGTGTAGCGTGTGAGGTGTGATGTCACTGGATAGTGTTGATGTTAACATCCTTAGTAATCATATTATTGTAGGAATCAAAAGATCTGCAAGTCCCAGTATGACTGGAGACCACCCTGTCAAGAAGCCAACAACAAGGAGCTTGTTTGACGAGGAACATTGCTACGTGATTGATGCCAAAGCGTACGGCAACTGTGGCCGTTATTTGAATGTAAGTACATGTCACTACTGGCTTTGCTAATGCTCACTCAATAGCTAATATCCTTCTATATGATGGGAAGCACGGGTGGCGTAGCTGTAAGCTCGCTCACCTCTAACCAATGCGACCCAGGGTTGAGCCCCTGTCTTGATGTCGTGTGTGAGTCATTCGTTGGTTTTCTCCTGTGCTTCGAAGGTTTTTCTCGGGGTTTCCTTTCTCCACAAAAATCAACTTCCAAATTCTAATTCGATGTAAAGGTTGCCTTGTTATTGGGTCCTAGACATGTAAGGGTTTTACGAATATCCTTTTTTATTCCATGTGTTCTGTTTTGATTTACAGCATAGCTGTTCTCCTAACTTGTTCGTCCAGAATGTGTTTATCGACACCCACGACTTACGGTTCCCTCGTGTTGCTTTCTTTGCTCAGCAGTAAGTATTCCAGTATTCCATCTTATATTATGACGTCATTGGTTCTTGATTGGCTAACAATCTCGTGGTTATTTTTAGTAACATTTCTGCTGGTTCCGAGTTAACATGGGATTACATGTACGAAGTTGGCAGCGTCCAAGATAAAGTCCTTCGCTGTTACTGCGGATCTTCTCAATGTCGTGGAAGATTATTATGATCTCATCTTTACACTACCCTCCCACAGACTTGACCAATCCCTGCCCCACCGTCCCCTCCCTAGTAAAGTCAATTCACTGTTCTTTGGAGTACAGTATGTACATATGTATGTCATGAACAAGGGTTTTTAGTTAATCTAATGTGATACGAATGTATAATAATGTATAGAGTATCATGGACACCAATAGCCAAACTGCTGAACAATATTCTTTCAGAGTTTGGATCTGAACATTTTTAGACGTTTTTTGTATTTTTTGAGCATTTTTTAGCTCTGAAAAGACTATTTTTTATTTTAGCATGTGTAGAATACAATATTGACATCCCTTCATGAACGTCATTCACTGGTTTATTACCCATAAAGCATGTGGGTCATTTCAGAGGAGGATCCAGGGGTGGTAAAAGGGATGACTAGTTACCCCCCCTTTTGATCACATTTCTCAGTATATCATTAGTATATCGTTAGTAACAGTCACGCCCCCTTTACCTCGAATTCCTGGTAAAACCAAGTAACAGTCACCCCCCTTTACCTCCAATTCCTGGTAAAACCAAGTAACAGTCACGCCCCCTTTACCTCGATTTCCTGGTAAAACGTAAAACGATGTATCTATACGTACTTTGTATTGGAATAACATATTTTGTTGGTCGTATTTTGTTAATGTTTTTGTTTGCTTGGGAATGATTTGTGTTCAGTAACCCGACAAAGAATCTCAGAAGTATTCCATACAACAATTAGTCATTCTGGGTCAAGGTGCCAGTCATTGCAGTGCATTGTGGGGCTGTTTAGGGGACATTTAATTCCAAGATGGCGTCTATCTCTTCCTGTAAAACATTCTGAAAATTAACGAAAATGCACTGCATAGCCCACTCAACCCAGTTTTCTCCACAATCTCTGAATGACTAATACGTACCTTAGTATTCTCACTGCATACATAATTGGCGTGTCACGTACGAATTTAGCAACCCCCCATATATGGACATTGGAGTTTGCGCAGTGCAGGTGTAATGCTTTGCGACCCCTGCATATATAAGCACCACACCCAGATCCTTGAATCATTCCGTCGAAAGCTGCCAAAGGAGAGCCTTGTAGAAGATTCACTCATCCAACCGTCACCAGCTAACATGGCTAACATCCCTCCTCTTCCTGGCCCAATGCCCACCATCCCAGCACCAGTCGCTCCAGCTTTAGCATCACCGGCAGGATTTGCACCAGCCGCTGCTCAAGAACCAGCAGTTGAAGTAGGAAACGCACCAAATGAGGTATAAATGAGGTTGGGAGCCGGGGTTCGTACGTCGTCCTATTGCGTTGCGGATTAGTAGTGTTCTGCGTTTACTGCCCCCCTAGTTTAATGGCTATCTCCTAAGTTAGCAGTTTCGCAGTTGCCCTGGTTGAACTCGTCTTTATGCTGTATAAGTCTAGGTTAGTTTGGTGTCACGGCTTTGTTCGCTCTATTTTATATTCTCGTTTAGCTCGTTACGCGTCAGTTATTTTTGTATATATTATATATTTTTTGTAAGTTACTTGCCCGGTTCTTTTTCTTTACGTTTCCTATAGTTCTATCGCCATCCTTTATAGTTAGTTTCGTTTTCGCACGCGTTCCTTCGGGCTCTACGCATTTCGACCCATAGTTTAAGTTCGGTTTTGCACTTAGTTTTTTCTATTCACCCTTTTCCATCTAGTGTTAGAATTAGTGTCATGGCTTGGTTCACTATATTACCCTATTTTTGTTTACCTCGTTAGTTCATTTAGTATCGCGGTGTTATTTCCCTCGAGTGTGCCTTTGTCTTTACGTGTCCGGTCCTAGCTGTTTTCATTTCTCGCGTTCTTGTCGGTCCATGTATCGCACGTATTTACTTTTGCTGTCTCGGTTTGTTTTCGCTTTCTACTTTTGACATTTCTGCAGCAGATGTATACCCAAAATTAATTCCTAAACACCAAAACCTATTTATTCCTATACAAAAAAATATGTCCTGCAGTTGTAGCTGCAAAGAGAAAATGTTCTTCACTACCTGTGAGGATAAAATGTGCGGTTGGGAACCTAAAGGAGTCAATAAAAATAGCGTGTTCGTGGGCGTGGCTTTGCGTGCTATTGAAAATACCACAATCTATAATATTCAATACATTTCCTACTTCGTATTCGACGTTCGTTTCCTCCTTCCACATTTTTGCATCATTAAGCGTAGTCTAGTTTTCATTTGCTCACATCTTGTCATTTCCAACCCTATCCCCTACGTTGATCCGGAGGGCTACCTCTGCTTCCACCCGGACATATTCAAAATATTCTCACTGCACACATAATTGTAGTGTCACGTACGAAGTTAGCAACCCCCATATATGGACATTGGAGTTTGCGCAGTGCAGGTGTAATGCTTTGCGACCCCTGCATATATAAGCACCACACCCAGATCCTTGAATCATTCCGTCGAAAGCTGCCAAAGGAGAGAGTAGAAGATTCACCCCACCCACCTCCCCTGGTGACGGTTTACGGCGCATCGCATGCTCATTGCCAGCAGTCGCGGTCACCTTCCATATCTTAATTGCCGTGACTCGGTAATGAGTATGCAGTGAGGATAAAATACTATACTTGATATAATTGATGCTAAACCTGCAATCACCCTGCCTGATGTGATACACAGTCATTCTTACAATAACTTACAAATTTCTCGCGCACTGATTGGTTATGTTTTATCATCAAATATAAAATATTGAGATATAACGCGCGCGCTGATTGGCTGGCTACCGTGTTTATATAAGAGGACAATATTTTATAAAAGCAATATAAAACGGCTGCTTATGTGTCAGTACTGTAATATAAACACTCTGGGAGCTGTAGAGCACTCAAGAAACAAGAGAAACACTTGGCTACACCTCGTAGTGTTCCTAAGCTTGCTTCTCTCTTGCTCTACAGCTCCTAGCGTGTTTATATTACAGTACAGAGACACGCGCGCGCGTTTCATATTGAAGAAATAGAAAACGCGCGCGCGTGCTGTGTGCAGTCATAAAGCACGCGGGGGTTGGCAGAACACGAGAGAAGTGTGTTAGGAGAAGCACGACGCGTAGCGGAGTGCTTCTGGACACTTCTCGAGTGTTCTGCCAATTCCCAAGTAAAAAATTGTAAAATACACGCCTCGTGGATCCACACTACTTTGACAATGTGATGGCGCAATATATCGTCAATAAGAGGACAGACACATAAAAAACTGATGTCTATATTTGTTAAATAGAACATAATGGGTTAAACTGACCTTTGTTGTAATGGCGGCTTCTATAAATTAGATTATAAAATAACTGTTATGAATGTCGCGTTCTGTTTACAATACAATACAATACAATACAATTTTATTTGCTCATACAAGAAAATTTACATGAAATGTGAAAAACAACTATAGAAAACAACTAAGAAAATAAAGAATAGATAATTGTCAAAAGAACATAATTCAGAGCCTGGGGTCTAAATTAACCATAAGGTTTTCGAGTTAGACCCCAGCAATTTAAAATTTAACATTGGAGTAAACTGAAGAAGAACCAAGTACATAAAAATAATTACAATTTAACTGAACAATAAAACTGTTAATCCACAATTAGAGTAATGACATGTATGGTATATATTAACATATATGAAGAAAGAAATAGAATATTTAGAAAAAGGAAAATCTAAGGAAGAACTAAATTTTTATCTGTAATTGGTCGGCAAGTAAATAACTTTTTAATTTTTTCGCAAACGAAAATACATTAACATTTTTTAAGTGGCTAGGAATTTGTTCCCAGAGTTCAATCGCCATATTAGCCGTCATTTGCTTGCCTATATTGGTACGCACTTGTGATTTATGCAAGTTTTGCTTTGCTGCGTACCTGGTATTGTAAGGATGGATATCTTTTGCATATTTGAAAAAAGAGGAAAGTGTCTCTGGGAGCTTACCTTTGTGCCATAAATGAGTAAATTTTAAAGCATGAAGACGATAAATATTATTTACTGTGAGAAGCTCCAAGAGATTTAGCAAGGGAAGAGCGCTTTCGGTGTTTTCGCCAAAAGATACAGCAAAGAACATTATTCTTACAACTATATTCTGTTTGACTTGCACTTTCTTAATGTGCGTTTTATAAGCGCTTCCCCAGGCCAATATTGCATATGATATGTAGGGATAAACAAGGTTGTAATAAATTTGTTTCAGTTGATGAATGGAGAGATAATGCCGTAATTTTGATATCACTCCAATATTTCGTGAAATTTTTGAGCAGACATAAGAAATATGGTATCTCCATGATATGCAGTCATCAATTATGACTCCTAAATATTTTATGTGGTCTTTTCTTTGTAAAGAATTGCTTGAACCATCTCTGTTTTGAAATTTCAGATCAATTACCGCGTCTTTCTTTTTACTTGATTTCACGATCATGAAATTTGTTTTTGTATAATTAATTGATAGTTTATTTGCGTCACACCATGTCTTAACTTTTTGGAGTTCAGAGTTCATTAGTTTTTCAAGTTCCCTTAAGTCATAGTGCGAGGCAAAGACATTCGTGTCATCAGCAAATATTCTAAATTTCAGAGTATCAGAGCAGTTTGGCAAATCATTAATATATAATAAAAACAAGAGAGGTCCAAGAGAGCTACCCTGAGGAATTCCACAATTCATCGTTTGTTTTGAGGATACGTTGTTACCAAAAGCAACATATTGTTGCCTATTTGTTAAATAACTGGTAAACCAATTTAGCGCAATACCTCTGACTCCATATAGTTCTAACTTTTCTACTAGAATTTTGTGATTAACAGTATCAAAGGCCTTTGAAAAATCTAAAAATGCACCACAAGTATACATTTTATTGTCTATTGCTTTCCTTAGGTTGTCCGCTATTTCAGTAATGGCTAGTGAAGTTGAGTGGCCTTTTCGAAATCCAAACTGAAACTCCAATAAAAAATTGTGTTTTTCAATGTAATTGATCAACTGTTTGTAGACGAGCTTTTCGAAAATTTGAGTAAAAGCTGATAAAGTTGAAATTGGGCGATAATTAGCTGGATCCATGGCATCTCCTCCTTTGGCGACAGGTGTTACCTTAGAAATTTTAAGAACATCGGGAACAATACTTTGAAGCAGGGATTGATTAAATATTATTGTTAATGCTTCACTAAGGTGGTTGCTCGATATTCTTATGCACTTTTGCGGAACACCAATGCATGATTTGTTCAATTTCAGGTTTAGAATTTCATCGTTTACCTCATTTGAAAGTATCCCACGAAACATGAAGCTACTTGGATTCGATGTTTTTATGTATTGGCTTGGATTGACATCAACCTCCGGTATTTTCCCAGCAAGATCTTGGCCAACATTTATAAAATATGAATTTAACTGATGACAAATGCTAGCTTTATCAGTATGACATTTATTGTTATGAATGATCTTTTCGATACTTGTTACTGACGATGCTTTTTTCCTTTCGATAATCATACCAATGAGCTTCCATGTAGTTTTTAAGTTTTCTTTGTTTAAATCAAACTGTGCTCTAAAGTAATTTGTTTTAGCAGCTTCTTTGATTTTATTTAATCTATTGTTATACGTTTTATAATACTTAAATTTTTCCGGGTCATTACTTAAGAAGTGTGTTTTAAAGAGCTTTTGTTTTTTCTTAATTGAGTTAAGTACAGCAGCGGTAATCCATGGTCTTTTCAATTGTCTTCTTTTTTGCTTAGTTACCTTCCGTATTGGAGCGTGACAATCAGATATCTTCTGAAGCGTTTCAACAAGTCTATTCATACTTTCGTTAACATCATTTGTAATAAGGCTTTTAAAGTCAACATCTTTTATGTCTTTCAAGAAAGCATCATTATCAAAGTTCGAATAATCTCTATAATACTTATTTTCGCCTGTCACAGGGAGCCTGTTTGATACTGTACAAAATACCGGAAGGTGATCGGTAATATCAGCTAAACAAATTCCTGCTTTCAATATTTTATGAGGTACATTCGTATAAATGTGATCTATTAAAGTTGAGGTATGATCCGTGATTCTTGTTGCTTTAGTAATAAGAGGAAAAAATCCAAGGTTCAACAACATATCAAGAAACTCGGATGTTTGATTATCGACATTATATTTCAAGAAGTTGATATTTATATCTCCTAAAATAAATACCTCATACCCCTTATTGTTAAATTTTTCCAATTGGTCCTTCATAGTTTCACTAAAAAGCTCACGGTCACCAGAGGGATGCCTATAGATACAACCAATCATAATGTTTTTTTCTTTCTTACGCATAATTTCAATCCAGCATGACTCGACGTCAATTGTTGATAATTCAAGGTCTGTTCTTCGGACAAATTCCAATTGATTAGACAAATAAAGGCCAACACCTCCAGCCGAAGTTTTGGAATTTGTATTCAAGAATTCGTATCCTGGTATGCTAATATTTAGCCGACTATTTTCGTTAAGTTTCGTTTCAGAAATAGCTATAACATCTGGAACCTCTTTTGTTATAGAAAGAATATCATGCAGCATAGATATATTTTTAGATAGACTGCGTATATTGCAATGTATCATGGAGAATCCATTCTTCCTGCTGGTCTCAGTGAAAAAATTTCCCATTTGTTTAATGGTATAATATTTAGATTCGATATTACTCCCATAATCCTGAAATCCTGGATCTTTATCTGGGCTTTCAATTACATCTTGGAAAAGATCTTTTGAGTCTAGCAAAGTGGCAGAGGAATGATAAATCCATGCCCCAGTTGCTTTAAGAAACTCTTCTAAGCCTAAACCGTAGAAAGGCAATTCAGAAAGAAAGTTATCCGCCGTTGGCATTAAGTGATCTTAAATTAAATTAAACCTGTTATATAAACCTTTAAGCACATAATAAAGAAAGAATATTAACAGTTATAGTACCTTATACTCTTACTTGACTCGATATTGGAATTTTAATAAAAGTTAACAGCATTTGTACGGTGCCCATCGGCGTTCAAGCTTGAAGGATAGCAACTGTATATTTCTATTCATATCGTGATTCAAAGTTTTCAAAGTCTTCTTCGGTGACAAAACTGTACGTTGGAGTTCCCTCTGCTTGCTTTAGAAATATTCTTCCATTCCAGGTCCAGATAAATTTCCAGTGCCAACGTTTTTTCAGCTTATTCACATCGCCAAAAAGCTTTTTCTTGTACGGGGTTAAAGATTCGGATATGAATACACGATGGTCAGAAGTTAATTGAAGATCTGGTAGATCTTTGATCTTCTTATTTGCAAGGTTCTTGCGCTTCGAGTAGAAATTATTCCTAACATCTCTTCGAGTGAATTTGACGATGATTTTTGGCGGCGCATCTTTGTTATAGGAAGGTAAAGGATGTGCGATAGAAATATCTTCTTGTGTGATAGGCACACCAATGGCTTTACCAACCGATCCGGCAATGGCTCCAGCAGTACAATCCCTCGTTGCTTCAATCCCAGATATTTCTAGACAATCCCTTCTTAGGTACTGGGCTAGCTCTTCTATTTGATTCTTTGCTTCTGAGGCAGATTTTTCGACATTTTCCATTTGAAGCCTCATATACTTGATACTCCAACTGTGAGTAGAGATTTTCTCGTTCACAGATTTGACTTGAGTAAGTAACTCATCGTATTTTGCCGATAGAAATTTAACAGTTTTGTTCATTTCATCGAAGGTTTCCTTCAAGTTTTCTAATGTAGAATGAATTGGCGATAGTTCAATCTTCAGTAACTCCTTTATCTCTTCCAAAGATGCCATAATGGCCACTTAGCGTCGTTTTTTAGGAGGAACGTGTTAAACAGGTCCATCCACCATTACAACATATGCTAATATCAAATATAAGATATTTAGATATAACACGCGCGCAGATTGGATGGCTACCGTGTTTATATAAGAGAACAATATTTTAGAAAAGCAAAATAAAACGGCTGCTTATGTCAGTACTGTAATATAAACACTCTGGGAGCTGTAGAGCACTCAAGAAACAAGAGAATATAACACTCGGCTACGCCTCGTCGTGTACAATACAATACAATAACTTTATTTATACTTCAATTACAAGATAGCAAGTACATGCTAATAACTCCAAGTTATAAATAACCTAAACTAAAAATTAAAATTACATGATGCTAATATAAAAATATGGATGTAAACAATGAAATAAATATATGTATATATGTAAAATAAAATTGAAATAGAATTATCCTCTACAAAAGGTACAACAGTCAATATCAAATTTGACTTTGGAAATTTCCGATTTAAATTTACTTAATTCGTGCAACAATCTCATGTTGTTTGGAAGAGAATTCCATAACTTACTACCCTGATAAGCCAAGGAATGAAGACCATAACTAGTGGTGTTTACTCTAGGTACTATAAGAATGTTATCACCCCGTAAATTAATGCTACAATTACGTAGTGTAAATAACTTAGAAATATATTATTTCTAAGCTCGCTTCTCTCGTCCTCTACAGCTCCTAGCGTGTTCATATTACAGTACAGAGACAAGCGCGCGCGTTTTATATAAGAGGACAGACAGATAAAGATGACGTCAACGAGCGCGCGCTCTTTTCGTTGGTTGTTTTAAACACTAAACATGAGAAGTTTTGTCGTTTTTGTAATTGTAAAAAAACACGCCTCGTGGATCCACACTACTTTGACAATGGGATGGCGCAATATATCGTCAATAAGAGGACAGACACATAAAAAACTGATGTCTATATCCTTCTAGACTATGAAAACACACAATTTTGACAATGCAGTGAGGTTGGCAAGAGGGCGGAGTATTTCGGCGAGTCGGGCTACTCTGCCTAAAGGAAAGCCTACGTGGCAAGCACTTTATGCAATGTATTTATAACAATACAATGAAACAAACTTAATTAATACAATAGATAGAACGACAATAGAATACAATAGATTTTCTGAGTACATTACATGAACGAGTGCTATCTAGGTTCTCCCGTTTCTACAACCAGCGATTGAAAGGGATTCTGTGACAAGACATTTGGAGGGTAACAGTTTTTATTCTTGTGAGAATTGAAAATATTCCATTCAGTGGACGGGAAGGACGTTTATGAACAAACGTTTAATTGTAGAACAGGCATGACATTCTGTCTTGATGCAAATATGTGCACGTGATTGACTGTTAGCTCGTCATTTATTATTCATGTCTGATGAAGGAGCTACGCTCTGAAAACGTTTACTTCACGGGCTTATGAAGAGAAAAATAAGAAAATATTTCTACAACTCAATTTCGATTAAAGGTGGCATAAAAGCTGGGGGCTAGGCGGGTTTAGATTATCTTTCTAATTAAGGTTTTGAAATGTGTTAGCAACATTTTAGTGTTTCCTACTCCTCCCCTCCCTCTCCCCTTAACCCCTCACCTGCTCGTACAAGTCCAGCTGCTTGCATTGCTTGATTTGCATTTCCTGTTTGTCTGGTGAAAGCGTAGCAAGCGTTTGGTCACTCGTTGTTCTTGTTCTCCTTCTCCACGCCTTTCAAGTAAGTTATACGTGTTAATTTTGTATCAATCAGTGTATAAATACATTAGTTACATGTGATATAGTAGATCTCTTAGTATATGTTACGTTCTAGATAAGATTTACTGTACACAGCTTTGATCATGGAAGAGTTGAACTTGTAACTGTGTGATTTGAAAGCCTGTAAAAACCTCATTTGACCAAAATATCCAGATAGGATAATGCTTGTAGGATAATGAAGTAAGAATTTGGATTCCAAGCAGTTTAGCTGGGTTGATATCGCCTGTTAGTGAACAGTTTTGATCATCGATCAAGGGACGCTGTAAATATGGGTGTTGGCTGTCTTGGCAAGTTTCAAAAGCTTCAGGAAGCCGTGTTCGTGTCCTGTACTCAGACAGAATCGTACGAATGGTTTATTTGAAACAACAACCCATTTATCAAACGTCTAGGTGTTTAATTTCTTAATTTAGTATCGTATTTTAATCTTTTTTTCTCACATATTTCTTTGATTTTCTTGACTATCCTGTATGTCGTAGTGTCCTAATCAAGCTTGGTGATTTTCAATTCTATATTGTTCTTATTGAACATTTTTCTTGAATCTTTGATATTCTTGGTACCCAATGCCTTTACAAACGTTATGTTTCCAGTGTGGCGGTTTTTTTTCACAACTTTAGATATTTTTGATAAGCGAATTATGCTTGCTAATATCTAGAACTGTTGTAGGATAATACAATACACAGAGATCTGAAGGCGTGTCGACAGATCACGAGACTTTAGAGGTCACGCGACCATCTTATGTTACATAGATGAACAGTTTTGATTGACAGCTGATGACAAAGAACTTGAACTGAGTTCAGAATGTAATGATCAATGTTTATTCAGGAGTGCCTAATCCACAAGCATGTTAGGGTCCTGTGAATATATACTAATGAAAAGACTAGAGTGCAAACAATATAACATGCAAATTCCATCGTTTTCTATTGTTTAATTAGCACTATTTTGTACTATTTAGTAACTAGTGTTTCACGGATTAATTGTTTGCACTCTAATACAAGATAACTATATTAAGAAGGATAAGTGAAAATATAGGACTATGAAACATATATGAATATATAATATATATTTTTAAAACAATATTTATTCTTAAAAGAAATACAATACTAAAATACTCCTCCCTCTATACACATCCCCAAACAATAAGTTAAATAATACTATTAATCATTATGAAGCTCAAATAAGATTTTAAAATTATGCAAGTGAATAGTGAAAAAAGCTCTAAATATAAAAGAATCTAAGACAAAGCGCTTCTAATAAAATTCTTAAAAGTAGAAATATCCTTAGCTTCACGTATTTTATCATTTATGAACATCATGAGCATGTAAAAAGTCAAACTTATGAGAAAAAAGATTATTTTTACAATTGGAGGTCAATGAAATCGTGAAGCATTTTATTATGGATTGAAGGATGCTGTCAATAGTGATTTGAAATGATAAACAATTTTGAAGTGTTTCATCAATTATTGTAAAGGATGGTGCCTACTAATTGAGAATCAATATTTTTTTTAAATGACTGTGAATTGTTTTAATCTACCAGAGGGTTGTTAAATTTTGGCTAGAAAAGAAGGGGTCACCATGTGTGCATGTGCACAATAATAGGCATCGTACTTAAAAGAGACATCATATTTAAGACCTAACAGATTAAGATTTTGTAGTTCCAGAAATTATCCATACCCCCCAACCCTCCCCACTACTCCATTGAGGAATTATTTTAAAGACCCCAATATCCCCAGAAATTCCACTTTAAAGTTCAACATGTATGTAAGATGTTTTATTTTTTCCTTCAATAGGCAGTTCATCAAAATGGCTCTCTTTCTGGAAGACAAACATAAGAAAGCTTTAGTTAGATTAGAAACAATAAATAAAGATACAAAAGAAGTCAATGAACTTGGGTTTGCTACAAAGATATGCATGCCAGAGAAAGAAGATATAGTTCTCATAACAAGTCCTAGTATCTTCCCAGATGGTATAGATGCACATTTGGATGAAATTGTGGTTCATCGATGGAAGCCAAAACCCAAGCAGAAGGATCCAGTGAAAGTAAAGAGTATTGAAAGTCATAAACAAGCAGATGTTAACACGGTTGTGTTTGAAGGGGAGAAGAAGTATTCTCTGCAATATAAAGTTCTTACTGACAAAGAGATAAAACAACACAAGAAACTGACTGCATGTGTGTTTGAAGGTAAAAAGAAAATAGAGCTGCAGTTTGAATACCAAAGAGGATCATACAAGCTGAGTAATGTAAGCAAAGAAGGCTTTAATGTGAAGAGAGCTAAAGGTGCACCAGTGATTATTGAGGAGTATTCACACCGCGTGCTTGGTATTCCAATATATAATCGTAAGATTGTTGGTGTACTGTCCATGAATAGTAATGGTGACATGTATCCTGCTTTATTCAAAGATGGTTTTTTAGGTGAGACTTTAAACAAAGTTTGCATAATTTATATTAAGCAATGTTCAGCAGTGTTTAAATTATGCTTTTGAGTCTTTTCTAGTGTCTCAGCAAACAAAAATATATTTAATTTGCATTTCAAGAAGATAAGAAATTTACTAATTCATTTCAGATGAAAGGCAATCAAGCGGTGATAGAGCAGAGGCTGGAACAAGTCATATTGACAAGGAGCAGAGTAATGTAAGCAAAGAAGGAAAGAATGTAGTTGTTGGTGTTCTTGGCAGTAATGATAGCCCTGATGGAGATACAATTTTCCATCCAATTGTGTTAAAGGAAGGCAAGTTTGTTACAGGTAAGGCTAATGTTAGAATGGCAGATGTTGATTTGAGACTTTGCATAATGTATTGACCACTTTGCTTCACTTATGTAACTTTTAAAAGAAAAGAATACATTATGGCTGAGGCCCAATGCAACAAAGCCTTTGAATCAACAGATCCAAAGGTTCCCTGTAGGGTGCCTGTCACACTCCCTTATTCTCCTTGGCAGGTTTCAACTATTTCAAAAGACGTTGGAGTTGGAGATCTGAATCTGAGATGTAACATGCTGCAAATTGTGATACACTCACAGTAAACAACATAGTTTCAATTTAGATTGGAATATGTAGCTTGACCTTTGATTTGGAATTTCCTTCAATTTCAGGGGGAAAAAAATTTTCAATAGTTTCAAATTGCCAATTTCAGATCTCCGACCGACAATCATTTTAAAATAGGTGTTATGTAGGTCAGATCTCTGACCAACAACGTTTTATGAAACAAGTGCATACCTCACACCATATCTCTCACAATCGGAAATGAAAAAACACTAAACTTAAAACCCACCAGTGTTTAACCCTTTGACTCCTGGGCATTTTTTGAGTTTTTTAGTGTTTTTCTGGACCTAATCGTCCTCCAAGCCCTAGCAAAACCAAATTTGGAGTTTTGATTGAGATTATCATTTTTAACTCGTGAATATGCAAAGCATAGAATTGTGAGGGGTCTGCATATGCAAATGTGTCACTTACTAAGATGTTTGGATGCAAATGAGGTACAAAGTTCACCAGTGGTGTGATATTCCAGCAAAGAAACATTTGTTGTATAAAGCAACGGCTGCTTAATTTGGAGGTATTTTGAAAAATGAAGATTTTCAGAGCCATTCTGTCCATCTATTGAGTGCTGGAGGGCATCATAAAGCCCTAGAACAGCTTAAATCAGCATGATCTAGCAGAACTAAGATTATACAAGAGATTTTATTGCCAAAAGTTTGCTCATTCATGTACTCGGTACATTTGAGAATTTTTGGTGCAAATAAGCCTGAAGCGAGATGACGTTTTACCCCTGTCTCTAGACCATAATAGTTTTTAAAATTCTTTCATGTTAAAATTTTTGATTCCTTAGAGAATACAGGAACAATAGTCATAATTAAAGAACAAAAGCAGTGTGAAAAGGATTATGGTCTAGAGACGGGGGTAAAACATCATATTGCTTGAGGCTTATTATCCTTTAAGCTCGTAAATAGTTGGACGACCAGGACCTACTTTGCCTTTTCTCAAATATTTGACTCATGGAGAATGCTGTGAGGCTGATATTTCGTTGGTAAGACCTAGTGGCTTGACAAGTATTAAAAAAATAAAAATAAAAAGATGAGGAAGGGATGACTTCATGCTAAAATTTGAAAGGATTTCCCTTGATGCATTGTGATGCAGACGAGTGAGGAATGGAGTGTCGACGAAGTACCTCCAGAAAAACGACCGTTGCTCACTGTTGTAGAAAGAATTGATGGCAAAGTAAGGTCTAAAATCAAAAGTCAGATTCTCAAACTTTAAGCATTATTTTTGAGTTTAAACATAACATTGAAGTAAAAATGATTCAATGATAAAGAGTGATTTTGATTTTTGGCTTTGAAAAAGACTTCAAAAATAGTGATTTTTGTTTTTCAAAAACATTTCAAGGATTTTTTGTTAGAATTTGTAACATTTTTTCTGTTTAGTAGTAAAGAATCTAGACTGGCATTCAGGTTACCTCGCTCATAATTGTTGGTGGAATTTTTTAAGTAACATCCGTTTTTTTACGGGCAGTTTTGGGCATTGTGCAGGTTTTTGAGAGATATGAATATGAGAGATGGTATCAAATGAAGGCTAGGTTAAAATATCTGTTATGGTCGTAGGAAAAACAATTTAGTAAAACAATTTCTTGCTCAAGTTAAAAAATAATAAAGTAATCACCCAAAGTCTAAATTTGTTGTTAGGGGCCTGGACACTAGTGTGTTGCCATAGCAACCACACTATATGCTATTATATTTTTTACCATATTTTCTGGTTGGCAGGTTTTAAAATGGTATATAGTTTGTTAAACTTAACTGTAACGATACATACAAGATAATTTTAAACCAAGAGCAGGCCCCACAAAGGTTAACAGTAATTAAACATAAGGCGACTGCCTACTTTTGAGCCCACGATTTGAGCCCACGATGTGCGCGCGCTCAAAAACCGCTGAAAAATCTACAAGACCATATGCGTTTTGAGCTTCAACAGGGCAAAACCCTCAAATTATGCACGGAACTCTCTATTTTTTAATAGCTTATTTGAATAAACTTCTAAAAATCTAGGTTATGTCAACATTTTAGAAAAAATTAATTTTTCTAATACATGAAAAAATAGATTTTTGTAGGGATTTTTGTTTGACTTTGTGAGATTTTTTAAGAGCACTGAAACGACAAAATATGACGAATCAATGTATTTCTTTGTCTTTTTGTCAAAAATATCCATGGACTAGCTGTGATTCATGCAATCATAGTCTGAAAATGACTATTATCTTATGAATCTTAATTTTTTTCTGATCACTTCTGATGGTGCAATTTTTGCTCCAAAAGCTCACGCGTAGGCATCCATTAAATTCTGATTATCTCGAAAACAACCTCGGGACACCCCATTTTTCTTTTCATTTTTGGAATCAGCATTAAATTTCACACAAACATGTCATATATTCTTACACACAATAGCAAATGTGACATTCCCAAATGAGCAAAACCATTCATTTTGTATGTTTTTGTGTTTTAAGAGGAAGATGCCCAAAGCAAAATACCAAGAACAGCTAGTGACGACAGAGAGATGGATCATGCTAAAGGTATGTTTCACTTTTGTACATGTTCATTTACATAAATAAATTACTCATCTGGCATATAGTGTAGAGATGTATAGATGAATACAGAATGAATGCATAAAAAAATTGAATGAATGAATATATAAGTGAACAGATGAATATATTAATGAGTACAAAAAATGAATGAATGCACTAATGAATGAATGAATGCATAAATAAATGAGCGAATACATAAAGGAATGAATGAATGAGTGGATGAATGAATAAATGCATAAAAAATTAATAAATGCAATGATGAATAAATGGATAAACTAGCAAAACATTAGAGTGTAGATCATGAAATCCAGATAATACTTGGAGTGAAAAAGGGGTTTATTCATCTAAGATTTAAAAACTTTCCAACTGCTTTCCATTCAATTATCCCATCCATTTCTCCAACTCAAACAGCGTAAAAGGTTGCTTAGTTAAAAGGTTTTTTTTTAAATCAGGCCATGTTTACATAAGTACATAAAAAAGGCCAAGTATGGTTAGAATCTCTTTCCATGTCGTTTTTTTACTCTTAACCTTACACAAAAGTTGGCATAGGCACATAGATTTATGAGCCTAAAATGGCTGATGATTATCATCTGTACATAAAACATCCTGGCATATCATATCAATAAATAAACATATGCATAAATGAATGACTGCGTAAATGAATGAATGCATAAATTGATGAATGAATGAATGAAAACACAAATAAATGAATGCATTACAATTCGTCCTAAAAAGTGAATGAATGCATAAATGAATGAATGAATGAATAGCCAGCTGATCTGAGAAAAGATATTAACCAATCAGAGTTGAGAAATTTGCAAAACTGTTTCACCTTTCCTTTTACAATTACGAATTTCCAGGCCACCAAAGGAAGGGGGGAAAACGTTGCTAATAAGCTTTTATGACACAATACTTCATGAGTTTAATATTTTTATTGCAATCGCGGGCATGTTTCTATTTTTCGCTGGTCAATTTTCCCAAGCTTCATGACATCTCTTTTTTGCAGTGACGTCATTTCTACGTCAATGTTTCAGATCAATGAATGTATTAATGAATGAATATATAAATACATGATAATTTGCATAAATGAATACATCAGTGAATAATGAATGAATGCATTGAATGAATGAAAGGATTAAAATTCATCCTAAAAAATGAATCTATAAATGAATAAATGAATGCATAAATGATTGCTGGTAAAAAATAGATGAACGAATTTATACATAAATAAGTGCAAGGATAAATACATTAATGTATGCATTAATTTAAGGAAGAGTAAATGTATGCATAAATTTGAGTGCATTCATATGTAAATATATATATATAAATTATTAAATACATGAACCGACAATCAAAAAGAAATGAAGGTGAAGCGAAGATCCTATCTCAAAAATCAATGCCTAAATAAATGAACACATCAAAAACATAAATAAATGAATGCCTTGAATGGCTATTACATGGAATGAATAATTACATGGTGCGTGGTATCTTTATACTGTTCCATTCATTCTCGTTGTCCATTAGAATCCTTAGATCTTTAATGTATGCATAAAATATTATTTTAAAGGTTTAGAACCTCGTATCATGAAAATAGATAAATAGTTACATTAATATACCAAGCAATAACTAAAAACAAACGAACTAACAAACAAAATATAGAACAAAATCTATGAACAGTACTATCTTTGTAACTAGAAGAAAAAATAAAGAGATTGGCAGATAAACAACAATAGATAAATGGATAGATAAATAATTAAAAGAATAGAGCAATAGATGGATAAATAGATATGAAGTACAAAAAGACTGTAAGATACCCATAATTTTAAACAGTCCAGTAAACAAAAACAAAACCTGTTTTTATTCTT
Organism: Actinia equina; assembly: GCA_011057435.1. NCBI lineage: Eukaryota > Metazoa > Cnidaria > Anthozoa > Actiniaria > Actiniidae > Actinia > Actinia equina. The sequence continues at coordinate 71,794 of WHPX01000295.1, forward strand.
ACCTTTTCTTCCTATCTTTTGGGTGTTAAATTGTTGTGTTTTGATTTTCAGAATATACAGAAAAATTGAAGTCATCCATTAAACAACAAACCGATTTTCTGTTGTCAGAGGAAGAAGACAAGAAGATTAGAACCGATGACATCTTTACGAGTGTGACTATCCAACGTGGTCCAAAACACTTCGAGGAACCCAAAGAAAGGAGATTTGGCAGGAGGCAATTGGATGAAATTCAAGCAAGTAGTAAAAAACTCGTGAACTGTTCAGAAATGTTTGTTTGCCCAGAAAATGATGATCAGCAGTCCACAGCTTCTTGCACGACCAATCCTAAATCTATCTTGTTGACGGGCAAAGCAGGAATTGGAAAATCCCTTTTTTGTCGGAAGCTGGTACGGGATTGGTCGCATAACCGATTGTTTGAGGAAGGTCAAGAAAATGCCAAAGTACCTGAATTTCAGTTTGTTTTCCTGTTGACGTTCCGTCAACTTCTTACAGAAGAAAGGCTTGACTTACGTGATATCTTAAATCTGTCCTCCCTACTGAACGAGCACTCGGTGATAGACGAGCCATTAATGCAGTACATGATTGAAAATCCTGAGAAGCTCCTCATCATTCTTGATGGGTATGATGAGTATAAACCGCATCGAGAGAAAATCACCGGAGACTTTGAGACAAGATTCCCAAACGACCCTTATGAAAAAATACCTGTTCCTGCCCTGATTGCCAAAATCATGAAAGGAAAGATGTTAAACGGTGCAGTGGTCCTGATATCCTCGAGGCCTGAAGAAGCCGAGGAATTAAAAAAACATGTCTTTGATGTGAGATGTGACATTCAAGGATTTTCTTCACTTCAAGTGCTAGAATACATCGAAAGATATTTCAAAGAGAACGAAAGCATGAAGAACAAAGTACTTGATCACATCAAAACGAATGAAATTCTTTTAAGTTTTGGTCACATTCCTGTCATGTGTTTTCTAATGTGCTACTGCATTAAGTGGTACATGACTGAATCAAAAACTACAGAAAAACTACCCGTCACAAGAACAGAACTTTATCATCAAGTAATCATATTATTTATCAAGAAACATTCCTCTTCTAAATATGAAGAAATGGAAGAAACTAAAGTACAAGAAATATTACATAAACTAGCTGAACTAGCGATGAATTTAATGATGAAAAATAAATATATTTTCAACGAAAATGATATGAAAAAATTCAATCTTAACGATGAAGAAATAACAAACCTGAAAGCGAGTGGATTACTTGACTGTTGTCCTGGCGTTAAAAAATCTCCATCCGAGAAACCACCACTTGAATTTACGTTCACCCACTTAACGATTCAAGAATTTCTGTGTGCTTTCTTGTTTGTAGAGAAAAAACAAATTCCAGAGAAAGAGAAAACGAGCGATGTGACATTCATGTTCATGGCGGGAATGTTTTCAAGAGAAAAAGATGAAAAACTGATGGAAAAGTTGATAGAAAATACCAAACCAGGGGATGAAGACGATGAGAGGAATAATCTGCTAACTTTATCCTGTCTGTACGAGTACAAAGACGATGGATTTTCTACCAGAGTAATAAATAACCTTAAACACATATACTGTGATAGTGATGGGGAGATTGGATTTAGAGAAATAACTGATATCGATTGTTTGTACATAAGTTATTTATTAGATATAGTGAATTTAATCAACGCAGAACAAACTAAACAACATTCAACATTTACACAGTCATTCATTGTTAATACATTTTGCATTGATGAGTCATTTTTATCAGCATCGGGGATCAGAATGTTGTGTAATTCTCTTGTTAGTATTTCTTCTGTTGATGTACTGTGGCTGTGGGATTGTGAATTAGACGATGAATGTGTTAAAATAATATGTGACATGTTGCCTCGTACTAAGATAACATGCCTAAACCTACGTGATAATAATATAACAGATGTTGGTGCTCAGTGTCTGTGTTCAGTATTAATACGTGATGATTGTCGTGTAGAAGAGTTAGACTTATGGGGTAATAACATAACAAGAGAATGTGAACTGTCTCTAGAACAACAACAGATCCCTGGTGTTGAGTTGTATATTTAGATCAATAAAACTCATATATGTAGAGAATATTGAATGAAACCATAATAAACGAGTAGAATATAATCTGTTTTTGTAAATAATATCATATTTTATTGAATAATAAAGAAATTCTTGTAGTTTTATTTTTGTAGTTGATTGAAAGTTGATTTGTGTTTTACTCAACAAATATTCAAACAAATCCATTGAAAATCAAAAATATCCCTTGACAAATGTCCAGTAGTTTGATATCAATACCAGAACAAGTTTGTTTTCATCAATATTTTTATTCAACCAAGTTAAAAGAGACTTTTTGACAAATATTCATTTTTTTCTTCATATTTTGAACAAAGTGAGTTGGACTTGAAATACGGACAACAGCAAAAATACTCGTTTTCTTTGTCAAATCATAATATTTCTTATCGTTATGAAAACTCCATCAATATTTATTGTTATTTCAGAGCATTTCATTGATAAAATAGTATTTTGAGTTGGTTATGTTTTGTTTTGAAGTCAACAAACTTGTGTTGAAAAATGGCGGAAAATGATGGCTTGTTTTGTACAAGACTTTAGTTGAACATGGACGAAGAAAACACTACACGACTAATACAAGCTGGAATGATCCGAGTAAATCAAGAAATAATTCTAGCCTAATGTGGTTCAATAATCATAGTTATCTAGTTTTTCAATGTGAGGATCAGCAATAATTCAGCTCACCCTTTTTTACTTGTCTTTGTTCAGCTCACCTCGAGTCTGAAAGAAAATAAATAACACGGATATTTAGAACAAATTCTATATACTCAATACAAGACTAAAAAACAAAACACACTTTCCTTGCTGTTTGGTTTTTCTTTTCCTGGGTCTTTTCACATCAGATCAAAGAAGACAGAATACTGACTAAACGAAGGTCTTGACTGCGGACATTTTTGAAGTTTGACATGTTTTCGCCGAAAACAAGCGATTTTTCCATAACTTTTCCAGACTTCTCGAAGCAGATGTAAATAGGTTTAGTAGTTGAGGTATTTACTTGCAATGTGGTTGGTTGTGTAAGTCAGTAAACTGTTGGGAAGAGAGCAATAATCCAGTAGAAATTCTTGGTTGATGAAGAACAAAGAACAAAACCAACTTTGAAAAACTTCCAACCAACCAGTCACGTGATGAAAAGAGCGGGAAAATAATAATCCACTCTGATTGGTTCATGGCCTGTCATTATCATAATCGTGATCCTGTGTAGATCCTGTGAGGGGGTGGGGTGGGGGTGGAATCTCATTATGTCACTTGTCTCTCTTAAATTTCTCCCTTTGTCTCGTCGAAAGCCTCATTCCCTAGAGTATCATTTCTTTGTTTAACAGTTGCGCATGAGACTCACACTTGAATATGGATACGACTCAAACAAAGAATCTTATTCTCAAGAGAATGACACGTGGTCTGAGATGGGAAAACATTACTGATGAAGAAAGAAATAGTACTCAAGGGAATGACATGTGGTCTGAGATGGGAAAACATTACTGATGAGTATAGGAAATCGCACGATCTCGAGTACAATTTGGAAATTAATAGACACGAGTAATGTTTTGAAAGTTTTTGTAATTGTACGAGCCTTACATTACGAGTGTCTATTAATTCCATATTGTACGAGAAGATCGTGCGATTTTTGTTTATAGTTCACTCAACAAAATTTCAGTAAAAATTGCTAAGCGACGCCGTTCATCTTTGTCTATTTGGCGGCCGATGTTCAGTCCATCGCGCAACTGAAATCTTGCAAAATATCGCTCTGGGATCCTCACGAATACCCTACATTTCATATTCTGACTGCATTACTAGCGTGGTTGGTCCTTGTAGTGTAGTGGTTAACACATCGGACTAGAATACCGAAGACGTGGGTTCGAATCCTGCCAAGGGCATTTGATATTTTTCTCTTATTCTCTCTACTGCATAAAGAAGATTAGTTCTTACGGCTTTAAAATTTTATTTATGTGTTTTTTAAGTACAAAATGATGGAAAATAATTGTTTTGACATTGTTTTGGACGTGTTGCCATAGCGACTTAATTCAGTACTCCTACGGAGTACAATTAACGCTATAATTGTGCTCCTCTCGACCAATCAGAATCGAGTAATTTTGTTGAGTGTGCTATAAAGAAAGAAATATTACTCAAGAGAATGACATGTGGTCTGAGATGGGAAAACATTACTGATGAAGAAAGAAATAGTACTCAAGAGAATGACATGTGGTCTGAGATGGGAAAACATTACTGATGAAGAAAGAAATAATACTCAAGGGAATGACATGTGTTCTCACATTGGAAAACATTATGCCCAAGGTCTATTGTTTATTAGATACTGTAGCATAGCAGACAGAGAACAAAGTTTATTCTAGTAAAAAATGATATCTAATGAACTCATACTAAACAAGAGAGACAGCAGATGAGGCTGCATCCTGGCGGGAAGCTAAAGAAGGTTACAGCATTTTCTTTCTTTGCAATTGTTTGACCACCCTCCCCTCCCCCACTACGTAATATGTGTTAGTACTACAATAAATAGGCACAGGTCTTATTGACCAGTACTATAGTCTGTAAGGTAACATAAGGGATGTTTATGCATGTGTTTGTGGTGTCAGCATGCATGTGCTTTGTTTACTGTCACTCTTGTTGCACCTTGTTAAAATCACTGTAGAAAAAAAGGAATGCAATTAATGATTCTAGTTTACTTAAAGGTAATTTACACAATGAAGTCAAGGCAAGCTTGATGTGTTATATGCAGGAATAGTTGCCGAGATCTGTTGTACACAGAACAGTAACAGGTCAGTCTTATATCACAACCTCTAGCTGTCAGCGGTTGTCATGCAGTTATGGCGCCTTTTTTGTAGCTCCGATCCCTTCTTTCTTAATTGTCTACATTTTGGTTATATTTTTGATTTATTTAAACCTCTACCAGTATGTTTACCTAAAGTAAAACCATGGGTATTGATCAAGAGGAATTGAAGATCGTATTAAGTTCGATTCTTGATACAGTCCTCGAACACGTGAATTAGAAGATGGCCGCCATCGACAAGAAGTTGGATGCGAAATTAAAACCTCTCGTTGATTCTATGGATTCATAAGTAACGAATTCGATGAATTTAACAAAGTGATATCCAATTTAGAGGATCAGCAAAATAAACTTGTACGTGAAAATCAATTTCTGAAGGAGCAAACAGCTTCTCTACGAAATGAGCTCAACGAAGCCAAAGCAGAATTGCATCGCCGTGAATGCCTAGAAATTAGAGGCATAACCTTCTATAATTGGTGAAGACACGGATGATATAGTGAAGTCAGTTGGCAAACTTATTCATGTCCCAATCGAGGATGCTGATATCTCGATCAGTCATAGATTACCAATTCCATCTAATCCGAGTGGACCTCGTGCTACCCTTGCCATCATCGTCAAGTTCACAAACAGAAGGGTGCGAGATAAGTTCTTTCGATAAAAAAAGCAGCTAAAAAGCTACAATATAAGTGATATTGGCCTTGGTAGATACGGTGACAATAACATCTATATACAAGAAAGTTTGACGGCTAAAAGAAAGAAACTGTATAAACAGACTTTGGACACGCGAAAGAAGCTACGTTACAAGTTCATTTGGACGAACTATGGCTCGATTTATTTGAGAAGAAAACAGTCAAGCTCGGCCGCAAAGATCACCTCATCTAGAGATCTTGAAAAACTGGAATCTCAAGAAATGGCAAGACAATATACACCTGATAATGATACTGATGATGACAGCTCTTAAATGCAAGATGTAGGTAGGACTGTTTGCAGTGTTTGCAAAATCTTTATTAAGAGAAATGATCGAAAATTTTAAATGTTTTGTTTGTAATCAAAGTAGTCATTTAAAGTGCACCGACCTTTCTCTTAGAGATTATAAATATGATACCTCTAAGGATATTGATTGGCTTTGCCATCATTGCAGCCTTTCAATTTTCCCGTTCTACTCAATCGATAATAATGAGGATCTACTTAAGCTTTCGTTTAATTCAAATACTACTTGTTTATGCTCTAATAATTTAGCTAATTTAAGTTTACAAGAATTACCTTTGTTTCGAACTCTTTCAGAAATCAATGGAATTCCTTTTCTTTCTAATATTGATCCTGATCTTAATCTACCTTCTAAAGTTAATTTTGATTACTTCAATTGTCATGACTTTCATAGCTCATCTGAAATACAGACCTCTTGCAAAAAATCATTCTCGATTCTAAACTGTAATATTAGAAGTCTTCAAGCTAACTTTGACAATCTTTATCAAATGCTGAATGAATTGAAATATAATTTTAGTATTATAAGCTTGTCAGAAACTTGGCTCAATAATTCTAACAGTAAACCTAATAATTAATACTGCATTACCTGGCTATGTATTCATTTCTCAGCCATCTACACAGAGAGCTGGTGAAGTCTGCTTCTATGTAAGAAATGATTTGCAATTTCAGATACGACATGATCTTAGTTCTTGCTCAGATGAGAGTGAGATACTTTGGGTAGAGTTTGAAATTCAGTTAAATAATATCTTGTGTGGTATTATATATAGACATCCAAATTCTAACCTGGAATCATTTTTGACAAATCTATTCTCAATAATTGACAAGATTCATAAAGAAAAGAAATGATGTGTTATGGCTGGTGACTTCAATATAGATTTATTAAACTATGAAAACCATTCTTCTACTGAAGAATTCATTAATACTCTGAACTCATATTTCTTTGAACCCCATATTTTAAAACCTACTAGAGTAACAAATTATTCTGCTACTTTGATAATTAACATTTTTCTCAATTCAATTGACTTTCAAACATTTAGTGGCAATATATTATTTGATTTAACAGATCACTTGCCAAACTTCCTAATTATTAACAGCTTAGATGCTTTATCTTCACATGAAAAAATATATGAGCGTGATTTTTCTAATTATAATGCAGAGTCCTTGATCACTGAATTTAATTCTATTGATTGGACTGCTTTATTTTATAGGTCACCAAATGTGCCGCACATGTTTGATCAGTTTTATTCCAGAGTTTCTGATATTATTAATAGGCATGTACCCTTGAAGCCTTTGTCTAGGAAACAATCTAAATTTTACCATAAGCCTTGGATCACAGCTGGATTAAAAGTTTCTATCTGTAACAAAAACAGACTTTATCGGCATTTTCTCAAGAAAAGAAGTAATTATGCCCATTGTAAGTATAAACATTATAGAAATAAATTAAATCATTTAATTAAACTTAGTAAAAGTAACTATTACAAGCAATATTTCTCCTCCAATAAATCAAATACTAAAGAAATATGGAGAAGGATAAAACAAATGATTAATTTAAAATCACAAGGACTCTGTATTCCAAATAAAATTGTTAAGGAAAATCATGAACAAATCTAAAAGAGATTGCAAATGAATTTAACAGTTATTTCTCTAATATTGGTAATAAATTAGCATCTTTAATTCCACAAGCTACTAAGAATTTTGATTTCTATTTAGATAATCCGCAGACTTCAAGCTTTTTATTGTTTCCTACTTCTTCTTTGGAAATAGAGAATGTTATTTCTACTTTCAATTCTTCAAAGGCATGTGGACCTTTTAGTATCCCAACATGTTTGTTGAAGACTTTGAAAGTGGTCTTATCATATCCATTACAGATCATCTTTGATCATTCCTCTGCGTCAGGTACAGTTCCTGACCAATTTAAAATAGCAAAGGTGATTCCCATTCACAAGAAGGGTTCTGTTCATACCATCTCCAATTACAGGCCTATTTCATTATTGTCTAACTTCAATAAGATTATTGAAAAAATGATGTGTAATAGACTTGTTAGTTATCTAGAAAAGCCATCTATCTTGATTAGTAATCAATTTGGATTTAGATCCAAACACTCCACCATTCATGCTCTTTTACTTTTGGCTGATAAAATCCAGACTGCAGTTGATAAGGGTGTCTATTCTTGTGGTATATTTTTGGACCTGAGTAAGGCATTTGATACTGTTAATCATGATATATTATTATCTAAACTTGAGTATTATGGTATTCGCGGTAATGCATACAATTGGTTTGCCTCTTATTTATGCAATAGGCAGCAGTTTGTTTCTTTGAGGGGCACCGACTCTGATTATCATTTAATCTCATGTGGTGTACCACAAGGATCTGTTCTAGGTCCATTATTATTTTTACTATATGTTAATGATATTTCAAAAAGTTCAAATATCTTAGAATTTCATTTATTTGCTGACAACACAAATTTGTTTCTCGCTGATAAAGATGTACATAGCTTAGAAAATAACTTGAACAATGAATTGCATAAAATAAGCCAATGGTTGTATGCGAATAGATTATCATTAAATATTGATAAAACTAATTTTGTAGTTTTCCATCTAGTCCACAAAAAAAAGTGAGGCATAAGTTATCTCTTGTTATAGCTAACAAACTAATTAAACATGATAGCCATGTTCGATATCTCGGTATAATTTTTGATTCAAATCTAAACTGGAAAAAGCATATATATGAATTAGGCAAAAAGGTTTCTCAGGGTATTGCAATCTTATCTAAGATCAGACACCTTGTCAACAGCAGTCTGTTGATTCAATTGTATCATTCTTTAATTTTTCCTTTTTTAATCTATGGCTTGCTGTTGTGGGGCAACAATTATCAATCTAATTTAATAATCTAATAATCACCTTTTTTCTAAACTAGATGATCATTCAGAACCTTTATTTAAAGAGCTTGGGCTATTGAAGTTAATTGACCTAGTTTATTGTCAAAATGCACTTTTTATGTATCAGTATCATCATCATTTGCTTCCCAAAGTCTTTGATGAATTCTTCAAAGAAATTTCAGCTGTACATCAATACAATACTAGACTTGCATCAAAATCCTCGTATTATATTAATTTCGTAAGAACAAATTATGGTAAATTTAATAGTTTTTCAGCAGCTTCTGTTTGGAATGAACTTAATGAAAATCTTAAGGGACTTTCAATCAAGATATTTAAATCAAAGTTAAAAGAACGATTATTAGTTTCATACAAAAGCAACTGAGTCTTCATCTGGTATTGGTTTGTTGTTTATTTATTTCTATTATTTTCATATTATTCATTATTTATATTTCCACTTAAACATTATTTACATACTTGTTATTCACTTTGTCTTTATATTTTTTTGCTCAACAACTTTATTTGCCAACCGTCTTTATGTTAAATAACATAAGCAGTTACTCAGCTAGATTAGCTTTTTAGTTATTTCTGAGTAACTTTTACATTAACATGTTCCACTTTCTACCTTTTTTTGTAATATTCTCAAGTATAAGATTATGTAATAAAGTTGATTGATTGATTAATTACCAATTAATTTAGTGTTTTGGCCGAATTATAGACAAGAAATATCAAACCCTGAAACAACCTCTGGGTTGATTTAAATCAGGGCACAGCTAATTCACAGAGCAAGCCCTGAAACAATGCCTGGGTTGATCAAAGTCAGGGCACGGCTAACTCACAGATTAAACTCTGAAATGACCTCTGGGCTGGTCTAAGTCACTGGGCATGGCTAAATCACACATTGAACCCAGAAACAATGTCTGGGCTGATCTATGTCAGGGCACTGCTAAATTATGACCTGACAATTGATCTTTTATTTCAGATTCCTAATCTTCTTTGATGATGGATTTGCTCAGTACCTTCCCCTACACAAACTGCATCATGTGTACCATACTGGTAGGTATAAATCCTTATGATTAACACACTATATACAAACTACATCATGTATACCATACTGGTAGGTATAAATCCTTATGATTAACACACTGTATACAAACTACATCATGTGTACCATACTGGTAGGTATAAATCCTTATGATCAACACACTGTATACAAACTACATCATGTGTACCATACTGGTAGGTATAAATCCTTATGATCAACACACTGTATACAAACTACATCATGTATACCATACTGGTAGGTATAAATCCTTATGATTAACACACTATATACAAACTACATCATGTATACCATACTGGTAGGTATAAATCCTTATGATCAACACACTGTGTTATCTTGGAGAGTCATATCTTGTTTGCTTATCAGGTGATAAAGTATGGAATGAAGTTGCTGAACATTCACAGGAGTTCATTCAAGAGTATTTGGAGGAATTCCCTAATGTATGTTACTTTACTGTATTATGAATATCTATCCAACCCATCCTATCCATCCATGTCATTACATCCTATCCATCCATGTCATTACATCCTATCCATCCATGTCATTACATCCTATCCATCCATGTCTTTACATCCTATCCATCCATGTCATTACATCCTATCCATCCATCTCATTACATTCTATCCATCCATCTCATTACATCCTATCCATCCATCTCATTACATCCTATCCATCCATGTCATTACATCCTATCCATCCATGTCTTTACATCCTATCCATCCATGTCATCACATCCTATCCATCCATCTCATTACATTCTATCCATCCATCTCATTACATCCTATCCATCCATGTCATTACATCCTATCCATCCATGTCATTACATCCTATCCATCCATCTCATTACATCCTATCCATCCCATTCCATTTCATTCCAATCACACACCCAATTCATCTATCCCAACCTATCCATTCTATTCCATCTATCCATCCATCCATCCATCCACATTCATCCATCCATCCATCCATCTGTCTTTCAATCCTGCCTTCATCTATCTATCTATATATCTATCCATCCATCCATTTCTTCTTCTAAAGCTCTTCCATTCCTTCGATACACCCATTCTTCGTGTTCCATTTATCTATTAATGTCTTTATTATTATTATCATTAGAGACCGATGGTTTTTCTCAAGACAAACCAATGGGTCAAGACAGAGTGGAGGGGCAAATGGTAATAATATTGATTATCATTAATATAACTATTTATAATTATTTTAATTACTGTTATTGTAAAGCTTGAAAGATTTTTTTACATGTGTCCTATATAAAGGTAAAAATAATAATTATTAATATTATTATTTACTACACTAATATATAGATAGCAGTACACATACTAGTACAGCATATGAGTGACAGATCTGGATTTTGAAATGGGGGGTTCCTATAATGCTATTACCTTCATTAATGAAAATTTTTGACAATACAAAGGGGGTGAGGGATGGGTGGGAGGTTCCCCCAGATACCCTACTGCATACTTACTCTTATCTTTGTATTGTTTTAGGCTCAAGGCTAAAGTGATGCAAGTAGACTGTAGTCTGGTTAAGGTAATAGCCATCTGTCTACCTTTATTTTTAAACATTCATTATTATTGTGTACTATTTTAAGTGACATTCTTCACTCATCTCCCCCTCCCTACTGACCTACATAATATATACCTATTTTAAAAACATTGTTGGTCAGAGATCTGAAATCTAGGACCAAGTAGCAGGCAGTAAAATGTAATATATCCAAAGCCGAATAACATAGTTTCCTCTTAGATTTGAATGTGAAGCATGGCCTTTGAGTTAGAAACGTGTGTTTTTTGTATATTAGCCAGAAAATATAAAAGCCAAAACTTCTGTTTATTCTAAGATGGCCCATTTAAGATCTCATATATGTTATATTAACCTGTTTGACCAGTTTGTGTTTGGTCTAAGATTGCCCATTTAATATCTCATATATGTTATATTAACCTGTTTAACCTGTTTGTGTTTGTGTCATTAGATGTTATTTCAGGTTGATAACCGGTCAGAATGGATCTACAGAGGTTCTACTCGTCTTGAACCACTGTACAAAGCTTTGGTAAGCAGGATAATACTGCAGCTATCAGTACTTTTTTCACCTTTTTAACCCTCCACCTTTTATGAATTTTAATGTGAATTGTGTGCACAAAAAGTGAATAAGAAGGAGCATTAAATGCTGTGTAAAAGACTTTAGAATGATGCTCACATTTCAAACATTAACTTAGAGTTGTACCCATTAGTCATGATAAATAACATGTATAGCATGTGAGGCTCAGTGGTACATTGTTGCCATGCTTGTATCGTCTAAACCACAGGTGGATGGTAAAATCTCAAACTCAAAGAAGAACAAAAGGCAGCGCAAGGCTCCCCAGAATTCAGATGAACCATACGTGGACATGAGATTAACCAGCCCTCACTTTGGCTTCTCTTTGTACAGCAAAACTGATCCAAAAGGTACTGTAGACCAGTAGACCATTTTACCTTGGGTCTTGGGTGTAATGTTTTCATATAACAGAGTTAGAGTTGTATCCATATTCATGTGTCTTCTGATGCACAACCATTAAACAAAGAAATGATACTCTAGGGAATGACACGTGGTCTTGAGAATAAGATTCTTTGTTTGAGTTGTATCCATATTCATGTGTCTTCTCATGTGCAACCGTTAAACAAAGAAATGATACTCTAGGGAATGACACATGGTCTTGAGAATAAGATTCTTTGTTTGAGTTGTATCCATATTCATGTGTCTTCTCATGTGCAACCGTTAAACAAAGAAATGATACTCTAGGGAATGACACATGGTCTGAAATAGGAAAACATTACGCTCAAGGTAAAAGGGCTGTATTAATTTAAAAATTGCCATTACACTGAATGGTGGATGATTTTTCATTCTTGAACAACATTCATCTTTGTTATTCTCTTGACAATAGAGGTTTTGCACCAACACGTGACGGCAGCCATGTTAGATGGCAGGAACAATACAACCGTTTTACACAAGAAAGAATGCAATTCCCAAGAGCAAAAGGGATTTTATTGTTCTGGCATCCAACCACAGGCAGCCCACAGGCATGTGATGGTGCAAAACCTCTGTAAAAATGAAATCCTTTCATATCTAGAATCTCATCCATGTCGTCAGGCTGTTTGATACAATTCCTACAATTGTGTAACAATTCCAGGTAAAAAACAAGAGGAATCAGAAAGAAATAGGAATCAGACTGTAAAACAAGTAGTGCAAGGAGCACAGGTGAATATTAACCTTGCTGTGTATTACAACTCTTCAGTCATTCTCCTTGACCTAATTAACCTTCAAAGGTTCTCTTATTTTCCTACCTCCCTTTTCAAATACTAACAGACCTAACTATATTCTAATTCAATCTGTGAGTTAGCCGTGCCCTGACTTAGATCAGCCCAGAGGTTGTTCCAGGGTTCAATCTGTGAGTTAGTCATGCCCTGATTTAGATCAGCCCAGAGGTTGTTTCAGGGTTTGAAGACCATTTGAGGGTTTTCATCTTTGGTTTAGTTTAACTAACATTTAATCTTGATGTTCATTGAAGGGTTCAACCAGATCGTCTTCAGGTGGACAAAGTTTGTCTCAAACTAGCAGCCAGGTTGAGCTATTGACAACCATGTCGCTATTGACAACCATGTCCCTATTGACAACCATGTCCCTATTGACAACCATGTCCCTATTGACAACCATGTCGCTAATGACAACCATGTCGCTAATGACAACCATGTCGCTAATGACAACCATGTCGCTAATGACAACCATGTTGCTAATGACAACATTGTTGCTAATGGCAACCATGTGGCTGAAATGGGGAAAGCTGCAAAGCATAGAAGGTCTCTTGACAAAACAGTGCATGCATTCCAACAGCAGCATGATATCATTGCAATATAGCATATTAAGCTTATAACGCATGGCACAAGCTTTGGAGAGGACAGCTAGCTTGTGTGAGCAATGCTTTAATAAGGCAATGTTTGTTATCATTGTATCTTAGAGAAATAACTAAATGTCATCCAAGAAGCAAGAAAGAAATTTATTACCGTGCACCCTGTAACAAAAGACTGGTAAGATATGTACTGTAATAGATCTAACTTACACATCACGTCATCACTACTAGTGTTTCTAATAGTATTACTGTGCACACTGTAACAAAAGACTGGTAAGATATGTACTGTAATAGATCTAACTCACACATCACGTCATCACTACTAGTGTTTCTAATAGTATTACTGTGCACACTGTAACAAAAGACTGGTAAGATATGTACTGTAATAGATCTAACTCACACATCACATCATCACTACTAGTGTTTCTAATAGTATTACTGTGCACACTGTAACAAAAGACTGGTAAGATATGTACTGTAATAGATCTAACTCACACATCACGTCATCACTACTAGTGTTTCTAATAGTATTACTGTGCACACTGTAACAAAAGACTGGTAAGATATGTACTGTAATAGATCTAACTCACACATCACATCATCACTACTAGTGTTTTTAATAGTATTACCGTGCACACTGTAACAAAAGACTGGTAAGATATGTACTGTAATAGATCTAACTCACACATCACGTCATCGCTACTAGTGTTTCTAATAGTAGTATTCGTTTTGTTTTTTCAGAGACCTATTGCTGATGTTGGAAGATACTGTAAGTATACCAGGAGTTTATCTTGTATACATTAATTTTTTTCCAGTTTACTATCCTAAAAATATGAGTTCTGATTGGCTGTTTGAGAGGGCTATATTTACTCAGTATCTGCGTGCAGTCCATCATATGAACATGGGCATGGGATAAGGGATTGCTAAATAAGTGGACAATAATATTAAAGTAAGATAAATAAATATTAGTCATTTGCTGTCCCCCTAATAACTGCCTCAGTTAATATATTCAAGACCTTGAGTACAGTTTATCCCTACATATCTGGACTTCCTGGCCTGTAAATAACATATACATATATCTCCTGCCACATAATGAGATATTCTAATGGGCTAATATCTTGTTTTTTTATAGTGACGCTAACAGGCACCAGTAACGTCACTATCGACCAGTTCTGCTTTGATCCTGAAATTTCCTGCACAGATAAACCAATCAATACAAAAGTGAGTTGAAGATTATACTATATATATATTATATATCTTTGGGATTTTTTTAAAGGGGTCAGGATGTCATCTACTAAACTCTAAACATTCACCAGTCTCACATTAATGTCCATTTATTATTAATTATTATTATTAATTATTGGCTTGTTATTAAGTGTTTTATTGTTGACTGTAGAATATCCTCTTACCTGATATCTCCCATGGAGCAGAAACTGTTAGTATATCTGTAAGTATTATTTGTCATTATTAGAGATAATTAGCAGTATTTTTATCTGTTTATATTTAATTAATTTGGTAACAAAGGGGAGTACACTACCCATTGACTTGCCATTCATAGCACAAGATGCTTTTCAACAGAGAACTACAGTATTACCATCACTCAATGCTCAATCTGACTCCATCTGTTCCAAAGTATTCCTTTAACTACGCTTCTTTGTTATTTAAAGTTAGTTAGCTACTTAGTGAACAACTTGCAGATTAATTTAATCTTATAGCCTTGATAATGGAGTCAGTATAACTTTGAAACATGGGGTTCTTTCACCAGGTTTTACTTGCTTATGATAAAGAAGTAGCTGGCATAATGGAGTCAGTATGACTCTATGCCTCTCCTTCAAGTTAGGTAACTCTGTAATGTTGTTTCAGGTCTTGAATGAACATGATACCAGTTTCCCCCCGCCCATTGACAATGTGAGTGACAGAATCCTATCCGAGGGTGTCAGCATCGTAACAGACCAGGCTTCCTGGCTTGCTGCGACTGTACTGATAACTGTCAGGTAAACAACTCAGTTACTTTAGACTTCTAGTAATATTGCTTTTTTCGCATTTCTGAGCATATGTCGTTCTCTTGGGAACAAGATTTGATGTTAAATTGATGTTCACGTTAATCCCAATCCAAAAGAGCCTGTCATCTTATGTTTTTTTTTGTGTGTTTTTTTTTCTTGTGTTTTTTGTTGTTGTTTTTTTTTTTTTTGCATAACATGTACAAGTTGTTGCACCTCTTGCAATAGTCTTTAGTGTGGAGTTTATGCGCCTCAAAATATTAGAGTGGAGAGTGCTGCCTTTGACTAAAAATATGTACAAATGTTTAGACCTTCACCCTACTGTAGCTTGGATGGCCAATTGAAGTGATAGTGCCATATCAGAGACATTGAACATAGACGACCAAAAGTTCATCACTACTAGGTTGAGACTGTCACATGTTAAGACTTTCACCCTACTTTAGCTTGGACAGCCATTGAAATGACAGTCCCATATCAGAGACATTGAACATTGATGGCATAGGTTTGAACGGTCATGTGTAACCCTCTAAATAAAACACTGCTACTTACAATTGGCATCAGTGCCTGCCTCTTAGATCCTTGTCACAAAGTATCTATCTTTGTCTTCAGGATAAGTCCAAGTGCTCATGTGCACAGTTGACAATATCAGCAACAGCAGCTGTTGATGGAAAAGAAGACATTGAAGCAGGTTATGAGTATCGTAAACTAATGGACTGTGTGCCGACAGGGTAAGTCAGTCCTCTCATCTGTCACATTTTATCCATGCCACTATACAGCCCTTGATTGTTAATCATCTTAGAATGTTTGTTTGTTTTGTTGTTGCAGTATTTATGAGTGTAATCAGAATTGTGCTTGTTCAAGCCAATGTTTTAACCGTGTGGTTCAGAATGGTATTGGACTGAGACTACAAGTGTTTAAGACTGAGAATCGTGGATGGGGACTGAGGACCTGTGATGATATTCCTATTGGGACATTCATTTGTACATACTCTGGACAAGTCATGAATGAAGATGTGAGTTTCATCTCATCAATCCATCTTTCCCATCCATCCCATCTATCCATCCTTCCATCTCTTCCATCCCATCTATCAATCCATCCTTCCATCCCATCCATCCATCCCATCCATCCATCCTTTTACCCCATCCATCCATCCATCCCATCCACCCATCCATCCATCCGCCTACCCACCCACCCATCCATCCATCCATCCATCCATCCATCCAACCAACCATCCAACAATCCACCCGTCCATCCACCCATCTATCCATTCATTCTTTCGCCCATCCACCCATTGTCTAGATACGGTTCAGCTGTCATATACAATGCTTTAAAATTCCAATGCATTAACATAGCAAGCATAGTATACAAATGTTTGTTGCTTGTTTTGTACTTTAAAGATGGCCAACAAAGAAGGCAGAGACTTTGGAGATGAATACCTGGCTGAACTTGACCACATTGAAGTAGTTGAAAAGATCAAAGAGGGTTATGAATCCAGTGTGTCAGACATAGAAGACGATAGTGTTATACTGAAGACATTAGATGGTGGGTCCAGTGGATGCAGTGATAATGGGTAAGTAATGGTGATGGTGATGGTGATGATAATGATGGTGATGGTATGATGGTGGTAATGATGATGGTGATGGTGATGGTGAGATGATGGTGATGATGAGATGATGTTGGTGAGATGATGATGATAATGATGATGGTAATGATGACGATGATGGTAATGATGATGATGATGGTAATGATGGTGATGGTGGTGATAATGTGCTTGATACAGTGTCTATTTTACTATCACCAGGTTCATGTCTGATAGTGATATATCATCAGACATTGATTCAGTCATCAGTGACAACTCTAGTCTGTATGAACCAGTCTATTGTGATACAGTTACAATTAAATCAGTAAGTACCTTCAAAGAACTCAATGATCAATGCAGCCTCCTCTATCAGACCTTCAAATGATTGACTTTTCTATTGAATTTGTTTCTCAGAAAAGTCAAAGAAAGGAGGCCAAAAAACAAAGGTATGAAACTATTATGGCTTGGGAGGGGTGGGTAGGGTGGATTGTACTCTGTAATACCCCAAGTATTGTTGATGTGGGAGGGGTGGGTGGGGTGGATTGTACTTTGTATTACAACAAGTATTGTTGATATGGGAGGGGTGGGTGGGGTGGATTGTACTCTGTAATACACCAAGTATTGTTGATGTGGGAGGGGTGGGTAGGGTGGATTGTACTTTGTATTACACCAAGTATTGTTGATTTGGGAGGAGTGGGTAGGGTGGATTGTACTTTGTATTACACCAAATATTGTTGATGTAAGAGGGGTGGGTAGGGTGGATTGTACTCTGTAATACACCAAGTATTGTTGATGTAAGAGGGGTGGGTAGGGTGGATTGTACTCTGTAATACACCAAGTATTGTTGATGTGGGAGGGGTGGGTAGGGTGGATTGTACTCTGTAATACCCCAAGTATTGGATCAGGCAGCGTTGATATTCCATGTTTGTTCATCAGTGCTGTAAACACAAGCCAATCAAAAGATGATGCAGTTATCATCAAAGAAGATGGAAAGATGTTTAGAGTCAGCATGGCAGATGAAAGGTAAGTTATAGCAATCAAACTGCGTTCATTCTACTCCTGCTTAAGTACCACACACAAGCTAGTCAAACTAGAATAGAACCAACAAGAGTGTCTTCGCACTCGTACACTCACTACAGCTATAACATGACCATATCTGTTGTGTGATTGGTGTTCTAGGTATGTGGTCGCATCTTCTAGTAATACTGGATCCATTGTGTTGAGAAGAATCAGTGTACCATCTGAAGATACAACAAACCATCAGTCTAATGGTGGGTACAAATACACATGGCACACAAACAAACAAGTCTAAACACAGACAGTCACACACACAAACAAACAAGTCTAAACACAGACAGACACACACAAACAAACAAGTCTAAACACAGACAGTCACACACACAAACAAACAAGTCTAAACACAGAGACAGTCACACACACAAACAAACAAGTCTAAACACAGAGACAGTCACACACACAAACAAACAAGTCTAAACACAGACAGACACACACACAAATAAACAAGTCTAAACACAGACAGACACACACACAAATAAACAAGTCTAAACACAGAGACAGTCACACACACAAACAAACAAGTCTAAACACAGACAGACACACACAAATAAACAAGTCTAAACACAGAGACAGTCACACACACAAACAAACAAGTCTAAAGACAGACACAAACACACACAAACAAACAAGTCTAGACACAGACAGACACACACAAACAAACAAGTCTAAACACAGACAGACACACACAAACAAACAAGACTAAACACACAGACAGTCACACACACTAACAAACAAGTCTAAACACACAGACAGTCACACACACTAACAAACAAGTCTAAACACACAGACAGTCACACACACAAACAAACAAGTCTAAACACACAGACAGTCACACACACTAACAAACAAGTCTAAACACACAGACAGTCAAACACAAACAAACAAGTCTAAACACAGAGACAGTCACACACAAACAAACAAGTCTAAACACAGAGACAGTCACACACAAATAATCAAGTCTAAACACGGAGACAGTACTGACACAGACAAACTTGAAGACAGACAGACAGACACCTTGACGGGCTTATGGACAGACATATAATCTCGTTAAATATATATATCTACTGTTTAACATAATAGTAATGTTTTTTTTTCTGATTCCAGTGTCTCCCCGTCAAGACCCGTCTGGTGACCCCCCTCCAATGCCATGTGAACCCACAGTCATCGATCTGACCAGCAGCGATGAAGATGAATCCATCAGTTTTCCTATAGAAACCCATAATAAACAATCTACTGATGATGGTGGTGGGGATGATGATGATGGTGATGATGGTGGTGATGGTGGTGATGATGATGGTGACGTTAAAAGCTCCTCCAAACCCTCCAGTTGTTTCGGAGATCATTTTGATCTATGCTTGGACATATCTACGGAAAGCACCGAGTCATGTGACATGGACCAAGACCAAGGTCACGTGACTGACACGGCAGTCTCGTCCCAGGACATTGATGGTTCTGCTAGTGATGAGGAATTACCTCACAATAGTTGTCATGACAACAGTGATGTCAGAATGGACTCAACCAAAGAAAGTGATAATGTTGACTTGAATGACGAGACCTCTGATGGAAGTCACAAGGGAGATACAAGTACTGATAGTAAGAATAATATAGAAATATCGTTAGGGGCGTTAGACAATACAAAGAAAATCCCTGATAGTAATACGGATGAGAATCTATCTACAGAAACACTAGCCAAGAATGACTGTGATGTTAAGCATGATAAACCAATATCTGAGGAGAATGACTTTAAGGTTAACAGTGGTGATCATGGTAGTCATGGTAACAGTAACCATGACAACGATAAAGGCAGTGAGAATCAAAGTGAACATGGCGATGTAGACAGTAACCATGACAACTGTAAAGGACAAGTTGATAATGAAAAGGAGGTTGCTATTAGTGACCAGGAACTGAATATGGATGTTGACGAGAAGAAAAGAGATACATTCAATCACGTGACAGTCAATCATGATCAGCAGTCATCATCGGCATCATCAGATGATAATGTACCCCCATTGATGTCAGCTGATGATTTAAGCAAACTTGCTGCTCAACTCCATCAACCTGATGAAGAACCTCCAAAACTAACCAAAATGGAATGTGGACTTCGACTGACTGACTTGAAAGATACAATAACAAAACTACAATCGCGTGGTGTAAAATTAGACGGTGTGAGCCCTGAGACTGTCCAGGAGAGTACCTCTTCGTTTGAAGATCTTCCTTTGTTCCCAGAATCTTCTAGTTGTGATGTCGAGTCATTTCCTCCATCTCCTGAAAGTACAGACTCTGATTCCTCTGTTACTGATTCCATTGAGAAATCTTCTGATGGTTCTCGCCACCGCAATGTTCGTGTTAAAAGCAATTCTAATGGACGTCGGGCAAGAAGGTTCATTGTAACACTCCAGAAAAACGGTAATTCTATTGATATGTACGTGGTTTGTGTAGCGTGTGACAAACGGGAATTCTATTGATATGTACGTGGTTTGTGTAGCGTGTGAGAGGTGTGATGTCACTGTATAGTATTGATGTTAACATCCTTAGTAATCATATTATTGTAGGAATCAAAAGATCTGCAAGTCCCAGTATGACTGGAGACCACCCTGTCAAGAAGCCAACAACAAGGAGCTTGTTTGACGAGGAACATTGCTACGTGATTGATGCCAAAGCGTACGGCAACTGTGGCCGTTATTTGAATGTAAGTACATGTCACTACTGGCTTTGCTAATGCTCACTCAATAGCTAATATCCTTCTATATGATGGGAAGCACGGGTGGCGTAGCTGTAAGCTCGCTCACCTCTAACCAATGCGACCCAGGGTTGAGCCCCTGTCTTGATGTCGTGTGTGAGTCATTCGTTGGTTCTCTCCTGTGCTTCGAAGGTTTTTCTCGGGTTTTCCTTTCTCCACAAAAATCAACTTCCAAATTCTAATTCGATGTAAAGGTTGCCTTGTTATTGGGTCCTAGACATGTAAGGGTTTTACGAATATCCTTTTTTATTCCATGTGTTGTGTTTTGATTTACAGCATAGCTGTTCTCCTAACTTGTTCGTCCAGAATGTGTTTATCGACACCCACGACTTACGGTTCCCTCGTGTTGCTTTCTTTGCTCAGCAGTAAGTATTCCAGTATTCCATCTTATATTATGACGTCATTGGTTCTTGATTGGCTAACAATCTCGTGGTTATTTTTAGTAACATTTCTGCTGGTTCCGAGTTAACATGGGATTACATGTACGAAGTTGGCAGCGTGCAAGATAAAGTCCTTCGCTGTTACTGCGGATCTTCTCAATGTCGTGGAAGATTATTATGATCTCATCTTTACACTACCCTCCCACAGACTTGACCAATCCCTGCCCCACCGTCCCCTCCCTAGTAAAGTCAATTCACTGTTCTTTGGAGTACAGTATATACATATGTATGTCATGAACAAGGGTTTTTAGTTAATCTAATGTGATACAAATGTATAATAATGTATAGAGTATCATGGACACCAATAGCCAACTGCTGAACAATATTCTTTCAGAGTTTGGATCTGAACATTTTTAGACGTTTTTTGTATTTTTTGAGCATTTTTTAGCTCTGAAAAGACTATTTTTTATTTTAGCATGTGTAGAATACAATGTTCACATCCCTTCATGAACGTCATTCACTGGTTTATTACCCATAAAGCATGTGGGTCATTTCAGAGGAGGATCCAGGGGTGGTAAAAGGGATGACTAGTTACCCCCCTTTTGATCACATTTCTCAGTATATCATTAGTATATCGTTAGTAACAGTCACCCCCCTTTACCTCGAATTCCTGGTAAAACCAAGTAACAGTCACGCCCCCTTTACCTCGAATTCCTGGTAAAACCAAGTAACACTCACCCCCCTTTACCTCGAATTCCTGGTAAAACCAAGTAACAGTCACGCCCCCTTTACCTCGATTTCCTGGTAAAACGTAAAACGATGTATCTATACGTACTTGGTATTGGAATAAACATATTTTGTTGGTCGTATTTTGTTAATGTTTTTGTTTGCTTGGGAATGATTTGTGTTTAGTAACCCGACAAAGAGTCTCAGAAGTATTCCATACAACAATTAGTCATTCTGGGTCGAGGTGCCAGTCATTGCAGTGCATTGTGGGCTGTTTAGGGGACATTTAATTCCAAGATGGCGTCTATCTCTTCCTGTAAAACATTCTGAAAATTAAGGAAAATGCACTGCATAGCCCACTCAACCCAGTTTTCTCCACAATCTCTGAATGACTAATACGTACCTTAGTATTCTCACTGCATACATAATTGGCGTGTCACGTAGGAATTTAGCAACCCCCCATATATGGACATTGGAGTTTGCGCAGTGCAGGTGTAATGCTTTGCGACCCCTGCATATATAAGCACCACACCCAGATCCTTGAATCATTCCGTCGAAAGCTGCCAAAGGAGAGCCTTGTAGAAGATTCACTCATCCAACCGTCACCAGCTAACATGGCTAACATCCCTCCTCTTCCTGGCCCAATGCCCACCATCCCAGCACCAGTCGCTCCAGCTTTAGCAGCACCGGCAGGATTTGCACCAGCCGCTCCTCAAGAACCAGCAGTTGAAGTAGGAAACGCACCAAATGAGGTATAAATGAGGTTGGGAGCCGGGGTTCGTACGTCGTCCTATTGCGTTGCGGATTAGTAGTGTTCTGCGTTTACTGCCCCCCTAGTTTAATGGCTATCTCCTAAGTTAGCAGTTTCGCAGTTGCCCTGGTTGAACTCGTCTTTATGCTGTATAAGTCTAGGTTAGTTTGGTGTCACGGCTTTGTTCGCTCTATTTTATATTCTCGTTTAGCTCGTTACACGTCAGTTATTTTTGTATATATTATATATTTCTTGTATGTTACTTGCCCGGTTCTTTTTCTTTACGTTTCCTATAGTTCTATCGCCATCCTTTATAGTTAGTTTCGTTTTCGCACGCGTTCCTTCGGGCTCTACGCATTTCGACCCTTAGTTTAAGTTCGGTTTTGCACTTAGTTTTTTCTATTAACCCTTTTCCATCTAGTGTTAGAATTAGTGTCATGGCTTGGTTCACTATATTACCCTATTTTTGTTTACCTCGTTAGTTCATTTAGTATAGCGGTGTTATTTCCCTCGAGTGCGTCTTTATATTTACGTGTCCGGTCCTAGCTGTTTTCATTTCTCGCGTTCTTGTCGGTCCATGTATCGCACGTATTTACTTTTGCTGTCTCGGTTTGTTTTCGCTTTCTACTTTTGACATTTCTGCAGCAGATATATACCCAAAATTAATTCCTAAACACCAAAACCTATTTATTCCTATACAAAAAAATATGTCCTGCAGTTGTAGCTGCAAAGAGAAAATGTTCTTCACTACCTGTGAGGATAAAATGTGCGGTTGGGAACCTAAAGAAGTCAATAAAAATAGCGTGTTCGTGGGCGTGGCTTTGCGTGCTATTGAAAATACCACAATCTATAATATTCAATACATTTCCTACTTCGTATTCGACGTTCGTTTCCTCCTTCCACATTTTTGCATCATTAAGCGTAGTCTAGTTTTCATTTGCTCACATCTTGTCATTTCCAACCCTATCCCCTACGTTGATCCGGAGGGCTACCTCTGCTTCCACCCGGACATATTCAAAATATTCTCACTGCATACATAATTGTAGTGTCACGTACGAATTTAGCAACCCCCATATATGGACATTGGAGTTTGCGCAGTGCAGGTGTAATGCTTTGCGACCCCTGCATATATAACCACCACACCCAGATCCTTGAATCATTCCGTCGAAAGCTGCCAAAGGAGAGAGTACAAGATTCACCCCACCCACCTCCCCTGGTGACGGTTGACGGCGCATCGCATGCTCATTGCCAGCAGTCGCGGTCACCTTCCATATCTTAATTGCCGTGACTCGGTAATGAGTATGCAGTGAGGATAAAATACTATACTTGATATAATTGATGCTAAACCTGCAATCACCCTGCCTGATGTGATACACAGTCATTCTTACAATAACTTACAAATTTCTCGCGCACTGATTGGTTATGTTTTATCATCAAATATAAAATATTGAGATATAACGCGCGCGCTGATTGGCTGGCTACCGTGTTTATATAAGAGGACAATATTTTATAAAAGCAATATAAAACGGCTGCTTATGTGTCAGTACTGTAATATAAACACTCTGGGAGCTGTAGAGCACTCAAGAAACAAGAGGAACACTTGGCTACACCTCGTAGTGTTCCTAAGCTTGCTTCTCTCTTGCTCTACAGCTCCTAGCGTGTTTATATTACAGTACCACGGCTGTTTCAATTCAAATAAAAAGCGACATTAGGTTCCAGGAGCACGATTGACCGAAATTACGCGGTCAGCTGCACCGTAACGAGGCTTTTAAAATGGCGCCGAGAAGGATCGTTACTTATGAAAGAAAGTGGTTGTTTGCGGCGTTTTTATTTATTTCATGGTTAAGAAATAATAATTTTGCTTTAAGTAGCTTCAGAAAAAGAACATTATCTCTTAGCTGAGAGTCGTTCAAGTTACGAGGATACGCCGAAGACTTTGTTTTTTGATGTTTACCTTCCATCTGGGGAATGATCGAGAAATCGTGCACGTGCAGTTTATCGCAGAGTTGTGGTATTTTCGAGGAGTGTTTCTCAATACAGGAGCAATTGATGACTCAGGTAAGCAAATAATTTGATGTATAAGCAATGTATTTATTGTCATATCGTGTTTTCTTTTTATGAATTATTTTTTGTGGATGCAAAGTGGACCATGTTTTCGCGTTGGTTTCGATGTTGGAATACTTGATCAATCGATTGCTTTCATCGTTTACTCGACTTCCGGTGTAATTTCCCGCTTTTTTTTACACGCGTCTAAAAGTGTTACCCCCAAAATCAAGTGTGGCTTCTTGTCCAGGTTGTTTACTTTCTTGGAGCCAATGATGGGGACATTTTAATTTTAGTTTCATGTAAATTCATTTCTATTTTTATATACAATCTATTTACATGTAAATCTGATATTGTGTAAACCTTATTATTATGTTTATCCTCAGATTGATATATTATAATTATAGTATCTCTCGATCAATTTACAGTAGCTTTTGAAACTTGGTAAAGCAAAAATATAAATTTTTCTTTATTCTTCGCAGACTTTTCGCTTCTTTACTTTTGGTGTTTTTGTCATGTTTGCTGGATAGCAACGTCTGTGATGCTCCAACATGACTTTTTCAAGCTTGTCGCAGCCTCGTCTTATGCAGGAGTGGGAGCGTAAGAGGTCATTAATCTCATAATGAATTGATTCGACCCCTTGCTCACCAAGCAGCCCCATACCAGTTCCATACCTACAAAGTTATTACATGTAGTTAAATTGGTCAATAAGGATCACAAGTTTATTATTTCATGACACTCTTTACAATCAACTTCATCATCATTGTTATTACCATTATTGTTATATTACTACTGTATATTATTATTATGACAGTTATAGTTATTATTTTATAATAGTTACTACATAACTGATACCTCTTAACCCATGTGATCATGTGATCCTCTAAGAAATGCATTTTTGGCAAAACAGTTGCATGAGGAAAGTTTTGCCTGTACACTTTCCTGAAACTTTCAATTTCTTTCTCTGAAAGGGAAGACAACCTTATCAAGGGGATCTGGCATGACTCAAAGCGATCTGGCGTAACAAATCACGCCATATCTCTTTGTTCACAACTCAAGCCTCACATCAGTGCAAGTTTTGAATTTGGTCTATAATATATATTTTGAATGTACTGTAGATCTGTTTATTTATGTGTCTGTCCTCTTTTGCCACGAATCGTCATTAATTAATACTGGTACTTTAAAAAATGTCAAAATAACTTAAATTTTTTGCCATTAAGAGGACAGACAATATAGACCTGATGTAAATGTGCTTTTTTATCTTTTTGGAGTGACAATACTTATGAAAAATTCTTATTTTTATTTATCAAAGCAACCAATGGGAATAGCACATACTCTTTGAAAACATTCCTTTGCCCTCACTGTTTCTGAAAATTAGTTAACCAGTGTGTATAAAATGTTATTATTGTTAAATATACATATCTTACCAAGGATTATGATTTGGCTATTGCATAGCTTTTCTTTCGTAGTATATATCCTGTGGTATTTCCCAAATGATTCCAGTGTTTCTTTAAATTTCTGCTTCATATCATTGGCCTCTTGTATTAAATTGGGCATTACTTTACTAGAGACAACAACTGGTACCTCAACTAACAGCTTGATATTTGTTTCCTACAGGTAATGAATAAGGGATAAGAGAAGGAACAAAACCATCTATTTATTAAAAAAACCTATATTTAATTTTTTTTTTCTTTTCCCACTTAGATTATATGTAGCTTACAATTATTTATAGTATTATATAGAGGAAATGAAAGCCTCCAAAAACATAATTTAATACCTTAAGGCATTTGTGTGTGTGGTTGCCATTGAATGTCCCACCATGATAAGCCTGGCGTTCAGCACCAATCTGCTTTAATTGCTTGTCAAGTTCTTCCTTACATGGCCCTTTTCCACACCACGACTTTGACCGAATGTCTTGAACTTTCTTTTCCTGACACAAATGAAGATGTGGTTATTCCACTGCCTATAGGATAGATACTTGTAAGGGCTGCAAAGAATAAAGTTGCGCCCTCTACGAAAATGGTTTTAACTCATACCATTAAGCAAACGCTATCAAACTGATATGCCAACGCTGCAAGTGATTGTTTTCTTTAACCTTTCAAATGATGTTTAAGACTCATGGCCGTTGCAAAGGGAGAGGCTGGGCTGGCAGTGTGGGGAAGGAGGGAGGCTCGGGTGCGTACAGTTTTCGGCCACAAAAAAGTACAATCTATGGAATGTATTTAATTCATGAAGTGACTCCCCCCACCCCCCATCATTTTTCGAGGCTTGCTTCATCCACTCACGTCATTGCGTGCAGCAAAACTCGGTGTTTAGCTTTCAAAATCTATTCGCTACTGAGATTCTAATCATATACTTTACTATACTTACAGTTCCGCCAGTTCGTAAAACAACGGTAGGGGAATCGGAAGCGGTCAACTTTCGTTTCATTAAATGAGTTGTCAGGGACTCTTCTACCTGCGACAATGGAGCCGATAACGGGGTTTTCAGAACTTCGCTAACAAGCGTGGTGCATCGACCAGTCGTGTAAGAGGTGCAGCTAGACTCGTGTTGTGCAAGCTGTTCGAGTTTTACAAGGGACTTACAGATAGCACATTCTAGACAGGATGCTGACAGGAGGTTTAATAGTAGTCTGGGCGGCTTTCGAAGCTCTTTAATCTTAATTATCCTCTTGCATACGGGACACCCAGCACCGTCTCCGACGTAATGAATCCAATTCTCGATGCAAGAGTAACAAAAAAAAATGGTCGCAACTTGCTTGTAATGGCCTGTCCAGTACTTCACGACAAATAGGGCAGATCAGCTCCTCACTAATATTGGAAAATCTCTCGATGCTTGGCATGGGATTCATAAGCGCCGCCGGAACTATTTCTGAAGGAATATATATTGCCTTTTGAGAAGGGTTAATGCCATCGCTTCTTAAACCTTGTTTGGGGCGTCCTCTTCCCTTTCTCGCCTTTGGTTTTTTGCCTCCCCGGTTTCTTCTTGCAAAACTCTCGCATGTTTCACAGTCTTCTTTTTCATGCGGGTGCCAAACAACTGGTTGAGTGCTGCACTTGTAATTCAAATTTTTGCATGCGTTAAAGCTTTTCACGTAACAGTTGACACACACATTTTGTGGATGAACATTTTCGTCGTCGTCTTGGACAGATAAACCATATGCGACTTGTAATTTGTCTGCAACATGGTTTGTAGACGTTTTGTAAACATATCCTTGCGAGTTTCCCGCCTTAAATCCACAAACACGACAAGATACCTTCAGTTCACGCAAGTGAAACTCCATTACTAAATGAGAATCGAAAATATGTTTTAGTTCTCGATGTTATTTAGTTGTAGTTCACGTAAGTGAAACTCCATTACTATAAACTTGCTACGCTTTCAGGGAAGCCATTCATCTGTCAATAAAAAAGCTTTTAGACTAAACCAAAAAAAACTTCATTAACCTGTATTCTAAATTTTAAGATGCGTATCAAATGAGAATCGAAAATTTGTTTTAGTTGTCGATGTTGTTTGCTCGTGGAAGCCGTAAACACGTATTGAATATCTTTATTTTTCAGGATTACGTGCTCAGCCACGAAACTTAACTCGGTAGAAAAACCCTGATTTTTGCGAAGAAAAACGTTTTTACTTCCATAAATAAAATGAATTTCGATAAAAGATTAGATTAACTTACCTGTATTTCGTGTTTGGAATCTTAACTTGAAAGAAAAGGTTTTTTAAACCGGTTTTAATTTTGCTGAATGAGGAAAACAAAGTTTCAAAATTGCCGCCATTTTCGTTGTCAAGGAAGAGAAGCAGCTTAGCAACGCGATTTGGCCGCGCGCGCGCCTGGAACCTAATGTCGTAATTCAAACAGCCGTGGTACAGAGACACGCGCGCGCGTTTCATATTGAAGAAATAGAAAACGCGCGCGCGTGCTGTGTGCAGTCATAAAGCACGCGGGTTTGGCAGAACACGAGAGAAGTGTGTTAGGAGAAGCACGACGCGTAGCGGAGTGCTTCTGGACACTTCTCGAGTGTTCTGCCAAAAAAATTGTAAAATACACGCCTCGTGGATCCACACTACTTTGACAATGTGATGGCGCAATATATCGTCAATAAAAGGACTGACACATAAAAAACTGATGTCTATATTTGTTAAATAGAACATAATGGGTTAAACAGACCTTTGTTGTAATGGCGGCTTCTATAAATTAGATTACAAAATAACTGTTATGAATGTCGCGTTCTGATTGGCTTGGAGCGCGTGCTTTATGAGAGCACATTGCACGCTTCATGACTGCACACAGCACGCGCGCGCGTTTTCTATTTCTTCAATAATTATTGCAAACTATTTTGCTAGATATAACTCTTTGGAATGAAAGGCCTTTTTAAATTCGACAATATATAAGGATTTGAAAACATTTTAAAATGTCAAAATTAACCAAAACGAGGCGATAAGGGTATCCAGCAAATTGCATGTGACGTCAAAGCAGCTCAATAGACCCCTTGTATGTGACGTCAAAGTAGCTCAATAGATCCCTTGCCTGTGACGTCAAAGCAGCTCAATAGACCCCTTGTATGTGACGTCAAAGCAGCTCAATAGACCCCTTGTATGTGACGTCAAAGTAGCTCAATAGACATCTATCTATATACGTCAAAGCAGCTCGATCTGGGGGATGAAAAAAAAGGATTCCAATCTCCTAGGAATTGTAACCTATTGTTGTGTCCCCCAGATTGAGCTGCATTCCAAAGTGCTGCAAGGGGTCTATACCAGGACAAAGGAGTATGACGAGTGTATACGGAGGGGGGGGGGGGGGGGGGGGTTATTAGGAATGCGTTTACAAAACACGTAGCTGAGATGCACCCAGGAGAAGAGAGACAAGTGAAGGACTTCAAGTTTGTCAAAACTTTTACAAGCAGCCTTGAAAGACAGTTGATGGAAGCTTTACAGTAAATATACAAAGATCTGATGCTGGCTATCCTATGAACATTCTGTCTTGATGCAAATATGTGCACGTGATTTACTGTTTGCTCGTCATTTATTATTCATGTCTGGTGAAGGAGCTACGCTCTGAAAACGTTTACTTCACTGGCTTATGAAAAGAAAAATAAGAAAATATTTCTACAACTCAATTTCGATTAAAGGTGGCATAGAAGCTGGGGGCTAGGCGGGTTTAGATTATCTTTCTAAATAAGGTTTTGAAAGGTGTTGGCAACATTTTAGTGTTTCCTACTCCTCCCCTGACCAACCCCTGCTTTTACCAGTCCCTCTGCTTGTTTGATTTGCATTTCCTGTTTGTCTGGTGAAAGCGAAGCAAGCGTTTGGTCACTCGTTGTTCTTGTACTCTTTTCATCGCATTTGAAGTAAGTGATACGTGTTAATTTGTATCAATCAGTGCATAAATACATTAGTTACGTGTGATATAGTAGATCTCTTAGTATATTCTAGATAAGATTTACTGTAAGGTTCTACAATACACAGCTTTGATCATGGAAGAGTTGAACTTGTAACTGTGTGATTTGAAAGCCTGTAAAAACCTCATTTGACCAATATCCAGATAGGATAATGCTTGTAGAATAATGAAGTAAGAATTTGGGTTCCAAGCAGTTTAACTGGGTTGATATCGTCTGTTAGTGAACAGTTTTGATCATCGATCGAAGGATGCTGTAAATATGGGTGTTGGCTGTCTTGGCAAAGTTTCCAAAGTTTTCTTTTCTTCCTTAACTTAGACAGAATCATACGAATGGTTTGTTTGAAACACCAAGCCATTTATCAAACGTCTAGGTGTATAATTTCTTAATTTAGTATCGTATTTTAATCTTTTTTCCTCATATATTTCTTTGATTTTCTTGACTATCCTGTATGTCGTAGTTTCCTAATCAAGCTTGGTGATTTTCAATTCTATATTGTTTTTATTGAACATTTTTCTTGAATCTTTGATATTCTTGTTACCCGATGGCTTCGCAAACGTTATATTTCCAGTTTGACGTATTTTTTTTGACTTTAGATATTTTTGATAAACGAATTATGCTTGCTATTAAGATCTAGAATTGTTGTAGGATAATACAATACACAAGAGATTCGAAGGTGTGTCGACAGATCACGAGACTTTAGAGGTCACGCGACCATCTTATGTTACATAGATGAACAGTTTTGATTGACAGCTGATGACAAAGAACTTGAACTGAGTCCAAAATATTTCAAAATATAAATTCTATTGAAGAGGTTTCAAGGTTCCTAGTGGATGACAATGAAGTTGGGAAGCATTTTTATTATGGATTGAAGGATGCTGTCAATAGTGATTTAAATGAATATACAGAACTCCATCCCTGAGTCAATAGAGTGTTGTTCTTTCATGATGTTTGTTCTCATACTGTACCGATTTCTTTACGAAATGAACCAAGTTTGATAGAGAAAATCCAAGTTAAAGTTTATGCAAATGAAGACGAATCTTTATCAGATATAAAATCACCTTCATGGTCATGATTTCTATTGTGTTTTCTTCATGAATTATTAATGAGTTTTCTAAGATTGGTTAGATACTGGATTCAGTTTGGTACATAGTTGGTAATATGTCAGCAGTTCAATAATTATCTCCACAACAGTGCAGCAGACCAAAGCTTCAATCTTTCAACCAAAGAAACTATGGTTTAATTGTGTTTCATTAGCATTTTGGCTGACGGCGCTCATCTGGAACATCTTCCCTTTTGTTTCAAAAGTTCTAAATATTTGATAATAGATGGATGATTATAAAATTAATTTGAATATCACTTTGATTAAGGCAGCGGCAGTGGTCAACTATTACTGCATATGTTTTCCAGTGTTAACACCAGTGTTAACTTTTCAAGTTTTCTTTGTTTTCAAGTAAGTTAAGTCTGTTGTTTATTGAACCAAAACGGATGAACTAGAAAATATTGAGCTATGAACGAAATGTTTGCTAATTGATTATGAAGCTTTTGTGCAGAGAGAAGCAAAATCACCTGACATTCATAGATAAATTATTTGTTTGCAAATGCGATTTTATGCTGCAAAATAGATTTTATTTTCACTTTGAATAATCTACTCTTGCATTGTAAGCTTACAATAGATTACCAGTAATCCCCCTCTGTATATGATTAGCATCATTTTTCAATTGTCAGCTTATCTAATTATCTTTGTCCTACTGAGTCAAATGTTTTCTGGATTTAGTTCCTCCATCAGTCCCCAACCTCACCTGAGCCCTTCATGTCAACATGGCATGATAAACAAGAATATTTGGTAACACCTCTAAGGCTGCATTCCATTTCTTGTGTATACAGGGGAGGGGAGGGGCAGGTCAAATTTAGGGTGATCTGGAATATATTTGTGAGTTCAATGATGGGCAGATCTCTTTTTTTAGAGAGAGAGAGAGAGAAAGTGAGGGCGATCCCAAATTTTAAATAGTAATGAAAATATCACCTGTTAATGTTTATTGCATGATACAATTGTTTTGTTAGATGTTTTAGTTTATGTTTATTACATTATAGTAATCATCATCAAGGGTATTATTATTATCATCCATCTACAAATTCATTCATTCAAAAAAAAAAACATCCAGTTTGGTTAAGTCCACATACACAGCTGACCTCACTCCTTGAATAAAACTTTACTGACCCTCCCCTCCCCAACCTTTTTTCCTGGAACAAAAGTGTTTATTTTCAACATGTTATTCAACAGAGATAAACCTGATATGGCAACCAGTTGGGCATCTTCAAGTAAAGAAAATCTAAACTTTGCTCGCCTTTCTAAGTTATTGATTGATGGTGGAACACGTGCCTTAAGAGATGTATTTGACTCGATCCATTCACCAAGCTCCCTTTACAGGACACTACTCAGTACAAAAGTGCATTCTACTCTAAAGGGACTGAGAGCAAAAAAGATTCTAACCAAACAACAATGGGACAGACTCTACCCTGCTAGCCGAAGTACACCTGTCACTTCAGTAAATTTTGATATCACACTGTTATTTGTCCTACTGCGTAATATTTGTGGTTTAAAACCCCCGGCAACAGGATGGGACAAGCCTCCTGTTGCTACAGACCTGAGTAGAGAAGCTGATTTGGCTCGAGTCAAATATTATAGAAATGAACTTTATGGCCACATCACAGAAACAGCTGTTAGTGACAGTGATTTTGAGAAATACTGGAGTGAAATCTCAGATGTGTTGGTGAGACTGGGTGGACCTCATTACAAACCAGAGATTGAGAGGATGAAAATAGATACAATGGACCCTGAAGAGGAAAAGAATTTTATTGGAGCACTTGAAGAGTGGGAAGAAATGGAGCAGAGATTAATTAGAAAGATGGAGGAGATTCTTAAGATAGTTAAAGGGAATTCAGCTGCAGATGCTTCACAGGCCAAAGGTGTGTACAATTTGTAGCTTTCAGTATAATCATTTAGTATACCCATAATGGTTTTTGTATTTTGATAAATCACTTGGGAATATAGCTATTTATTATATAATTACCAATGAAATATCTATTTTTCTCTATTTCGAAAAATTGATATCTTCACACGTGAAAATAACATGTTATTTTCACGTGTGAAAATAACACCATTGCGATGGCTATTCAAAAATACACGGAAAGAATTGCCTGAAAAAGCCAAAACATACTTCATTGATAATTATATAATAAACAGAATATTACATGGGCGCTTGGAGATACGCAATTTATCTTCTCGTGTTGAAAATCTCACACTCGTTCGCTACGCTCACTCGTGAGAGATCTTTTCAACACTCGAAGATAAATTTCGTATCTCCGCGCGCCCATGTAATATCCTCTATTTATTTCATACCAAACTGTGATGTATTTATCTTCTAATAAGATGGGCAATAATGAAATGGGATGTGGTTAAACTAGCAAAGTATTACAGTGTAGATCATGAAATCCAGATAATACTTGGAGTAAGAAATAAATATATTCATCTTATTTAAAAACTTTCTACTTGCTTTCCATTCAATTATCCCATCCATTTCTCCAACTCAAACGCCATAAAAGGTTTCTTAGTTAAAACGTTTTTTAAAGCAGCTAGGCCATGTTTCGAGGTATTTTCAAGTACATAACCAGTACATAAACATGAATGAATGAATGAATGCATTACAATTCGTCCTAAAAAGTAAATGAATGCAAATTTGAATGAATAGAATGAATAGCCAGCTGATCTGAGAAAAGATATTAACCAATCAGAGTTGAGAAATTTGCAAAACTGTTTCACCTTTCCTCTTACAATTACGAATTTCCAGGCCACCAAAGGAAGGGGGGAAAACGTTGCTAATAAGCTTTTGTGACACAATACTTCATGAGTTTAATATATTTATTGCAATCGCGGGCATGTTTCTATTTTTTGCTGGTCAATTTTCCCAAGCTTCATGACATCTCTTTTTTGCAGTGACGTCATTTCTACGCCAATGTTTCAGATCAATGAATGTATTAATGAATGAATAAATAAATACATGATAATTTGCATAAATGAATACATCAGTGAATAATGAATGAATGCATTGAATGAATGAAAGCATTAAAATTCATCCTAAAAAATGAATCTATAAATGAATAAATGAATGCATAAATGATTGCTGGTAAAAAATAGATGAACGAATATATACATAAGTAAGTGCAAGGATAAATACATTAATGTATGCATTAATTTAAGGAAGAGTAAATGTATGCATAAATTTGAGTGCATTCATATGTAAATATATATATATAAATTATTAAATACATGAACCGACAATCAAAAAGAAATGAAGGTGAAGCGAAGATCCTATCTCAAAAATCAATGCCTAAATAAATGAACACATCAAAAACATAAATAAATGAATGCCTTGAATGGCTATTACATGGAATGAATAATTACATGGTGCGTGGTATCTTTATACTGTTCCATTCATTCTCGTTGTCCATTAGAATCCTTAGATCTTTAATGTATGCATAAAATATTATTTTAAAGGTTAGAACCTCGTATCATGAAAATAGATAAATAGTTACATTAATATACCAAGCAATAACTAAAAACAACGAACTAACAAACAAAATATAGAACAAAATCTATGAACAGTACTATCTTTGTAACTAGAAGAAAAATAAAGAGATTGGCAGATAAACAACAATAGATAAATGGATAGATAAATAATTAAAAGAATAGAGCAATAGATGGATAAATAGATATGAAGTACAAAAAGACTGTAAGATACCCATAATTTTAAACAGTCCAGTAAACAAAAACAAAACCTGTTTTTATTCTTACCTTTTCTTCCTGTCTTTTGGGTGTTTAAATTGTTGTGTTTTGATTTTCAGAATATACAGAAAAATTGAAGTCATCCATTAAGCAACAAACCGATTTTCTGTTGTCAGAGGAAGAAGACAAGAAAATTAGAACCGATGACATCTTTACGAGTGTGACTATCCAACGCGGTCCAAAACACTTCGAGGAACCCAAAGAAAGGAGATTTGGCAGGAGGCAATTGGATGAAGTTCAAGCAAGTAGTAAAAAACTCGTGAACTGTTCAGAAATGTTTGTTTGCCCAGAAAATGATGATCAGCAGTCCACAGCTTCTTGCACGACCAATCCTAAATCTATCTTGTTGACGGGCAAAGCAGGAATTGGAAAATCCCTTTTTTGTCGGAAGCTGGTACGGGATTGGTCGCATAACCGATTGTTTGAGGAAGGTCAAGAAAATGCCAAAGTACCTGAATTTCAGTTTGTTTTCCTGTTGACGTTCCGTCAACTTCTTACAGAAGAAAGGCTTGACTTACGTGATATCTTAAATCTGTCCTCCCTACTGAACGAGCAGTCGGTGATAGACGAGCCATTAATGCAGTACATGATTGAAAATCCTGAGAAGCTCCTCATCATTCTTGATGGGTATGATGAATATAAACCGCATCGAGAGAAAATCACCGGAGACTTTGAGACAAGATTCCCAAACGACCCTTATGAAAAAATACCTGTTCCTGCCCTGATTGCCAAAATCATGAAAGGAAAGATGTTAAACGGTGCAGTGGTCCTGATATCCTCGAGGCCTGAAGAAGCCGAGGAATTAAAAGAAATTGTCTTTGATGTGAGATGTGACATTCAAGGATTTTCTTCACTTCAAGTGCTAGAATACATCAAAAATATTTCAAAGAGAACGAAAGCATGAAGAACAAAGCACTTGATCACATCAAAACGAATGAAATTCTTTTAAGTTTTGGTCACATTCCTGTGATGTGTTTTCTAATGTGCTACTGCATTAAGTGGCACATGACTAAATCAAAAACCACTGAAAAACTACCCGTCACAAGAACAGAACTTTATCTTGAAGTAATCAAAGTATTTATCAAGAAACATTCCTCTTCTAAATACGAAAAAATGGAAGAAACTAAAGTACAAGAAATATTACATAAACTAGCTGAACTAGCGGTGAATTTAATGATGAAAAATAAATATATTTTCAACGAAAATGATATGAAAAAATTCAATCTTAACGATGAAGAAATAACAAACCTGAAAGCGAGTGGATTACTTGACTGTTGTCCTGGCGTTCAAAAATCTCCATTCGAGAAACCACCACTTGAATTTACGTTCACCCACTTAACGATTCAAGAATTTCTCTGTGCTTTTTTGTTTGTAGAGAAAAAACAAATCCCAGAGAAAGAGAAAACGAGCGATGTGACATTCATGTTCATGACGGGAATGTTTTCAAGAGAAAAAGATGAAAAACTGATGGAAAAGTTGATAGAAAATATCAACCAGGGGATGAATACGATGAGAGGAATAAGCTGCTAACTTTATCCTGTCTGTACGAGTACAAAGACGATGGATTTTCTACCAAAGTAATAAATAACCTTAAACACAGATACTGTGATAGGGATGGAGGATTGTATTATTGATGTAACGGATATCGATTGTTTGTACATAAGTTATTTATTAGATATAGTGAATTTAATCAACGCAGAACAAACTAAACAACATCCAAATTTACACAGTCATTCATTGTTAATACATTGTTCATTAGTAGCTCATCTTTATCAGCATCAGGGATCAGAATGTTGTGTAATTCTCTTGTTCGTATTTCTACTGTTGGTGTACTGTGGCTGTATGCTTGTAATTTAGACGATGAATGTGTTAAAATAATATGTGACAGGTTGCCTCGTGTAGTCGTAAGATAACAAACCTTACGACTAGCTAGCCTAATAAGATTAACACGGATTTGGTGTGGATAATAAATATGTGACGTGTTGCCTCGTATCTAAGAATAACAGAACCTATACTAAGTTTAGTAATAAGATTAAACAGATGTTGGTGCTCAGTGTCTGCGTTCAGTATTAATACGTTGGAGAGTTTCGTTGGAATAGAGTGTTTTTTAAACTTATGATAATACATACCCCCACGTGAATGCAAACTGTCGTTCAGTCAGGTGTGTGCTGATCCTGTGTTGGAGTTGCTTATTATGATACAATAAAACATAATATATGTAGAGAAGATTGCAATGAAACCTTGTAATAACGAGATGG